>SJYT01082508.1:122316-191199 GCA_006410635.1 Cephalophus harveyi
GATGAGATGGCTGGATGGCATCACGGACTCGATGGACGTGAATTTGGGTGAACTCCGGGAGTTGGTGATGGACTGGGAGGCCTGGCGTGCTGCACTTCATGGGGTCGCAAAGAGTTGGACGTGACTGAGCGACTGAACTGAACTGAACTGAGCCACAAGTGGTTATTGAGCATTTTAAAAGCAGCTACAGAGACTGACAGGTTGAATTTTAAATGCTATTTAATTGTAATTAATTTAAAATGAAATAGCCCCATGGGGCTAGTGACCATTGGATTGGACTTATACAGCTCTCAACAATCCCCATTATAGCACTTAACACACTGTGGTTCTTCTCTCAGAAGACTGATACATAGTGAAACTCGTTTTGACTGTGATGATCAGTGCTGTATTCATAGCACTGAGCTCGGGGTCTGATACACAGGAAGTGCTCAGCAGGGCAGCTATCATCATCTTCAACATCATCTTGTCACTCTGCATCCCACAGCTTAGCCCAGACACACTGTAGATGCTCACTAGCTGCTGCTAATTGACTTAATTGATTTCTAGGCTTGCAAGCCAACCAATCATCTGCTCCTGGAGAATGTTCAAGCAAAGTGAGCTGCATGAATGTCTTGCTTATATATTTCCTTGTGTGCAGCACAGAGGTTAGAAGCATCTGCTTAGATGCGAATTCTGGCCACGTGACCTCTAGTACAGAAATTTTCTATGCCTTAGCTGATTATTCCTCTGTAAAATGGGGACATTTAATAGCCCTGCCTCACTGGGTTGTTGCAAGGTTTATATGTGTTGAGGTTTACAACTATCGTTTTACAGGAAATACAGAGAACAGGAGGCCACATTAAATGACATCATAAGAATTCAATCAGCAAAATCTAGACTATAGGAAACTCTAGTTAGAAAACGGAGACAGCCATCCTGGGGTCATCAGGGAGTAAATCTAAGAACCAAGACAATACTCTGAGATTTGAGGTCTGGCTGCAAGGGATGTGCTGTTGTTGAGTTCCTCAGTCGTGTCCAACTCTTTGCAACCACTTGGACTGTAGCCCACCAGGCTTCTCTGTCAATTTGATTCTCCAGGCAAGAATACTGAATTGGATTGCCATGCCCTCCTCCAGGGGATCTTCCCAACCCAGGGATTGAACCCAGGTCTCTTGCATTACAGGTGGATTCTTTACCATCTGAGCTACCAGGGAAATCCAAGAATCCCAGAGTGGGAAGCCTATCTCTTCTCCAGAGGATTCTTTACCATCTGAGCTATCAGAGAAGCCCAAGAATACTGAAGTGGGAAGCCTATCCCTTCTTCAGGGGATCTTCCTGACCCAGGAATCAAACCAGGGTCTCCTGCATTGCAGGCGGATTCTTTACCAGCTGAGCAACCAGGGAGGCCCAGCTCAAGGGAGGCTAGGGAAAATATCTGGCACTATCACTCTTAATAGTAAAGGGCAGGCTCTCGGGGGAAGAAGAAGTGTTAGAGAGTGACTTTGTGCAGTAATCAATAATATGGGCTCCACAGCCTTTGGTAAAACCCCATTTGCAACTGCCTTCAACTTTGCATTGTGGGCAAGGTTTTAGCAAAGAGGGCCCCCAAGCTTCAAATTCCAACTGTAGGATGTTGGTAAGTCAGGCACAGGCACTGTGTCAGTGAGTAGTGTCAATTTTTCCATGAGTCGCAGTTGTGGCAAAAGTTCAGGCCTTTAATTATACTTAAGGAGGGGCTTCCCTGGTGGCTCAGAGGTTAAAACGTCTGCCTCCAATGCAGGAGACCCGGGTTTGATCCCTGGGTTGGGAAGATCCCCTGGAGAAGGAAATGGTAACCCACTCCAGTATTCTTGCCTGGAGAACCCCATGGACGGAGAAGCCTGGTAGGCTACAGTCCACGGGGTCACAAGAGTCGGACACGACTGAGCGACTTCACATTCACCTTCAAGGAGAGTGTGAAGACAGAGGTGGGATGAGTAGAGAATGGAACAGCTGGAAAAAACATTGCCTGGATCTGCTGTACTTAAGAGCTCCCTGGAACCTCCAATCACAGTCCAGGCTTAGCCTTCCATCTTCTTAGGATCTATCATTCTTAGGCTTCCCTGCTTGTTTTCCAATTTGGGCCTCCTGAAGTGTGGCTAATATATTTTAAAATTCTGTTTTAGAAGAATTTTCTAAATCCTTTTTATTTTATAAAATGAAGGAAAATGAACAGGGCCTACATAAAACTTCAAAATCAGTGTCACTTCAATAGAATCTTAACTCTCCCCACTTCTGTTCATCTATTCTGCCGTTAGCCTGGTCCAACGGGCCATCGCCTTTCACTTGGATGACCTCAGGAAACTTTCAACTCGTCTTCCAGATTCTGGTTTGCATCCTTAAAATTCATTTGCCAAACACTGATCTCTAAACCAGTGGAAATCAGATCTTGTCACTCTGCTGCTTAAAATCTAAAGGCTTTGGAACGTCTTAGAATAAAAGTGAAACTCTCTACTGTGGCCTTCAAGATCCTACATGGCCTAATCAAAACATACATCTTTAGTGTCATTGCAGACCACTCTGCCCCTTGCGCCCCAAAGTTTCAGCTATGCTTGTGTTTTTCCTTCTGTTTCATGAACATGTTAAAACTATTTTGTACTCAGGGAACTTAAACTTGCTGTTCCTTCTGCCGGGAAAGCCCTTAACCTGGATCTTCTCTGGCTGTCTTCTTCCCTTCACACAAACCTTGACTCCTGTGTCATTTCCTGCAAGACTTCCCTGACCACTGTACAGAAAGCTGTATGGTAATGATCTTCCATCTAAAACACATACACATGCACACACACACACCCACACACACACCCCCCACATAAGCCAGTTTTACTCAGTGTATTAATATTATATGAGGTGAAGGGCTTAGAACAACACATTGTAAGTCTCCAGTATTTTTAGGTATTGTTTTTTCCACTATAGCACATATGATCTAAATTGATCTTGCATATTTATATGTTTACTTTTCCATGATTGGTTTACCTTCCTTGCTGTGAGCTCCATAAGGTAGGAAACTTGATGTTCTGTTTTGTTTATTCATATATCTCTAGCACCTAGAATAAAGCCTGGCACATAGTAGGTACTCAATAACCCATTGCTAAAAAGATGAATTAGCTATAGAAAAAATATATATATGACAAAGAAAAGAATAAATGATAACCACTAATAACTCTACATAGGGGAATTTTTGTTTTCTTCTCTCTAGCTTTTCAGATATTCTAAATTTTTACAAAGAACATGTACTTTTCCAAATCATAAAAAAGTTAATTTTTTGCAAAAAGAGTTATGTTGCTTTGCTGTAGGAAATGTCAATTGTTTGATTTCTGCAGGCATACTGAAGGTTGCCACCTCTGGATCCAGGCTTAGCACCTCTTAAGTCAGAAGTCATCTGACTTTCTCCTGGAAGCATGCTCAGTGCTGTTTGTTAGTGTGTGAACACACATGCAGACCCTGGTGAGAGCCCCCTGGGAGGTCTGACAAGTCTCATTCCATCAGCAGCCACGTGCCATGTGACTGGCCACCTGCCTCTTTATCTCTAGCTCCTTAAGTCAGGAGTTCCGTTTGGCTACAGAGCTTGACATCGTGGAGGTCAGCCAAGGTCAGGACTCCAGTAAGAATAACTCACAGCTTGCTCCCTGCTCTCCTCTGCACACAGGCTGCAGTACAGTGAACACTAATTTTCCACGCTTGGCTCCCAGGATGTGAGACTCAGTCCCTGAAATACAGATCCCTGAAAAAAAGTCTGATGTAGCCTCCAAAGAGGTGTTTGGAATTTAGGGGGAAAAAAAGAAGCTTCTACTCTCTGGTCCTTTCCAGGGTGGTTCTTATTCAAAGTTGACTGCCCAGTGTGAACATGCTTTTTAGGTTTATCCAAAGGAGGGCAATCATTACAATTTTTTTTAAAGTTCATTTATTTATCAGCCGTGTTGCGTCCTTGCTGCTGTGTGGGCTTTCTCTAGCTGTGGAGAGCAGAAGCTACTCTCAGGTTGTGATGCTTGGGCTTCTCGTTGCAGAGCATGGTCTCCAGGGTGTTCGGGCTTCAGTAGTTTCGGCACATGGGCTCAGCAGTTGTGACTACCAGGCTCTAGAGCACAGTCTCAAAAGTTGTGCCGCTTGGCCTTATGCTCTGTGGCATGTGGGATCTTCCCAGATCAGAGGTCAAACCTGTGTCTCCTGCACTGGTAGGTGGATTCTTTACCACTGAGCCACCAGGGAAGCCCAATCATTATGATTTTTTAAAAATCTAATGATTGTGTAGAATTGCAAACATAATATAAGTGTTAACAATGATATATTTTAAAAATTGTAATAAAGGGTCAAGCTTAATAAGATTCCTATATGCCTCCCTTGCTTTGGCATCTCTTGACATTAAAAAAAAAAAATTACAGATACAGTATACCCACCCTCAATTCTATTCCTTTTCTTCCTGCCCAGTGTCAAACAGAATCATACAGTAGCTGTTTATCAGTGTTCCACATAGTTTCATATATCTATGTATCAATCAATGGCATTAAATTCCTATGATTATTTTAAGTTTTATATAAAAGTTACCATACCACACATATCATTTTGTAACTTGTTGTTGTTCAGTATTGTATTTACAAGATCTATCTTTATTAATACATGTGGTGATCAGTTTTATTTGTCAACTTGACTATCAGTTCAGTTCAGTCGCTCAGTTGTGTCTGACTCTTTGCGACCCCATGAATCGCAGCACGCCAGGCCTCCCTGTTCATCACCATCTCCCGGAGTTCACTCAGACTCACGTCCATCAAGTCCGTGATGCCATCCAGCCATCTCATCCTCGGTCGTCCCCTTCTCCTCCTGCCCCCAATCCCTCCCAGCATCAGAGTCTTTTCCAATGAGTCAACTCTTCACATGAGGTGGCCGAAGTACTGGAGTTACAGCGTTAGCATGATTCCCTCCAAAGAAATCCCAGGGTTGATCTCCTTCAGAATGGACTGGTTGGATCTCCTTGCAGTCCAAGGGACTCTCAAGAGTCTTCTCCAACACCACAGTTCAAAAGCATCGATTCTTCAGTGCTCAGCCCTCTTCAGAGTCCAACTTGACTATAGTGTCCAGTCATTCCATGAAACGCTAATCTAGGTATTATTGTGAATGTATTCTGTAGATGTGATTAAAGCCCTTGACCAGTTGACTTCAGGTAAGGGAGATCATCCTACATAATTTGGATGAACAAGATTCAATCAGTTGAAAGGTATCAAGAGCAGAGCTGAGGCTTCTCTGAAGAAGAAAAACATTATCCTATAGACAGCAGCTTCACCTCCTGCTTGACAGTTCCAGATTACCCTTCCTGATGGCTACCCTGTGGATTTTGGACTTAAACTAGCTAAGTCTGCAATCATGTAAGCCAATTTCTTGCAATAAACCTCTTACCATATATCTCCCACTGGTTTTTCCCTCTGGTTGAACCCTGACTGATGGTTTGCTTCTCTGGGATGAACCCTGATACACACACCTCTGATTCATTCATTGGTGTTGCTTTCTTGTAGAAAACAGACAGTCAATATTTTAGGCTTTGTGGGCTATGTAGTTTCTGTTGCAAATGCTCAATGATGTCATTGTAGCAGGAAAGCATCCATAGACAGTACATCAAGGACTGCGGGTGGCTGGGTTTCAATAAAGGTTTATTTACACAAAGAGTGCTGGGCTGGATTTGACTCATGGGCTGCATATTCTGCTAACCCCCGCTATATTGTTTGACATTGTAGCAATTAACCACAGTTTGTCTGTTCACCTGTGATGGACATTTTTCTACATTTTCTGCTGTTACTATGAAATGTTGTACCTAACATTCTTGTACATTATTTTCTTTGTGTACATGTTCAAAATTTTCTCATTCTAGGAGTGAATTACTGGGTCATGGGGGTATGTGAGTCTTCAACCCAACTAGATAAATGCAAAATTGCCTGCTAAAAATAGGCCACGAGAAGTTTCGTTTTTCTACATCTTCCACACTATTTGGAGTTGTAAAAACATATTTATAATCTGGTGGATGTAAAATTGTATTTCACTGTAGTTTTCATTTATAGTTCTCTAAAAATGAAGATCATGGCATCTGGTCCCATCACTTCATGGGAAATAGATGGAGAAACAGTGGAAACAGTGTCAAACTTTATTTTTGGGGGGCTCCAAAATCACTGCAGATGGTGACTGCAGCCATGAAATTAAAAGACGCTTACTCCTTGGAAGAAAAGTTATGACCAACCTAGATAGCATATTCAAAAGAAGAGACATTACTTTGCCGACTAAGGTCTGTCTTATTAAGGCTATGGTTTTTCCTGTGGTCATGCATGGATGTGAGATTTGGACTGTGAAGAAGGCTGAGCGCCAAAGAATTGATGCTTTTGAACTGTGGTGTTGGAGAAGACTCTTGAGAGTCCCTTGGACTGCAAGGAGATCTGACCAGTCCATTCTGAAGGAGATCAACCCTGGGATTTCTTTGGAAGGAATGATGCTAAAGCTGAAACTCCAGTACTTTGGCCACCTCATGCGAAGAGTTGACTGATTGGAAAAGACTCTGATGCTGGGAGGGATTGGGGGCAGGAAGAGAAGGGGATGACCAAGGATGAGATGGCTAGATGGCATCACGGACTCGATGGACGTGAGTCTGAGTGAACTCCGGGAGATGGTGATGAACAGGGAGGCCTGGCGTGCTGCGATTCATGAGGTCGCAAAGAGTCGGACACAACAGAGCGACTGAACTGAACTGAAACTGAATGAGTAATAGTGATAAGCATCTTTTCATGTGATACTTTCTCTCCATATATTCTCTTTGGTAAAGTGTTGGTGCAAATATTTTGCCCATGTAAAAAACTGGGTTTTGCAAATTTTCTTGTCAGTTGTATCTAAGTAAACTCTTATCAGGTCTTTTTTAAAAAGCTAGGATTTGTTCTCTTATTGTTGAGTTTGTAAACTCTTATATATCATAGATACAAGTTCTTTGTTGGATATGTATGATTTGCAAATATTTTCTCCCATTCTGTGGCTTGTCTTCTCACACTCTGAAGTGTCTTTTACAGAGCACAAGTTTTAAATTTTGATGAAGTCAAGTTCATCAGTTTGTTTTTTATGGATCATGTTTCAGGTAATATATCTTTTGCTTAACCCAAAGTTAAAACCAAGGTTAAGCAAAGAAATCTTTGTTTAACCCAAGGTTACAAGGATTTTCCAATTTTATCTTCTAGAAGTTTTATATTTTTAGGTTTTACAGTTAGGTCTATGGTGCATCTATAATGCATTTTAGGTAATTGTTATATACAATACAGGATGAGTTGAAGGTTGTTGTTGGTTTGGATTTTGTGTGTGTGTGTGTGCTTACGGATGTCCAGTTGTTTTAGCACTATTTTGTTGAAAAGACTATTTGGCATCTTTGTCAAAAATCTATGACTCACATATACATATGTGGGTCAATTTCTAGGTTCTCTGTTCTGTTTCATTGATCTATAGGTCTTTCCTTTTGTCAATACCACATTGTCTTGATTACTGGAGATTTATAGTAATTCTTGAAATCAGATGGCATGACTCTTCAAATTGGTTCCTCTTTTGCAAAGTTGTATTGACTAATCTAATTCCCTTGTCTCTCATATCAGTTTTAGAATCAGTTTATTGATATCTACAAAAAATTCTGCTGAGATTTTGATTAGGATTATGTCAGATCTATAGATTAATTGGGGGAAAAACTGACATTTTAACAATGAACATGCCTATCTGTCTTTAAAAAAAATTTTTTTTTTTTTTTTTTTTCAGAAAGAGACTCAGACTTAGAGAATGAATTTATGGTTGTGGGGATGGGAATGGGGGGAAAGGATAGTTATGGAGTTTGGGATGATCATGTACACACTGTTGTATTTAAAATGAATAATAACAAGGACCTACTGTACATATAGCACATGGAACTCTGCTCAATGTTTGTGGCAGCCTGGATGGCAGGGGAGTTTGGGGGAGAATGGATACATGTATGTAAATGGCTGAGTCCCTTTGCTGTTCACCTGAAACTATCACAACATTTTTAATCGCCTATACCATAATATAAACTAAAAAGCAAAAAAATTTTTATTGAAGTATAATTGATTTATAATGGTATGTTAATATCTGCTCTACAGCAAAGCGACTCAATTTTATATATATACAGGTTCTTTTTTATAATTTTTATTTATTTATTTATGGCTGTGCTGGGTCTTCCTTGCTGCGTGGGCCCCTTCTCTCCAGTTGCAGTGAGTGGGCCTGGGGATGCTCTCTAGTTGCAGTGCATGAGTTCTCACTGAGGGGCCTTCTCTTGTTGCAGAGCACGGGCTCTAGGGTGTGCGAGCTTCAGCAGTTGCAGCCTGAGGGCTCAGCAGTTGCGATTCCCAGGCTCTAGAGCACAGGCTTAAAGGTTGTGGCACATGGCCTTAGTTGCTCTGCGGCATGTGAGATTTTCCCGGACCAGGGATCTCATGTCTCTTACCTTGGCAGGCAGATTCTTTGTCGTTGAGCCACCAGGGATATTGTACACATTCTTTTCTATATTCTTTTCCATTATGGTTTATCCCAAGGCTGCTGCTGCTGCTGCTAAGTCGCTTCAGTCGTGTCTGACTCTGTGCGACTCCGTAGACGGCACCCCACTAGGCTCCCCCGTCCCTGGGATTCTCCAGGCAAGAACACTGAAGTGGGTTGCCATTTCCTTCTCCAATGCATGAAAGTGAAAAGTGAATGTGAAGTTGCTCAGTCGTGTCTGACTCTTTAGCGACCCCATGGACTGCAGCCCACCAGGCTCCTCCGTCCATGGGCTTTTCTAGGCAAGAGTACTGGAGTAGGGTGCCATTGCCTTCTCCTAAGGCTCTGTGTCTTTTAATATATATACAGTTCATTGTTTGTTTTATCAATGTTTTCCAGTTTTTACCATACAAATCCTAGACATATTTTGTTAGATTTATTCTTTTTTGGAGGGCTTCCCAGGTGGCACTAGTAGTAAAGAACCTGCCTGCCAATGCATGAGACCACATTTGGATCCGTGGGTCAGGAAGATCATCTGGAGGAGAGCATGGCAACCCACTCCAGTATTCTTGCCTGGAGAATCCCATGGACAGAGGAGCCTGGTGGGCTACAGTCCATGAGGTAGAACATGATTGAAGTGACTGAGCATGTACACACATTCTATTTTGGTATGCAGTTTTTGCCTGCTCAGTCGCTTCAGTCATGTACGACTCTTTGTGACCCCAGTGACTGTAGCCTGCCAGGCTCCTCTGTCCATGGAATTCTTCCGGCAGGAATATTGGAGTGGTTAGCCATTTCCTTCTCCAGGGGATCTTCCTGACCCGGGGATCAGACCCGCGTCTCCTATATTATAGGCAGATTCTCTACTATCTGAGCCATGAGGGAAGCTTACTATATTCAATATCCTGGGATAAACCATAAAGTAAAAGAATACAAAAAAGAATGCATATATGTGTATAACTGAGTCACTTTGCTGGATATGAGAAATTAACACATTGCAAATCAACTATACTTCAATTTAAAAATATTTTAAAATATATGTGTTAAAGTTCAGCTCAGTATTGTGTGATGACCTAGATGGATAGAATGGGGGTGGGGGTGGGAGGGAGGAAATATATGTATACATGCAACTGATTGACTTTCAATGTATAGCAGAAACTATGCAATATTGTAAAGCAATTATACTCTGATTTTTCAAAAAAGAAAAAGGGGAAATAAATATACTAATTTTTTAAAAAAATAAAAAATTGCTTTTCAATTGCTAGTATACAGAAATAAAATTGATTTTTATATATTGACCTCAAATCCTGCAACTCTGCTAAACCCATTACTTCTAGGGGTTTTTCCTTTGCCAGCTTATATATTGGTTTGTGGGATTTTAAAATTGATTTTCAAGAATCCTTTACATATTCTGTATATTTATTCATTGGACAAATATTTATTGAGTTCCTGCTATGTGTTAGATACTATATTAGCACACTAATCTTGAGTCACCTTTGTTCATTACTAAATTCTTCAAGATACAGTTGTGCATCTCAGTTATACAAATACTTAACATAGTACCATCCATTAATTTACTTATTCAAAAACTAGATTGAGTGCCTACTGTAGGCCAGGTAATAGTTTAGCTACTAGAGATATAGCACAAAAACAAACAAGAGAAACAAACACACACACAAATGAAGAGCCCTGCTGTAATGGAGAAGAGAGACAATAAATAAACAAGTAAATACATAAGCAAATTTCAGGTAGTGAAAATGCTTTGGAGAAAATAAGTCAAAGTTAATAGGATGGAGGGGGCAGGTGAGAAGACAGAGAAAAAGGTGGCATTAAAAACAGTGGTTGTGGAAGACCTCTCCCAAAGGGCATCATTTAAGCCAAGACCTGAGTAAGGACAACAAACTGAGGCAAGAACCTGCCAGGAAGAGACAACAGCATGTGCAAAGGCCCTGGGGTGAGAATGAGCTCAGCATGACTGAGGCACAGGAAGGGGTCCAGAGTGTCTGGAGTTTCATTAAGCAAGGGAGAGTGGTACAAAAGAGACAAAAGTGGCCAAAGGGGCTGCAGGCAGGGAGAGGATGTGATAAGAGAGACTTGATTCTCAGTCCTTGAAAAATAGCAGTGCCTGAGTCAAGTACATCTGACACAAAGGTAAGACAGAGCCCAGCCTTCGAGAGGCTATGATCTATGGTAGAGGCAAACACATGAACGGATGCAGTAGAATGCGCAAAACACTGTAACTGGGGTAGATGTGTAGGAGGGTTGGAGGTGGGAGACAAGAAAGAGGCAAGAATGATCCTCTACTCATATTTTTTAAGATAGAATTTCTATAGCCTTCTATTTAAGCCCCAAAGTAGAAAAATTCCCTTAAAAATAACACACACACACACGTGTGTGTGTGTGTGTATAAAATATATGGTACTATCTTATTTTCACATTGTGATTAGTAAGTAGAGATCTCTTCTGTGTGCTCCATTGCTCCACGTGCAGAGCCTAAATTTACTTGTTTCTTTGTCCCACCAATCTTCATGTTCCATGAAAGCAGCACCTGAGCTTTATTGTCCAATGAAGCACAGCTCTGGCGTAAGGGGAGAAGGTCAGATTCTAGCAGCCTGCCTTTTCTTAGGTTAAGGAATTTTTTTCCCCTTTACTATCTCCCTGTCCTCACCTGTCTTTGGGGAATATGCCAAAGAATATGGAGGCCAAAATGATGGGCTGGCTTCTGTATGAATTCACTAGTATGTCTTCTAACCACTGAGATATTTCCAGAATATTATAACTTACTCAATGGTTTTTATTGTAAAATATGTCAAGCATCTAGAAAGTATAAAATTGTACAGTTTGAGAAATATTAAAGATCCATGTATGTATATCCTGGTTAAGAAGCAGATCATTGCCCACTCTTGAGAGGCCACTTGTACATCCCTCCTTAACCACATTCCTCCCCTCCACCTCCAAGTACACAATTACCTTAATTTGGGTTAATCAGTCCCTTGCTGTTCTTTACACAATAGTCTGCCTTTTCTGAAGGTGGTACACCACAAGACCCCTAGTGGATGTCTGAGATCATGAAAAAAAAAAAAAGAAAGGGAAAGTTCTGGTCACTCAGTCACGTCTGACTCTTTGCAACTCCATGGACTGTAGCCCATCAGGCTCTTTGGTCCATGGAATTCTCCAGGCAAGAATACTGGAGTGAGTAGCCATTCCCTTCTCCAGGGGATTTTCCCAACCCAGGGATTGAACCCAGGTCTCCTGCATTAGAGGCAGTTTCTTTACTGTCTGAGCCACCAGGGAAGCTCAGTTGAGAGCGTGGATAGTACCAGACACTGTATACACTATGTTTTTTCCTATACATACATACCCATGATACAGTTTAATTTTTAAATTGCCATAAGAGATTAATAATAAATAATGATAAAATAGAACAACTGTAACAATCTACTGTAGTAAAAGTTATGTAAATACAATCTTTCTCTCTCAAAATACCTATTATACAACCTATTGCCTTTTCTATCTCAACTAAGCACTCTTCACGCACTGTGCTCATAACTTTTGCAGTTTGAGTTGCAACAGCAAAACTAGCATGAATTTCATATTTCTTCTTTACAATTTCACTGATAGAAGATTCATTCCATAGATCTTAGCGACCTCAGATACATTTTTTTCCTTTCCTCATTAAATCAAGAACTTTCACTTTTTTTTCACTTAAAGGAAGTAATTTACCATTTCTCTTTGTTGGATTCAAATTGTGCACTGTGGCTCTCTGTGGCTCATGTGCTCAGTCACGTCTGACTCTTTGTGACGCCATAGACTGTAGCCCACCAGGCTCCTCTATCCATGGGATTTCCCAGGCAAGAATACTGGAGTGGGTTGCCAAGATCCAGTGGATCTTCCCAACCCAGGGATTGAACTTGTGTCTTTTGCATCTCCTTCACTGGAGGCAGATTCTTCACCATAAGTGTATCTTGCACACAAGCCTTGTGATATCACCAATAGTCATGATCAGTTAGCAGGATACACAGGACAAAGAGATAATTCACAACCTGGGTTGGACCCAGTGCGATGGTGCAAGATTTCCTCATCTACTCAGAATGGGGCATGGTTCAAAACTTATGGGCTGTTTATTTCTGGAATTTTTCATTTAATGTTTTGACCAAGGGTAACTGAAAATATGCAAAGCAAAACCATGGATAAGTCGTGACTACTGTATGCATCTAAACAAAATATATTTTAGTTTGAAAACACTAAGTAGCAAGCACATACCTAGCTATGTAAGGACAGGTGATTTTACCTCTGTTAGATGAAGACTCCCAGGAAAAGATAAGCTGAAAATTCTCAGAGCCAGAGTCAGCCTTTAGGTTCCCTGGGAGTCAGTGGGCAAGGTCACATCTGAGTCCCGGGGAAAGAAGGAAAGGAAAAGGGTTAACACAGGTCTTGCAGTAAGTCAGGAAGAGAAAAACAAATATTTCATATCAACACATATAAGTGGAATCTAGAAAAATGGTACAGATGAACCCATTTGCAAGGCAGAAATAAAAGCCCACAGGTAGAGAACAAATATAAGGACACCAAGGGGGAAATGGCGTGGTGGTGGAGTGAATTGAGAGATTGGGATCCACTTATATACACTAATACATAAAATAGATAACTAATGAGAACCTGCTGTAGAGCACAGGGGAACTCTAAATGCTCTGTGGTGGCCTAACTGGGAAGGAAATCCAAAAAAGAAGGGATATATGTATACATATAGCTGATATTCTTCACTGTATAGCAGAAACTAACACAACATTGAAAAGCAACTAACCCCTCCCCCAGATAAAGAGGTCTGTAACTCACCCCTTTCCCACTAGAGAATGTCTTTGTTAGTCCATTGCTATAATTTTGCCAGTGGTATTAAGAAGAAAGATTTAGGAGGGTTTACTTATAGTGTGTTTTTAGCAGGAATTATCTGCTCTGTTTCAACTGATCATTGCAAATAAACGTTGGATTTGTGGATTAAGAAGCATGACTGGCTGGAGATGGGAAGGGCAGGGCATTTCCTGTGTAATTATTTCCTACCTGCATAAATACATAAAGTATAAATAAAGTATAATACAGCTTTCTTTGAGAGCAATTGCATATCTAGCTCAAAACTCATATGTATCTCTGACACCAAAATATGTCCTGACATAGCTGAAAGGGACACTTTTGGAAACTGGTAGTTTTAGAGCCCTCCAGGAAAAGAATGTTCTGTGTTGTATTTGTTGCTTGCCTGTATCCTTTTAATCATTTGTAGTTGGTTGCTGTAAAATCTAGGATTCTTATCATCCCATTTGAAAGACTGCATTTTGTGTGAACTTGTTACAGTCACCATAGTAGGGGCATTTGGCGATATTGTAGGATTACCCAGATACTAGATGTCTACCAGAAATGTGGTCAGGAGTTGTCCTCTAATTTGTGTCTCTGAGTTCACCACGGACTCCCTTAGCTCTCAAAAACAAGGTAAACTACCATGAGATACCACTTCATACACATTTGGATGGCTACGGTAAAATACAAAAACAGAATATAGCCAAATGGCAAGTGTTGATAGGGATGTGGAAAAGTTGGAACCCTTTCTGCATGTTGGTGGAAATGTGAATTGGGATAGTCACTATGGAAAACAATATGCAGGATGCTCAAAAAACTAAAAATAAGACTGCTTTTTGATCCATCAACTCCAATTCTCAGTATATAGCCAAAGGATATGAAATCCCTGTGTTCAAGAAATACCAATCTTAAGCTTATCTTTTCCTGAGAGTCTTCATCTAATAGAGGTAAGATCACCCTGTCCTTACACAACTAGCTTCTGCTTGCTACCCAGTGTTTTAAAACTAAGACATATCCTTGTTTAGATACATACAGTAGTCACAACTTACCCATGGTTTCATTTTCCATATGGTCAGTTATCCCTGGTCAACCACAGTATGAAAACATTAAATGAAAAATTCTAGAAATAAACAATCCCTATATTTTAAACTGCACCTCATTCTGAGTAGGTGAGGAAATCTCACGCCATCCTGCTGAGTCCAGCCTGGTCATGAAAAATAGTTAGCTAAAATGGTAAATTTGATGTTATGTCTATTTTACCACATTTTTTTAAAAAAGAAAAAGGGCAAAGCAGACACATCTGTGGGGTTATGATAGATGTCTCTGCTGACCCAGGGAGCAGGGCATGGAGGGGAGTCAGGCCAAGTGCCGAAAAGACTGGGCCAGTTTCACCCAGACGTGTTGCGTTTAGTTTAAGAGAGGACAGTGGCCACAAGCATCACGACAGTGACAGCTCTCTCTTCCTGCCACACTGTCCCATCTGAGCCAGTAACCCTCTGCATCTGCTGCAGAGCTGGCCCCCTGAACGCTCTCTTTGCCACTTCCTTGAGGAATACTTTCACTATTTCCTGTGTTGGATCTCCTGCTTTTTTGGTGGTTGTCGCTGTTCAGTCACTCAGTCATATCCGACCCTTTGTGACCCCATGGACTGTAGCATGCCAGGCTTCCCTGTCCTTCACCATCTCCCAGAGCTTGTTCAAACTCATTAATTTTTGAGTCGGTGATGGTATCTCACCTTTTCTGTATCTTTTTTCTAGGTGTATGCCCTCTTTTGGTGGGGCATGCCTGGGAGATTTCTTTCTTGAGTTCATACATCCCAGAAAAAAGCCTTCTTCCTCCCTCATACACAAAGATAGCTTGGCTAAGTATGGAATTCTAGAGCAGCAGCATTTGTCTTCAGAATTCTGAAGGAAGGGCTCCATACCTTCTTGGTTCCAGTCTCACTGTTAAGAAGGGACAACCGACAAGGACCTACTATATAACGCATGAAACTCTGCTCAATGTTATGTGGCAGCTTGATGGGAGGGGAGGGGAGTTTGAGGGAGAATGTATATTTATGGCTGAAACCCTTCACTGCTCACCTGAAACTATCACATTGTTAATCGGCTACAGCCCATTACAAAATAAAAAGTTTAAAAAAAAGTCTACACCTAATTTGATTGCTCTTGTCTGGGTGACCTATTTTCTCTCTCTCTGTATGTTTTTAAGATCATATATTTGTCTCCAGTGTTTTTGGAAACATTGTGATGTGCATTAGTGTGAGTTTACTCTCATTCCTTACACTGTGTATCCTTTGAATCTAGTGATTCCTCTTCTTCAGTTCTGGAAATGTTTAGTGACCTGTTTTATCACTGATTTATCTCTCTCTTTGTTTTTTAATCTTCTTATTCACAATGTCTTATCATGGACTTATCAACGTCTTTCTGGACTGCTCCTCTATTTTCTTATCTTTTACCTCTGTCATTTTGCTCCACTATCTGGGAGATTTTCTCAGCTTTATTTCCTAACTTCTCTTTTGCATTATTTTTATTTCTGCTGTTAAAAGCTCTTTTTCCAAAAGCACTTTCTGTTTTCTAAATTGTCCTTTATTACTGCATTCTGCTCTGACTTCAAGGATGCAGTATTTCTATCTCTCTCCAGATATTTATTACAGTTTATGGAGATGAAGTTGTTTTCTCCCTGAATAGCCTGTTTCTTCCTAGTTCTGTTTTTATTTGTTAATCGTGATTACTGAAGGCATTTGTAAGCTGTCTGGGAATCTTGGTTGTCTGCTCATGATGGGGGAGCTAAAATGCTGATGGATTCTCTGAGGGCATGGTTAGTGCTTATTAACTTTGAACATCCCTCTAGGGTTATCTAAGTAAGTTTTGGGGGGGACTTTGGTGCTAGTATTCTAGAGTCATTCCTCCTAAGTTGGCCAGATCTCCCCAGCCCCATTCCCTGCTTCCTAGAAGAGGTTTCAAGTCCCCAGCCTAGAGGTAAATGTCTAGACACCAATGTTCTGGAGGTCCCTGTGAAGTACTCAGTACACTTGGGAGTCACTTATTTCCTCATTATCGACATGGTTCCCAATCTTACTTTAAAGAGAAAAGGAATTTGTTTACTGGATGAGATACAAATCTTTCTCCATGAAGAGACAGCACATATAGAAATCACCTTTATAGAGCTCAGGGAAGCTGAGACAGAGGAAGAAGGGTAGGCTTACACTGTGTCTAGCGGACACCTCTCCTGAATCATCTCTCTTCGGCTTCACTGGCAACCTTAAAAATCCAGCACTAGAGGTCCCTTATATGACTAAGCTCTCCACTTTTCAGAAACTGTAAGTGCATGTCTTATGCTTTTAAAACTTCATGCCCACTTATTTATTGTGAGCAGGTGAGGTGCACCAAATCTATTTACTATTGATGTGTCTCAGATTAACAAAGCACATGACTCATAGAACCTTATTTCCCCAACACTCATCAGGGATCCCTCCAATTTCCCAGAAGGAATATTCCCTCCACCTCCCCTCTAACTCTGGGCTCTGAAACATGGCTTTATGAGGAAGAATCTGAAAAATAACCAAACCTAATATGACTCTATGCAGAGAGTCACTAACCATGAAAATTCTTAGGTAACCAGAGGCTTTCAGCAACACCTTTGGCAAACAGGATGAGGAATGAGGCCACCTTGGGTTTGCTTCCTTGATTTCATTCAAGACTCAGCTGTTAGACCTCAACTTATTGCCTTGCAAGTATCACCCAGTCTTGAAAGATGAGAAGGTGGAGAAAGAAAGAAAGAGGGTTCCAGGCTAGAAAGAACTGTCAGAGAAATCAGAAGGTCTGAAGGATGAGGGTGGGTTTGTGAGCTGTGGTGGAGAGTGAGCAGTGGTTGACAAGGGATAAGTGAGACAAGTCAACCTAGGAGATGACTAGAGGCAACAAGAGGAGAGAGGATGAAACCCAAATTGGGGTGACTTAGGAGATGAATGAGAGCCAAAGGCACCAACCAAGGAGCCTGAGATGATGATAATAAAACCAGCAACTGAATAGTCAATGGTAATTAGTATGCCAGATGCTTCAATCCATTATCTCCAATCTTTATCCAACCTCCCAGCAAAGCATCATCACTCCCATAATACACATGCAAAAGCAGACGGTCCCAGGAATCCAGAGTGGCACAGTCTTCATGCTTCTAGAGTCCAGCTGCCTTTTATCACACCACACTGCCTCCCGATTCATGCCACATTACTGCCTCCCGATTCAGCCAGCCAGCCCCCTACTACCTACAAACTGCTAAGCTGCATGCTGAAAACGGCAAAAAATATTTGTCACCAAGTGGCAGAGATCCCTACTTTCTTTTAAAATCCATTTACTTTCTGAAAATCTTGTTTACGGGACTGCTAGCACCACTCCAGTTCTTTGATGTCTTTCCTATGTGAGTTGACAGAGGCTCAGGAAAGCCTTCGGAGAAGGCGATGGCACCCCACTCCAGTGTTCTTGCCTGGAGAATCCCAGGGACGGGGGAACCTGGTGGGCTGCCGTTTATGGGGTCGCACAGAGTCGGACACGACTGAAGCGACTTAGCAGCAGCAGCAGCAAGAAAGCCTTCCTGACTTAAACATCAGCTCACAAATGAGGTCAGGGAAGATGTCCTTCAGACTAATGGAATCTGCCACCCAAACCAGTCAAGAGTAGAAGTAACATCCTTTCAATGGTAAGAAGTGTTCCAGGGATCCAAAGGAGTGCTTAATGCCCTTAGCTGCTATTTAGATTCATAACCAACTGTCGCCAATGGGCGACATGCCAAAAAAGTATCTTGCCCCTCATAATAGCAGCCATGTGATTACAGCCTATTATGCATTGAAGGATATGGACAGGAACAACAATTCAGCAAGTTCCTGGGTCAAACTTCAAAAACATGAAGAATTTCAACTTCTTAGTCATGTCACTGACTCCATGGATATGAATTTGAGCAAACTCGGGGAGATGGTGAAGGAGATAGTGGCGTGCTGCAATCCATGGGGTTGCAAACAGTCAGACATGACTTAGTGACTGAACAATAACAAGTCCCACCCCTTTCTTTCCCAATGCATTGAGGGAAACATCTAGGTCTTTATCATGATGTTTCCTGAACCTCTAGATATTTCCTGAAGCTCTCATCTACCAATCCTCTTTACAAAGCTCCAGCTACACTGGACTCTTTCTTGAATTCCCAAGTAGGTTTGCAGGTGCTATTACTGCTTCTTGAAAAGCTTTTCCCCAACTCTTTCCTGGGTTGCTCCTTTTTTTTTTTCTTTTTAAGGGCTACGTGAGCATCTTTTTTAAAATTGAAGTATAGTTGATTTACAATACTGTGTTAGTTTCAGGTGTACAGCAAAATGATTTGGTTACATATATATATATACACACACATACACACATATTTTCAATTATTTTCCACTATAGGTTATTACAAAATATTGACTATAGTTTTCTGTACTATACAGTAAATCCTTGATGTTTATTTTATATATGGTAGTGTGTGGCTTCCCTGGTGACTCAGAGGTTAAAGCGTCTGCCTCTAATGCTGGAGACCCAGGTTCGATCCCTGGGTTGGGAAGATCCCCTGGAGAAGGAAATGGCAATCCACTCCAGTATTCTTGCCTGGAGAATCCCATGGACGGAGAAGCCTAGTAGGTTACAGTCCACGGGGTCGCAAAGAGTCGGACACGACTGAGCGACTTCACCTTCACCTTCACCTAGTGCGTATATGTTAATCCCATGTTCCTAATTTATCCCTCCCCTCCCCTTCCCTTTGGTAAGCATAAGTTTGTTTTCTATGTCTGTGAGTCTATTTCATTTTTGTAAGTAAGTTTATTTGTATCACTTTTTTAGGTCCCACATATAAGTGATATCATATATTTGTCTTTCTCTGTCTGACTTCATTTAGTATGGTAATCTCTAGGTTCATCCATGTTGGTGCAAATTGCATTATTTCCTTCTTTTTATGGCTGGATAATATTCCATTCTGTATATGTACTACATCTTCTTTATCCATTCTTTGCCCAACGGGCACTAAGTTGCTTCCATGTCTTGGCTATTGTAAATAGTGTTGCAGTGAGCATTGCATGTATCTATTTGAATTAGAGTTTTTGCCTTTTTCTGGATATATGCCCAGGAATGGGATTGCTGGGTCATATGGTTGTTTCAGTCCTAGTTTTTAAAGGATAATCCATACTGTTCTCCATAGTGGCTATACCAATTTACATTCCCACCAACAGTATAAGAGTGTTCCCTTTTCTCTACATCCTCTCCAGCCTTTATTGTCTGTAGATATTTTGGATAACCATTCTGACCAGTGTGAAGTGGTACTTCATTGTAGTTCTGACTTGCATTTCCCCAATAATGAGCAATGTGGAGCATCTTTTCTTGAGCCTTTTGGCCATGAAATGGCCATATGTATGTTTTCTGTGGAGATATATCTATTTAGATCTCCTGCCTATTTTTTTATTGGGTTGGTTTTTTTGGATATTAAGTTGTATGAATTATTTGTATATTTTGGAAATTAAGTCCTTATTGGTCACATTGTTGCAAATATTTTCTCCCCAGGTTTGCTCCTCCTTATCTCCACGCTCAGTCTGAAAGCCACCTCGTAGGTGAAACTCCAGTTCAACCATCCTAAGTAAAGTAGGTTCTTCCTGTAATCCTCCTGATCAGCTCCTGCTTTCTACCACAATATTTATTACAAATTAAAGCAACTTTTGTTTTTCTGTTACTTTTTGAGTTGATGTCCTTGCACTTGTGTGAGCTCCGTGAAAGGATGTGGGTATTTGCCTTGGATGCCACTGTGTGTCCTGCACTCTGCATAGTGGCTGACAAAAATAGTAATTCAGTATATATGTGAGGAGCAAATGAAGTCAAATTACACACACGGTATCACACTGCACATTCTAACACAGAATTGACATTTCTTGAAGACTTAAAATTCTAGGTAGATGCATTTCTATATAGAGGAATTTTAATTCTGCCTTCTAGACCAATAGACCTTCTAGGTTAATTTCTAATTATGAGAATCCTATGGGATAATATTTACTGATTTCCTCATGAATAAATGTCACCTACTGATATGTCTATATTTTTCACGAATGACATTTTTCATGACTTACAAATAAGGTTTTGATTCAAATGAATCACAATGGGGAATTTGTTCTGAAATTCTAAACTGCTAAACAGGCAGACCAAAGTATCACATGGCTCTTTTCCCATCACTTGTCAAAGTATTAATCCTTGTAGGTGTTTTAACTTTTGGTTTAACAAACAGTGAATGTTCGTTTGAAACTGACTTACTGATAGCCTGCTTCCTGAAATGGAAAATTAAAGAATTTCAGCTTCGGTATCATAGTTTTGCTTTCATTCTGGGATACAAACTATCCATGCAAATTAGCACAAATCTGCAGCTTCAAAGAATTGAGGCTGGACTCAACAAAAGAGAATTTACTAATTTTATAAAAATTTGGGATTTGGCGTTATTGCCCTGGTACAGTGTATTATCAGGCACTCACTGTTTTGTGCCATTGCTAAGCAACAGGTGATCTTGTCATTTCCTTAGTTGGTTCTGCCGTGATTCTCTTGTGTTGTCTTGCTTTGCCTCCTTTTCCAGGACCTATTTCTCCCCCTACAGGTTTGATGTTGGTGTCTTCTAGAGCTCTGCCTTCTACTTGCTTCTCCATCTCTACTTTCTCCATAAGCCCTCTGTCTGCACAGTTCCCTTGCTTCATTCCCCACCTGGCTGCTTATAGGACCCAGCCCAATTCTCCATCTTCAGCCTGGGAATCTCCCCTTAAGCCAAAGATCTATTTCCCACCAGCCTAGTGAATAAATTCTCCTGAATTTTCCACAATCAACTTAGACTTGACATTTATAAGATCAAACTCACTAACAATCCTTAACCTTCAAAGAAATTCCTGCTCCCCTTCCTATGAAAGATACCATTACTCACCAGTTGCTCAACCCTGAAACCTGGGGATCACACTCCACGTATCCATCTTCTTTACCCCCACATCTTATCACACTCCAAATACTTTAAATTTTCCTTGTGAAACGTTTCTTAGGTTTATCTCCACTAGTTTATGTTTTCGTCTTTTGTTCAGTCTCAGATAATAAAAAGAGCAAATATTTTTTAAACTTTAGATGAGTGCTGTTCTAAACATTTGTGTAAGTTTCTATTTAATCCTGCCCAACTATCTCATCAGTCATTATTATTACAACTCCACTGAATGAGAATGAGGTACAGAGAAGTTGAGTAACTTGCTGAAGCTAGTAATGAACAGAACTGGGCTTTGAATGCAGGAATCCATGTTAACTATTGGATATGCGGCCTCCTTGGGGCTTCATTGGAGAAGGAAATGTCAACTCACTCCAGTACTCTTGCCTGGAAAATCCTACAGACAGAGGAGCCTAGTTGGCTAGCCCATGGTAATGCAAAGAGTCAGACGCGACTGAGTGACATAACTTTGGGGCTTCCTAGGTGGTGCAGTGGAGAAGTATCTGCCTGCAATGGAGGAGACACGTGAGATGCGAGTTTGATCCCTGGGTCAGGAAGATCTCCTGGAGTAGGAAATGGCAATCCACTCCAGTATTCTTGCCTGAAAAATCCCATGGATAGAGAGGCCTGAGGGGCTATAGCCCATGGGGTTGCAAAGAGTCAGATACAACTGAGCAACTGGGCATGCAGTCTCCACAGTCTAACCTGGAATCCTACAATTATCTCCTGTTACTGCTGCTTCTTCTGTCTCCTTCTAAAGACCTTTCAAATAGCCACACAAAGGATCCCTCAATAATGCAAATTGGATTACACTTGCTTCACCCATTCAGTGGTTCCTCATCTTCTCTAAGGCAAAGTCCAAACTTCCTGGCATGACCTGCTTTGCCCTTCATAATGCTGTCTGGGTGAGCTCTCTGAGCCCCACCCCTGTAGCTCAGTCATAGATATAATCTAGGGGCTGACCTTTCCTTCTGTAATGTACTCATACACCCACACCCAATCCCTTTATCATCCTGGTAAACATCAGTCCAGCCTTCAAGATTCAAATGTCACCCTTTCCTTATTTCCTTTTCTAAAAAATAAAGTGATCATTTCTTTGACTTCCCTTACTACCTATATCATTTTAATAGAAATTATCTCATTGCAATATCACTATCTGTTAGTAACCTTTGTCTGTAACCTGGACTGTGAGATTCTTGAGGGAGTGACAATGTTACAGACTAATTTACATGCCAGACATTATTTGGTGTCTATATAGTTTCTAACACATAGTAGGTATTCATCAAACACTTAGCTATGGTTTAAGGGGTAAGAAACTTGGATCTGAGAATATGAGCTTAAACATTAGAGTAGAATCTACCCAAAGAATTTTCTATACATAATTCTTAGAAATTTCTAATCACCCATCTAATACTTGATTCTCTTCTACCAAATTCACTCATTCAGTACACATATCTTGAGTGTACTGAGTCTATTAAGAGTCAGTACCATGCTAAGATCAAGGCAACAGAGAGAAGAACAAGGCACAGAGTCTATTTATGAGAAGAACAAATCTTTTCAAGGGCTTAGTCTGAGTCAAAAAGGAACAGGCAGTATCCATACAGTATGTAAGAAGACATGGTGGGCTGTAAGAGCACAAAGAAGAGGTTTCAAAGCCAGTGTGGTGGGAGGACCAGAGTAGTGGCAAGACCTTCAAGTGGAGAAGGGCAGGACACTAAAATTCCAGAGGACAAAGAAAGCACTGACTTTTCTGAGTTCTGATATAACTCAATTTTGCCAAATAGGGTAAGCAAGAGACAGAAGAAGGGCTCTGTATGTCATGCTAAGGACTTCTGGCTTTATCCTGAAAGTTACAGGGAGTTGTGAAAGGTTTTAGACCAGGCAGTAATAGAACTGATATGTGTATTTAGAAAAACTACCCTGGCAATTGGAAGCAGGAGAACAAAAAGCTGTCCAGTAATCTAGGTAAGGGAGAGTGAGATTCTAGTTGGACATCTGTGCAGTGGAGAATGGGCAGTAGGCAAATGTGAAATAAATTAGTGACGTAGAATTGATACAAACTGTGACTGAACATGGAGAGTGAGAAAAATCAGAGAAAGGAGTCAAGTCTGGCTCCCACACTGGTGGGATGACAGAGCCGTGCATGCAGCTATGGCGAATAAGAAGAGGTCCACATTGGTTGGGGAAGAAAGTGAGTTCTGGTTTGCGAATTATACAGAGCTACTATTACATCTAATTAGAGAATTTAAACAAATTCAGGGGGGAAAAAGAGTTCTGAGCTGGAGATAAAGCATGAAAAACCATCAACATGTAAATGTTAAAGAAGGGGGAGATTAAAAGAGCAAACTAGTGGTGATTGTTGTTCAGTTGCTAAGTTGTGTTGGACTTTGTGACCCCATGGACTGTAGCCCACCAGGTTCCTCTGTCTATGGGATTTCCCAGGCAAGAATACTGGAATGGGTTGCCATTTCCTTTTCTAGGGGATCTTCCTGACCCAGTGATTGAACCTGCATCTCTTGCATTGGTAGGCTACTGAGGGGAAAGGAAGAGGGGAGGGGCAAGACCGGGGTTAAGAGATGAAGAGATACAAACTACTATGCATAAAATAAATAAATGACAAGAATATATTGTATAGCACAGAAAAATATATCCGTTATTGTATAACAAGTTTAAATTGAGTATGATCTATAAAAATATTGAACCTCTATGTTGTACACTTGAAACAAACATTGTAAATCAACTATAGGTGAAGGTAAGGTGAAGTCGCTCAGTCGTGTCTGACTCTTTGCGACCCCGTGGACTGTAACCTATTAGGCTTCTCCGTCCATGGGATTCTCCAGGCAAGAATACTGGAGTGGATTGCCATTTCCTTCTCCAGGGGATTTTCCCAACCCAGGGATCTCCGGCAATGGAGGCAGACACTTTAACCTCGGAGCCACCAGGCTTCAACAAAAATAAACAAATAAAGGAGAGGGGAAGAACTAAGGATGAATTCCTGAAGAATATTCACGCAAGGCATCAGAGGAAATGCTAGTGAAGTGACCAGGCAAATGCTCAGATGTCCATATTCACAGAAGTCACAAAGTCACAATGCTGTTAGATACATAGATACTGGTATTGGGGGGCAGGGAGAGACATGTTAAGGCAGGTTTGCTGTACACAATCAGTCTGCTCACCACTAAACCCATGGCTTCTCAATGGCCAGAAGCAATCTTTACCAAGGCTATAGCTCTAACGAATGGAGGACATGATTTTTTTTTTTAATCTCTGATATAAAGTCAGGGAGATTAAATGTAGTTGAGGGATAGTATGAACACAGCTATGGAAGCAATCATTATCCCTTACAACAAACTGTTATTGACTATTTCCCTAACTTGCTAAGTATTTATATATTTGATTTCATCTAACCTCCAGTATATATATTTTCAGATTTTTACTTTTTGAGAAACACTGCTGTATCCTGTGAAACATTAATAGTACACAAGTCCTAGCATTTCAATTGTGTTGAAGTTTTATTATGTTTTCAAAAAGAGCAAGGGAGAGCATGTAAGCAAGAACACGGAAGCCTTTCTTAAAGACTTATTTTGCAGTCTTCTTCAGTAATTCTTTGGTTCTCATGGTTAGGGGTGTTTATCTATGTATTTATGTAATATGCAGTCCCACAGTATCCAAGCACCTGAAAAATCTAATTAGCCTGGCCTTGATTGACTGCATGCAGGATAATGCTGTCGTCCTCACTGTTCTTCATCTCCTACAGCGTGCTTACTGATACGAAAATGAAGACACAGTAAGAGTTTCCATGAGCAGCTGCCAAAAGGGCTTCTTATGGTATCCTGTCTGCACAGAATAATTGCCCATAAATAAGGAGGTCTCTCTACCAGTCAGGGACTGGGAGGTAAACTGTACCCAAGGAGAAATCTCAGCAGCAAGTTTGAAGACTATAGCCCAGTTACACCATTAGCAGCAGAACATTTTTCAATCTTTCCTGGGGATAGCCCACTAGCAAACAACATTACATAGGCAGGGGCTACAGCGAAAGCATCAGGAAGAGAAAATTTAAGACATGTTTTGTTTTCTTATTATTTAACAAAATGTTGCTACCACTTATGGCACTGGCATGAAAACTCTACAAAACTCATCCTATAGGAATGTACCCTTCGCAGAGTTGTGCGAACTTGACTGGGACGTTGACTAACAGACCTGAGCAGGGGCAGGTTTATCATGAAGCTGACGAAGTTTAAGTTTTCCAGCCCCTCACTAGCTTGGGCCAGTTCCAAAGTCATGAGTTCATTATTTTGTGGTTATCAGTTTGCATTCTTTAAAGAGGAGCCCAAAAGTTGCATAAGCTTCAGGCCTCATAAAATCCCGAAGTATCCCTGGTCAAGAGCAGAAGTTGTTCCCTATGGTTGAGTCCCACTAGTTGTTCTACAGAATTCATTTCCCCCCATTCCTTTCAATGATTCAACCACCCACTCCCACTCCATGTTTTAGCTGGGTGTGACTTCCTACCTAGAAACAATATTTCCCAGTCATATGAGAAGACAAGAAGGGCCATGTGGCTAGGATTTTGTCAGGGGAGTATGAGCACAAGTAATGTGAGGAATGCCAAGGATATCCCCTTTCCTTTTTCTCTTTCCCCCTTTTCGGCTGGCTAGAATACAGGCATTCACAGAGCAGCCCTCTTGGATCCAGGTAGACCACATACTTCTGGATTGTTACTTGAGACCTCTAAGTTCATATTTGCTGAAGCCTCTGTCCTTTGAGGGTCTTTTGTTACAGCACTTTAGCCTGTATCCTTGACTGCCAATGGGCTGACTGGGTCAGGATTTATTTTGGAGGCAATTTGCAATGGAGAGAGTGGGCAGAAGAAGGCTGAGTCAAAGTCCTCGAAGGATACTGAAGATTGACTCCAGAGAGACAGATACAAACATGAGTGGCCATGTGGGATCAAGATTAGGAGAGAATTCAGAGTCAGGAACCTGGTGGACACAGGACAAGAGTGGGAGCACCATACTTAGGGGATGGTGCATTGTCTTTTGGTGCCGATGACTTGACACTGGGGCTGAGGTGTATTGACTTAGGTCAGGAAACGAGTCTATGAGCAAAGAGACCCCCACCTGACCCCAACTCCCCTGCCCCAGCTCACGGAACCAAGGGTGAGTAAGCAAGGGTGATCCTGAGCTATCACAGGCTGTTTAATAGGAGTGCTCTTCCCACTGTCCTCCTCCTAATGGGACTGATTACCCTTGTCATACCCTTTCTCGTATGGAGTGTTAATGAGAGACCTAGAAAGTGTGAGTAAGCAGATGACAGTGGAGGTGTAAGTCAAAAGACACTAAGGATGAAGACAGTCAGAAAACAGTAAGACAGAAAGTGAAAGTGTTACTCAGTCATGTCCGACTCTTTTCAACCCTATGGACTGTAACGCAACAGGCTCCTCTGCCCATGGGATTCTCCAGGCAAGAATACTGGAGTGGATTGCCATGCCATCCTCCAGGGGATCTGCCCAACCCAAGTATCAAACCCAGGTCTCCCACATTGCATGCAGATGCTTTGCCGTCTGACTTAAGAATAAGGATAGGCAGTAGTGGATGGAGAAGCTGCATCTGGAGCAAGGCTCATTTGCTCTTAGGTTCCCAGACATTTGCACGGAGCATCAAAGCTAGTTCTATATCCCACACTTCATTACTTCTTCTTAAGACTGCCTTAGTTTACAGCTCTGAAAAGATACCTCACCCTGTTTACTTCCCTGTGTAACCCTGCAATGGTCGTGCATGCTCAGCTGCTTCAGTTGTGTCTGACTCTTTGTAACCCCATGGAAGAAGCCCACCAGGCTTCTCTGTCCATGGGGATTCTCCAGGCAAGAATACTGGAGTGAGTTTCCATGCCCTCTTCCAGGGGATCTTCCCAATCCAGGGATCGAACCCAGGTCTCCCACATTGCAGGTGGATTCTTTACTGTCTGAGCCACTGGGGAAGCTCTAACCCTCCAGTAAACTCTGTTAACTGAGATAAACTGAGCTAATTTAAAGATACAAAGCTGAGATAACCAGAAAAACATGCAATTTATCTCCTGTAAATTTCATATTTCTATCTCAATCTGGATTCACTATCTTCATGACAGAGCTACCAAATAAAGGAGAATAAAAGTGGAGCCAAAGGTTTTTTTTTTATGCTCACAAAGGTTGAAGTTGGAAAAGTCAGGAAAAGTGATAGAGTGTGTGTATCCTTCTTTGCATATAATTTGTCCAGACAAACCTCATAGCGGAATGACACTGTGTCATTGTTCATGTTCACAGCAGATACAAATTTGGAATAGTTTATGTATATTTAGTCTCACTGCTGGAAGAGGTGTTAGAACACGATATGCTATTCTGATTCCCTCCCATGGATGCCAGCTCTGTTGGAGGGAGGGGGGAGGTTTACACTGTGTTCTGAAAATATTCTCCTGAAAGGAGCTATTTTCCTGAAGAGCAAAGATGATTGCCTCGCCTCAGTTACACCTGGCAGTCATCTTCAGAGTTCATGGTCATTTTACCTTATCTGATTTGCTTACAACACCTCGGGAGACAAAAGTGAGTGAGCCAAAGAGGCCTCCTCTTAATTTCAGAGAATGAAACTATCCAGCATTCGGCCCTGTCTCCTACACTTCCTCAAGGCCTATTCTCATCACCATCTCAATCAGCCTCTTTGACATCCTCATTGGCACTTTGGGGCTACTGCTTTTGTGCCACAATCTCTGCATCTGAACCTCCATCCTTCTGTCAACCAAGACTCAGCTTACATCCCAGATCCTATCTGAGTTGGGGTAGAGGGAGAATCTTTCTTGAGCTACTAGTCCTGGCATGTACCACATGCTGCCCAGAAAGACATCTGCACAGGTAACATTCCCAGCCAGGTGTGAGTACCATTTATATAGGATGGATTTTGCAGGCTTTCCATGCTATTGTCAAAGGTAGTTAGCCGCATTTTGCTAAAAATAAGAAAACAAAACATGTTTTAAATATTTTCTTCCTGATGTTTTCACTATAGCCCCTGCCTATGTAACGTGCTCTACTTTTCAATAGGAAGAGTGTCAGCAAACCATGGTCTTGTGGACCAATCAAACCTGCTGCCACCTATTTTATTGGAATAAGGCCATACCTATATTATGGCTGCTTTTTTGCAGCAGAGCTTTCAGAGCTTAAATTATTTACTCTTAGGTAGTTGCAACAAAGTTGCTGATCCCTGACCTAGAGGAAAACCATCATGCCCAATCTAGCATCTGATGCAGGGGAAACATTTAGGAAATTCTTCTTCTTTTTTTTTTTTTTTTAGGAAATTCTTATTGAAGGAAGGAAGGATGGAAAGAGGATAGGGAGATAGAACAAATGACCACCCCCCGCCATTCACATTTCACCTGATGAGATATGAGGAAGAATGAGATTGAAATCAGAATATACTCAGGACTGGCAATTTTAAATAAGGAGCCTGGGAGATTGAAACGCATGGGATTAAAGGGGTTGTTTTAGGTAATTATTGCTGGATTACAAGCTACTCCAAACTTAATGGCTTAAAACAACTATTTTATTCTATTCCATAATTCTGCAGACAGTGGTTGGCTGGCTGACCCTTCTGTTCCATGTGGCATCAGTGGAGATCACTGCTTGTATTTAGCTGGCAGTTAGGCTAAAGGTCCAATTCAGCTGTATCACTTGTCTGGTGCCTTGGTGGAGTGGTTATAAAGCTGAGATCAGCTGTGATTGTCCACCATGTCTACACATGGCCTTTTCAGCCTGGGAGCTTCAGTGGAATTAGACTTCTTACATGGCAGCTCAGGGCTCCAAGAGCAAGTGTACCAGTGAATAAGGCAAAAACTACAGCGTCTTTTTTGACCTAGCCACAGAAGTCACATAATAACCATTCACCATACTCTGTTGGTTGAAGCAGTCATGAACTTGCCTAGATTCAAGGAGAGGGAACACAGGTATTTACCTTTCAATAGGAAGGAGAAGGGGACGACCGAGGATGAGATGGCTGGATGGCATCATGGACTCGATGGACGTGAGTCTGAGTGGGCTCCGGGAGATGGTGATGAACAGGGAGGCCTGGCGTGCTGCGATTCATGGGGTCTCAAAGAGTCAGATACGACTGAGCGACTGAACTGACCTGAACTGAGGAAGAGTATCAAAGAGTTTGTGGTCATGGCTTACCAGTTGGGGGACAGGAAATCACTGGGGCAGGCGACCAACATTTACTAAAGACTTTACATCATATTTCAAAACCTTATGAGAAAGATGTTATTGTTTCCATTTTACAGTTTTAAAAAATTCACACATACAAAAATTAAATAACTTATAACTGACTTACACAAAGTGCCTGAGCTAGTGAGTTAGAGTTGGGATTTCAACCCAGACCCATCTTATTTCAAATCCAGAGCTTATGCCATTATACCATGAGTCTATCATAGAGAAAGAAGAGTCACCTATGGCAGACAGTACAATGATGGGGGCTATAAGGGCTTAAAGGGAAAAGACCATGGTCTTACTGTGTTACTCTTGGGGAATAGAGGCATTGGTGGCAGGAGGGGCCCAGTGTCCTTCTGAGAAGACAGTGTACCAAGGTGTGACACCACCTCCTGCAAGCCTAGTCTAAGAGATGCCAGATGTCCTATCTGTTCTCCAGTTGCTGGTCAGCTGTGCCAGGCAGTCTCTGCCCAAGGTCACACACCTTTGAAAGTCAAAGAGAGTAATGTTGATGAAGCTGCTCAACCATCTCCTGTGTAGTAGGCTACTCTCATACCTGTGCTTTTGGACTCAGCCTCTCACACAGGTAGGTACAGGCCACCTCCACTCTGATGTCCCCCCACCACAGATTCAGCATGTCAGAACACAGAACACCATTTTCCCAGTGCAAGCTTCTGCTCCTCCTGCTCTCTATCCCCAGGCTGGGGAGGAAGGCTTCCAGTTCCTGATCCTGCAGGTACCAGGCTTAGAGGCCATAACTCCCTCCAACAAGTAAAAAGCTGAACAGACTGAAAAGTAAACAACTCTTCTTCCATATGTAGCAGAGGGAGGACACAAGGCAAACCACTGCCTCCGAGATTGGAGAGACAGGCAAATAGAGGGAGCTGGAACTCACAGAACAGAAACTGCCACAGTAACCAGTGCCTCAACACTGGGGGAGGAAAGCCTGCACTGTAATTGACAAACTGCTAGGGACTCAGCAGGGACAACTCTGAGAGTCAAAAACTTCAGGGAGGCCCAGCTGGGGCTCTCACAATACTGTGAAATCTCCCTTCAGGAACTCAACTAGGTTCCCATGATAAATATTGGGGAAAAAATCTTCTTATGAAATATTTCACAGTTTCACCAATATTGTGAAATATTCCAGAGCACTCTATTCTTAACAAGGCCTGCCCTCAGGAGAAACTAGTTAACAGGAGCCTAACCTGCTGGGATATTATCAGAGCCTAACTAACCTAGGAAAGGGAAATGCGCCCAGTTCCATTCCCCTCTCACCATTCTGTCCCATCTAAGGTGGGAAGAAAAGAATGAGAAACATTTGTAAAGCTCACTGTCCAGGGGCATAGGCAAAGACTGAGACCTAATCACAGGACTATAAAACGTTTCCCCTCTGCCACACCTCACCACCACATTACCACAGGCCTATTTTCAGCAGTTCCTGTTACCTGGTACACCATGTCCAGCTCTCAAGAAAAAAAATATATAAGTCATACTAAAGTGCAAAACACAGTGTGAAGAGATAGGGAAAGAATCAGAGCCAGCACGGCAGGGATGTTGGGATGATCAGCCCAGCAAATCTCGCTGACTGTTTCTTTGCTTCTCTGATGGCCAGGGAGAGTGTAGGGTGGTTATTTTAGCACATAGGCTTGGTACTGTACTGACTGGGTTTGAGTCTCTGTTGGCTTTTTCTTGCTTATTTGATTTCAGGCAAGTTATTTCATCTCCGTGAACTTCAGCTTACTCAACTGGTATGGCAAAACCAATACAGTATTGTAAAGTAAAAAAATTTAAAAATAATAATAATAGTACATCCTTAGAGCATTTTTAGGAGAATTGCTACTAAAGTGCTTAGAATAGCACCTGGCACATAGTAGGCACCCAGTAAATGTTAGCTCTCATATCCAATCAATCTCCAGGTTCAAGTAGATTTTCATGTATTCGGGGTCCTTTCTATCACCACCATCACTATCTTAGTTCAGATCCTAATGGTTTTATCCTTATATAACTGTAATAGTTTCAAACAGAGGAAACCAGTGCTTTCCCTTCTACATTCTTCACTCAGCTAGTTAAAACTATTCCCCATTTATTGATCCCCTATGTACTCGGCACTGCATTAAGCATTTTAGAGACACTATCTATAACCTCTGCAATACCTCCCTATGGTGAGTACTACTTCTTCCTTTACAGATGGAAACACTGGAATCAGAGAAGTATTATAACTTGCTTTAGGTCACACAGCTAGCAAATGGAAGAGTCAGGGTAAGAAACCTAGTGATCTTCTTTTATTACACCACACCTTACTCTTTTATGACATCATACTTTAAGATTCAAAATGTCATCTCCCTGCTTAGAAACTTAATAAGCAAATCAGTGACTCAAAGGACAGAGACTAGAAACTTTAAAGGTTTTCTACTACATACAGAATTTATTTTAACCCAGTGTTTAAACACACAACAATATAGCCCCAAATTAATTTTCTCATCTAATTGTGATTACTTCTTAATTCCAATCCTCCATTCTCATCAGACTAATCTACTCACCATCCCACTACAGACCACAGCCAATACCCATTATGAATCTTGTGACACTTACCGAGTTGGAATGCCAGCTTCATATCTACCCAGTCTATTTGTACCCCTTCTTCAGCTCATATCTCAAACTTTACTTCCTCCACAGGGCCAACCTAATTGTCTAGAACTAAAAAGGGTGTGAGATTTCACCCCACTGGCAAGATGACAATTTAACAAGCTATAATTTCATGGATTTTCAAGAATTTTCAAGGCAGAAGCCATGAAACTCCTGTGTCAAAGACAAAGGATAGTCTTTTGTCTGTTTTTTTTTAACAACAGTAATAGTAATAGCCAGAGTATTAGCATTTTGTGCCAGTTTCCCAAGTCCTGATGCCCGTAGGGTAACATGAAGAGGATCAGGTGACCTGCATACACTGTAGGCTGCATTGCAGGAGAGGAACACAGAGCCTAGAGAACCCAAATCTTTCATAACAAGCATGGTCCCCTTTTACTATCTTTATCTTCCAATGCTGTAACCAGATCTGTACTTTGCTTCATAGAGATTTTGTCTCTATCTGCCAATGTTGTTCACAGTACAAACATGTTTAGAGATACAGTCCAGAACAAAGGCATTAGTGTTTCTCCTTACAGTTCAGTTCAGTTCAGTTCAGTCACTCAGTCGTGTCCAACTCTTTACGACTCCATGGACTGCAACACACTAGGCCTCCCTGTCCATTGCCAGCTCCCAAAATTTACTCAAACTCATGTCCATTGAGTCAGTGATGCCATCCAACCATCTCATCCTCTGTCATCCCCTTCTTCTCCTGCCTTCAATTTTTCCTAGCATCAGGGTCTTTTCCAATGAGTCAGTTCTTTGCATCAGATGGCCAAAGTACTGGAGTTTCAGCTTCAGCATCAGCCCTTCCAATGAATATTCAGGACTGATCTCCTTTGGGATGGACTGGTTGGATCTCCTTGCAGTCCAAGGGATTCTCAAGAGTCTTCTCTAATACTACAGTTCAAAAGCATCAATTCTTTGGTGATCAGCTTTCTTTATAGTCCAACTCTCATATCCATATATGACTACTAGAAAAACCATAGCTTTGACTAGACAGACCTTTGTTGGCAAAGTAATGTCTCTGTTTTTTTATATGCTGTCTAGATATTTAGAAATATGAGAATTCCATGGAGAATGGTCTCCCAACACTGACAGCTCAGGCTACATTGATATTGCCTTTTTCTGAGTCTCTAGACAGTATCTCTCTAACTTGAGTGTTAAACAAAGCCCTTCTGAAAAAACAAAGTTCCACAGACTTCCTGAGGTTAGCTTACACACTTCTATTGTAACATCACTTAAGTACAACTAGACCTAGGCATGGAGAAGGCAATGGCAACCCACTCCAGTGTTCTTGCCTGGAGAATCCCAGTGACAGGGGAGCCTGGTGGGCTGCCGTCTATGGGGTTGCACAGAGTCAGACACGACTGAAGCCACTTAGCAGCAGCAGCAGCAGCAGCAGCAGCAGCAGCAGCAGACCTAGGCATACTTTAAATGTGCTATAGCTCTTACACACTAGGCAAATGGAAAAATATATAAATTAAGTGCAAACTAAAAAAAAAGACCAACTGATTTGATATTTATAATATGAAACTAATGTCTACAAATTATTTATTTGGCTAAAACTAAATTGTGATGCAAGTTTTAATGTTAACATGGTAAACAATTTTCAGCTCCACTCCCTGACCTCTGGGGAGGAGAGACCAGCTGGAATGAATCAATCGCCAGTGGCCAATGATTGAATTAATCATGCCTATGTAATGAGAGCTCCATAAAAATATAAAAGGATGGGTTTCAAAGAGGTTCTGAGTTGGTGAATGCATTTGCATGCCTGGAAGGTGGATGTACCCCAGTTCCACAAGGACAGAAGCTGTTGTGCTCCAGACCCTTGTGTCCCCCTTCAATTGACTAGTCTTCTGTATCCTTTATAATATACTGGTAAACATAAAAAGTCCAGCTCCACATTTACCCTGCTCTGTTTCTTTTTGATTTCTATTAATATCAATGTGGAAATCAGTCCTGAGTATTCATTGGAAGGACTGATGTTGAAGCTGAAACTCCAATACTTTGGCCATCTGATGCGAAGAGCTGACTCCTTTGAAAAGACCCTGATGCTGGGAAAGATTGAAGATGAGAGGAGAAGGGGACAACATAGGATTAAATGGTTGGATGGCATCACTGATTTAATGGAGATGAGTTTGAGTAGACTCCGGGAGTTGGTGATGGATAGGGAGGCCTGGCATAATGTAGTCCATGGGATCATAAAGAGTCAGACACAACTGAGTGACTGAACTGAACTGAACTGAATATCAATGTGAATAATACCTATTTGTAAAATATTCTGAACAAAATTATATTAATTACAATGATGTTTTATTTTCTAATTCAGAATATTTATACCTTATATTGAAACGAAGTTAAAAGGCAACTTTAATGTTGCATTGCTTTATGAACTCTGAAAAGTCATCATATTCACTTAAAAGTTGTTAGTTCTACTGAATTACCAAAATCTGGACCAAATGTGTTCTTTAATCTAATTATTGGTGGCATCAGTATATGAAAATAACATCCGAAGTTTATTTCCTAGAAGATACGCAACCAGTAATGCTGAAGAAGCTGAAATTGAATGGCTCTATGAAGACCTACACAACTGAGCGACTTCACTTTCACTTTTCACTTTCATGCATTGGAGAAGGAAATAGCAACCCACTCCAGTGTTCTTGCCTGGAGAATCCTAGGGACAGGGGTAACCGTAGTGGGCTGCCATCTATGGGATAGCACGGAGTTGGACATGACCGAGGCAACTTAGCATGAAGACCTACAAGAGCTTCTAGATCTAACACCCAAAAAAAGATGTCCTTTTCATCATAGGTGACTGGAATGCAAAAGTAGGAAGTCAAGAGATACCTGGAGTAACGGGGAAATTTGGTCTTGGAGTACAAAATAAAGCAGGGCAGAGGCTAACAGAGTTTTGCCAAGAGAATGCACTGGTCATAGCAAACACCCTCTTCCAACAACACAAGAGAAGACTCTACACATGGACATCACCAGATGGTCAACACTGAAATCAGATTGATTTATATTCTCTGCAGCAAAGATGGAGAAGCTCTATACAGTCAACAACAAAAAAAGACTGGGAGCTGACTGTGGCTCAGATCATGAACTCCTTATTGCAAATTCAGACTTAAACTGAAGAAAGTAGGAAAAACCACTAGACCATTCAGTTATGAATGACCTAAATCAAATCACTTATGACTATACAGTAGAAATGAGAAATAGATTCAAGAAATTAGATCTGATAGAGTGCCTGAAGAATTATGGATGGAGGTTTGTGACATCATACAGGAGTCAGGGATCAAGACCATCCCCAAGAAAAAGAAATGCAAAAAGGCAAAATGGTTGTCTGAGGAGGCCTTACAAATAGCTGAGAAAAGAAGAGAAGTGAAAGGCATCGGAGAAAAAGAAAGATATACCCATTTGAACGCAGAGTTCCAAAGGATAGCAAGGAGAGATAAGAAAGCCTTCCTCAGTGATCAATGCAAAGAAACAGAGGAAAACAATAGAACAGGAAAGACTAGAGATCTCTTCAGGAAAATTAGAGATACCAAGGGAACATTTCATGGAAAGATGGGCACAATAAAAGACAGAAATGATATGGACCTAACAGAAGCAGAAGATATTAAGAAGAGGTGGCAAGAATACATAGAAGAATGATACAAAAAAGATCTTCATGACCTAGCCACGATGGTGGTTATATAGAGCCAGACATCATGGAATGCAAAGTCAAGTGGGCTTTAGGAAGCATCACTACGAACAAAGCTAGTGGAGGTGATGGAATTCCAGTTGAGCTATTCCAAATCCTAAAAGATGATGCTGTAAAAGTGTTGCACTCAATATGTCAGCAAATTTGGAAAACTCAACAGTGGCCACAGGACTGGAAAAGGTCAGTTTTCATTCCAATCCCAAAGAAGGACAATAAAAAAGAATGTTCAAACTGCCACACAATTGCACTCATCTCACATGCCAGCAAAGTAATGCTCAAAATACTCCAAGCCAGAGTTCAACAGAACATGAATCATGGATTTCCAGCTGTTCAAGCTAGATTTAGAAAAGGCAGAGGAACCAGAGATCAAATTGCTAACATCTGTTGAATCATTGAAAAAGCAAGAGAGTTCCAGAAAAACATCTACTTCTGCTTTATTGACTATGCCAAAGCCTTTGACTGTGTAATGACAACAAACTATGGAAAATTCTTCAAGAGATGGAATACCAGACCATGTGACCTGCCTCCTGAGAAATCTGTATGTAGGTCAAGAAGCAACAGTTGGAACTGGACCTGGAACAACAGACTGGTTCCTAATCAGGAAAGGAGTATGTCAAGGCTGTATATTGTCACCCTGCCTATTTAACTTATATGCAGAGTACATCATGCAAAATGCCAGGCTGAATGAACACAAGCTGGAATCAAGATTGCCAGGAGAAATATCAATAACCTCAGATACACAGATGACACCACCCTTACGGCAGAAAATGAAGAAGAACTAAAGAGCCTCTTGATAAAAGTAAAGAAGAGAGTGAAAAAGCTAGCCTAAAACTCAACATTCAAAAAACTGAGATCATGGCATCTGGTCCCATCACTCCCTGGCAAATAGATGGAGAAACAATAGAAACAGTGACAGACTTTGTTTTCTTGGGCTCCAAAATCACTGCAGATGGTAACTGCAGCCATGAAATTAAAAGATGCTTGCTCCTTGGAAAAAAGTTATGACCAACGTAGACAGCATATTAAAAAGCAGAGACATTACTTTGCCAAGAAAGGTCCATCTAGTCAAAGCTGTGGTTTTTCCAGTAGTCATGTATGGATGGGAGAGTTGGACTATAAAGAAAGCTGAGTGCCAAAGAATTGATGCTTTTGAACTGTGGTGTTGGAGAAGACTCTTGAGAGTCCCTTGGACTGCAAGGATATCCAACCAGTCCATCCTAAAGGAAATAAGTCCTGAGTATTCATTGGAAGGTCTGATGCTGAAGCTGTAGCTCCAACACTTTGGCCACCTGATGCAAAGAGCTGACTCATTGTAAAAGACCCTGATGCTGGGCAAGATTGAAGGCAAGAGAAGAAGGAGACAACAGAGGATGAGATGGTTGGATGGCATCACCAACTCAATGGACATGGATTTGAGCAAGCTCTGGGAGTTTGTGATGGACAAGGAAGCATGGCATGCTGCAGTCCATGGGGTTGCAAAGAGTCGGACACAACTGAGGGACTGAACTGAACCAAAAACAAATATCTGGCTTTATTAAAGAGTTAACTATTAGAATGTTGACAAAGTCCTGTAAATATTGGAAGCAGAATATTTTTTAATGACCTGATCTTAAGCCAAGTTTTGTTTACATCATCGTCTCTTTGACTTCATGCTAGGAATGTTTAAACTCCTGTGAAGCCTCTGTTCATACCGAGAAGTCACATGTCCTTTGGTGGCTGCTGGCTCCGGCATCTCACTTACATTTGACATCCCCTGCGGCAATCACAGTGGCACATTACTCTGTAATGGTACAAATCTCTGTCATTGTCATGATGGCAAATTCAAGTCTCAATTTATTAAATAACAGAGAGACTAAAATATTTTTCTGGAAAAAAAAGACTTTCCAATGGAAAATTATCACTGTACAGGACTGTGACATGAGGCCAGTGGCAGACACAGCACTCTAACTGACAGTCTGACAGGACACTGTACCCTTCTCACCGTGGCGAGTACTCAAAGTCAACAGAAGTCAAAGTCACTAATGTGACGGGACTGTTGGGCAATCGCACATACTCAAATGCCATATCAAGCAGAATATACTTAAATTGTTTTTTATCATCATGATGGAGAAAACTACATTAAAATAGTCTTACTGAGCATTAAGGATCCAAAGAATCTCTTCTGTCTTTAAGTCATTACCATAAGCTGTGAGTACTCATTCCTGAAAAGAGATAGTGCCAACATGGGGGGCATATTTGCTTCTACTCTTTTGTTGTTGTTTATTGAGATCAGTGAACTTTATACATTTTCTTTTACAATTGTGATAAAACACGCTTAACATAAAATTTACCATCTTCGCAGTTTTTAAGTGTACAGTTCAATAGCATTAAATATATTCACACTATTATGTAACCAATCTCCAGAATTCTTTTCATCTTGCAGATCTGAGCCTCTGTGCCCATTAAACAATAACTCCCCATTCCCCCCTCTCCCTAGCCCCTGGGCAACCACATTTCTAACTTCTATCTCCATGAATAAGACTACTCTATGTTCTTCAAATAAATGGAATGATATAGTTTTTGTCTTTTTGTGACCTGCCCTTCTATTTGAATATAAAACACCCACACATTTAAAAAAATCACAGGCCTTGGAAATAGCACTTGCGCTCTGTACGTCAAGACTCTTGTTCTGATTTCTCACACACAGTGCTGCTCTCCCAGCCACCCTGGTTCCCATCAGACTGAACTGTCAACAAGTTGAAATGTTGGCTCTGTTCCTTTTGGTTTCCCAAACTGAAGGTGATAGATTAGACCTGAAAGAAACAACCATTCTCGTCCATGCAATGATGAGCAGTGGTTCTTACTTTTTTGGGGGTTTGGAAAGCTTTTGAGGACTTGATGAAAGCTATGTCCCTTTCCCAGAAAAATGCACAGGCACACAGCCTTTTGCACATAGTTTCGGGGGGTTTATAAACTCTGATTTAATTTGGGTTTCTTCAGAAATAGACCCTGAGATAAGGACTTGGATGTCAGTAGCTTCTTTGGGAGGTGATGCCAAGGAATATGATGGGGGAGGAAAACAGAGAAGGGAAGAAACCCAATAAAGGACCTAGCCTATGGGTACCACTAGTGATAATGGAGGCTCTGTTTTGCCACAGGTCCTCTGAGACAAAGTGCAGAACATACCTTTGAACTATAGCATTAACTTTCCAGCTATTCCAGCCCTCTCTATCTGGGGCAAGCACGTTCCTGCAGCCAAGAAAGTCCTCGGGTAAAGAAAACAGGTGTTTGAGAAAAGGGCTTCTGGGTGTATGGGAATTGTTCACTGAAGCTGAAGGTAAGTTCTGGGTGGGCTAAGCAGGGATGTGGGTGGGGCATTAACATTGCCATGGATCCTGGGACACTCATCCGCACACATGGGTTAAGAGTCTTTGGAAGAGGTTTACTAGCATCTCTTCCAGTTGTAAGATCCTATTGTTCTGTTTAAGCTGTGGATAACTTGCTTATCCTCTTCAGTTCAGTTCAGTTCAGTTCAGTCGCTCAGTCGTGTCCGACTCTTTGCGACCTCATGAATCGCAGCACGCCAGGCCTCCCTGTTCATCACCATCTCTCGGAGTTCACTCAGACTCACATCCATCGAGTCAGTGATGCCATCCAGCCATCTCATCCTCGGTCGTCCCCTTCTCCTCCTGCCCCCAATCCCTCCCAGCATCAGAGACTTTTCCAATGAGTCAACTCTTCGCATGAGGTGGCCAAAGTACTGGAGTTTCAACCTTAGCATCATTCCTTCCAAAGAAATCCCAGGGTTGATCTCCTTCAGAATGGACTGGTTGGATCTCCTTGCAGTCCAAGGGACTCTCAAGAGTCTTCTCCAACACCACAGTTCAAAAGCATCNTGGGAGAAATATCAATAACCTCAGATATGCAGATGACACCACCCTGATGGCAGAAAGTGAAGAGGAACTAAAAAGCCTCTTGATGAAAATAAAAGAGGAGAGTGAAAAAGTTGGCTTAAAGCTCAACATTCAGAAAACACGGATCATGGCATCCGGTCCCATCACTCCATGGGAAATAGATGGAGAAACAGTGGAAACAGTGTCAGACTTTATTTTGGGGGGCTCCAAAATCACTGCAGATGGTGATTGCAGCCATGAAATTAAAAGACGCTTACTCCTTGGAAGAAAAGTATGACCAACCTAGATAGAATATTCAAAAGCAGAGACATTACTTTGCCGACTAAGGTCCGTCTAGTCAAGGCTATGGTTTTTCCAGTGATCATGTATGGATGTGAGAGTTGGACTGTGAAGAAGGCTGAGCACTGAATAAATGATGCTTTTGAACTGTGGTGTTGGAGAAGACTCTTGAAAGTCCCTTGGACTGCAAGGAGATCCAACCAGTCCATTCTGAAGGAGATCAGCCCTGGGATTTCTTTGGAAGGAATGATGCTAAAGCTGAAACTCCAGTATTTTGGCCACCTCATGTGAAGAGTTGACTCGTTGGAAAAGACTCTGATGCTGGGAGGGACTGGGGGCAGGAGGAGAAGGGGACGACAGAGGTTGAGATGGCTGGATGGCATCACTGACTCAATGGACATGAGTCTGAGTGAACTCCGGGAGTTGGTGATGGACAGGGAGGCCTGGCGTGCTGCAATTCATGGGGTCACAAAGAGTTGGACACGACTGAGTGACTGAACTGAACTGAAGCCTGGTGGCAATGCTTGCTCTTGAACAGGTCTCTGTAATTAATGATCTTAAGATAACAGTCAACACAATGGACATCAATTTGAGCAAAATCTGGGAGACAGTGAAGGACAGGAAAGCCTGGCGTGCTGCAGTTCGTGGGGTAGCAAAGAGTTGGACATGGCTTAGCGACTAAATAACAAGAGGACAAAGGACTGCAGGAACAGAGGAAAAGCAGTCAAGAAACAATAGTTCAGCAATAAGACAGAGTCCTAATTCCTCCTCAATGGATATATGTAACAATCTGATACATACCCTTAAGTTTTTCTTTAGGAACTAAGGCCTCCAACCAGGTGGAGGATGGTAAATATATGCGAAGATCCCTGGACTGGTCAAAACGTAAGGAATGATGATGTTGACCTTTTCTGACCCTCATGACTTCAATCAACGAAAGCCTGGACTCGGTTAACCTTTGCCCCACTCTATGTTGAATTCTCTGCTCAAGCCCCTTTATGCATACACTACCCAGACCCCTTCATGAATATGCATGTACCCTTAACTTAAATGTTCCCCAATTTTGCTGTTCAAGAAGACATTGCCTTGGGAAAGACTCCCAGTGTTCTCCTTACTTGCTGCAAGTAATAAATTCCTGTTTCTCCTTATCTTTAGCTCAGTTGTATCTTTTGGCTCAACACTCACCAAGAGGTGAAACCCAATTTTCAGGTAACAGAATCTCTGCAGATGAGTTAAGATGAGGTCATTAGCGTGGGCCCTAATGCAATATGACTTTGTTCAGTCTCTCAGTCGTGTCCAACTCTTTGTGACCCCAGGAACTGCAGCATGCCAGGCCCACCTGTTCGTCACCATATCCCAGAATTTGCTCAAACTTTATGTTCATTGAGTCAGTGATGGCATCCAACCAACTCATCCTCTGTTGTCCCTTTCTCCTCCTGTCTTCAATCTTTCCCAGCATCACAGTCTTTCCTAATGAGTCGGCTCTTTGCATCAGGTGGCCAAAGTATTGGAGCTTCAGCATCAGTCCTTCCCCTGAATATTCAGGGTTGATTTCCTTTAGGATTGACTGGTTTGATCTCCTTGCAGTCCAAAGAACTCTCAAGAATCTTGTCCAGCACCACAGTTCGAAAGCATCAATTCTTCGGCACTCATCATTCTTTATGGTCCAACTCTCATCCTTACATGACTACTGGGAAAACCATAGCTTTGACTATATGGACCTTTGTCAGACAAGTAATGCCTCTGCCCTTTAATATGCTGTCTAGGTCGGCCATAGCTTTTCTTCTAAGGAGTATGCATCTTTGAATTTCACAGCTGTAGTCACCATCTACAGTGATTCTGAAGCCCAAGAAAATAGAGTCTGTCATTGTTTCCATCATTTCCCCATCTATTTGCCATGAAGAGATGGGACTGGATGCCATGACCAGATGCCAGTATGACTAGTGTCCTTATAAAGAGGGGAAATGTAGACACAGAGACTCACAGAAGGAAGACAATGTGAAGACATAGGGAGAACGCCAGCTACAAGCCAAAGAAAGCCCAGGAACAGATTCTTCCTCAAGGCCTTCAGAAGCAGTCAGCCATGCTGACACCTTGATCATGGATTTCCAGCCTCCAGAGCTGGGAGACAATACATTTCTCTGGTTTAAGCCCCCAGTTTGTGGTACTTTGTTACAACAGCCCTAGGAAACTAATAGAGGCTCAAAGTAGGGAAACAAACTGAAGCCCAAGCTTGGGGAGAAACTTGGGGCAGTGAGAGGGGATAAAGAACATAATAGAGTTAAAGAACAGAGAAGAAAGTGATGCATCTAAACCATCACACCGTGTGTCTCTGAGTCACCAAAGATCAGGGACAAGATTCAAGAAAGTTAACCTGGGTAGTAAATTGCTATGAATTGGCCTTTTCTCTGGTGGGCTGCCATCTATGGGGTCACACAGAGTTGCACATGACTGAAGCAATGCAGCAGCAGCAGCTTTTTCTGGAAATTCCCTCCATCTTCCTCTACCAGAGGAGCTGCCCTTGAAGAATTCTGTGCTCTCTTTCCCCCTTGCCCTGATGTTGAAAGGCCTCCTCTCTACCCACAATACACTGACCTTATCCCATCAAAGTATTTGTCCCTCTGCCTTATAACTCTTCCCCAATTGGCCTCCCCACTAGACTGAGACCTCTTTAAGTATAAGGACTTTTCCATTATTGTTTTCATTCTTTTTCATTTTTGCATCCCTAGCATGGTACATTTTAGGAAGGCTCAATAAGTGTTTGTTGAAGAAATGAATGAGTGGACAATAATGGATGGATGGAGGCGTGAAGGCATAAAAAGCATGGGCTTGACATTAAGACAAGAATTAGCTTGCATTTTGGGGCTGTGTAGGTATTTTCTGGGCTCAAGGTGGTTGTAGGATGTGGCTTCTTAGGTGAGAACTTGGTCATCAGGAGCAGCAGTTGGGGAGGGCTTGCAGCACTGTGACTAGAGCCTTGTGGCCTTCATTCATTCATGCTCAGACCTGCTTGGAGTGCTACAGTGTTCCAGGTACTTAGGGATACAGAACGAGCCCAGCAAAAGCCCATTTGGGGCTTTACAGATGGGAGGAGAGAGAGACTTGTACATAAAGAAGGGAAAAGGTGTGTTCCCAAAGATATTTACTGCATCATTGTTTCTAACATCAGGAAATTGGAGAAAATCTCAGCGCCCATCTACAGAGAGAAATAATTAAATATAATATAGTATATTAATATAATGGAATAGCATGTAACAAATAAAAGAGAACAAAGAAGATCTTCAGGTTCTATTTCAGTTAAGATTAGCTTAGGCTATGAATAAGAGAAAATTTGAAATTAGAGTGGTTGTAACTGAAATAAAATAGGAATTGTCCAAACAGAAATATACTTTTTGGCTTTTAAACAGAAGCCAAAAGCAAGCAGGTTGTGGTTTAACAATCATCAACTGAGGCTTCTCCCTTTGCTCTTCCTCCATCCATGGAATGTAATGACTCCCTTATGGTCCAAGAACGGCTACTAGAGCCCTAGCCATCACCTCGGCATTCCAGGCAGCAGAAAGAAGGAATGGATAAAGAATGGAAAAGCCTCTTCCTTTTATAGATACTTTGAGAAGTTGCACATGACATTTCTGATTTCGCGCGTAGCCATCAGAGTTCCAGTGATGAGTGTTACAGTATAAAGGATGTATTATGGAAAAACAGCCCCTACATTTTTGGAGAAGCTGCAGAAAGTTGGAGGATAGAGAAGGCATCACCAACTTTTGAGGTCATTTCGGAAAGCCAAGCACACAGAGGCAATGGTATCCGAGCAGACTAGATGTTGACAGAAGACCGGAAAGTGGATAGAGCCCTGGGGTAGGACAGTGAAGGTTTACTGCTAAGCCTGCCAGCTGAAAGCAAACAGCTTCTGATGGTTTTTACTAACGTGTGTGGAAAAGAATTCACTAGAGCTGTTGTTATCCTTGAACCTAGGTAAGGGATGGGTTGTGAAACCTGCCAAACTTGAAAGACTCCAAATATTTCTCAAGTTGTATGCCTTGTGAGTATTTCCAAGGGCAGCCTGGAATGCCGGCTGATCTTGCTTTTTGTTCTCAGCATAGGTTCACAACTCGTTCTTTGCATCAAAATGAAAACTAGGGATACCAGAGTCTTCCGGCTTTTAAAAACAAATTGGACAACAGGTACTAGGTGACAGGAAATGGTGTTACTATATGAATTTTGTTACATACTAGAATTCAGAAGGGAGAAGGCGTGTCAAGGTAATAAGAAAATTCAGACATTCACTCTGGGTGATTTGCTGAGAATATCTGTGTAAAAACAAATAAAAACTTATGTTTAGAATCATTTTCTCATTGACTTCTACTGAATTTAGTAGTGGATGAAAAGATACAAAGATAAAGATAAGATTAAATCACCTGGGATAAGTTTCCTGGGCTGGCAGCTAAGAGGTGATTTTTTTAAAATTAATTAGTTAATTTATTCCAATTTATTTCTTTAAGGCTGCACTAGGTCTTTGTTGCTGTGCTTGGACTTTCTCCAGTTGTGGTGCATCTGCTTCTCATTGCAATAGTTTCTCTTGTTGCAGAGCACAGGCTCAAAAGTTGTGGCATATAGGCTTAGTTGCCCCAAGGCAGGCGGGATGCTCCTAGACCAGGGACTGAACCCGTGTCCCCCGCATTGGCGGGAGAATTCTTAACTACTGGATCATCAGGAAGCCCTGGTTTCTATCTTAAACATAGCAGTGTATACAAGTCAATCCCAAGCTCCCAGTCTATCCTAAGAGGTGATTTTTGATGAAGGAATTTTAAATCGCTGACATCAAATTCCTGCTGGAGAGAATACCACTCTCTAATATGAGGGAAGTAGAATAATACAGCAACTGGCTCAGGAGTGTCAGAGGCCATGTGGCATGCATCTCTCATTTGACAGTTGAAAAAACTGAGATTCCCTGGGTTGAAGTGACTGGACCACGATCACATAACCAGAAATTTAGATTCAGTGAAGCTTTAATATCTGGTCCTTCCCCTTATACACTGTATACAACCATGAGCAAATTATTTAACATCTCAGTGCTACAGTTTTCTCATCTGCAACATGATAATAATTACAGTGTCTACCTCATAGGGTCATTATTAAGACTGAATGAGCCATTTACCATAAAGCACAGAGCAGGATGACGGCAAATAAGAAATGTGTGCTACTGTTATTACTTGCCTTAGGACAAGCTTCTGACTCTTAAACCAGTGTGATTTCTAATAGTCTATGCCATTTTTGAAATGGTGTTTTAGAATCCAAGTGCCTGTTAGAATAGGATGGTACTGCTGCTGCTACTGCTAAGTTGCTTCAGTCGTGTCCGACTCTGTGCGACCCCATAGACAGCAGCCCACTAGGCTCCTCTGTCCCTGGGATTCTCCAGGCAAGAATACTGGAGTGGGTTGCCATTTCCTTCTCCAACGCATAAAAGTGAAAAGCGAAAGTGAAGTCGTTCAGTCGTGCCCGACTCTTAGCGACCCCATGGACTGCAGCCTACCAGGCTCCTCCGTCTATGAGATTTTCCCGGCAAGAGTACTGGAGTGGGGTGCCATTGCCTTCTCTGAGGATGGTACTAACTTGTCTCAAATAAGTTGGGTCTCTAACAATGGGCTTTTCAAGCTGTCTCTCATCACCTCTAACCAACAACTACCTTCAGTGAATAATGGCAGCTGCTTTGCTCTGCCATTTTTTACCTCTGGGTCTTGGACAATATCACTTTTGGCCAACTCTCAAAATCAAAATAGGGGCAGGGGTCCTGGTAATCAAATTTCTCAGCTGACAATAGAGCAACACAGTGGCTCCTTACTCCAATAAATGTCCATGTCAATCCTTCATTTTCTTGAAAATCAATGACACAGGGTACCATTTTACTGTCTCTTGTACACACTGCTGGTATCTCATCACAAACTAAAGAATGAAAACCTTTTTTAATAGCATGGGTGGCTTGTCTTATTCAGAGATTCAAACACCTAGAACATGCAGCTTCTTGAGAACTCAACATACCCACTTCAGATCTCCTTGAGGTGTCAACAGGTATCACAGAATAACTTGTATCATTAATAGGCATTTGGAATATGTGGTGTTGAACTGCAAAGTATGACCATGCATTCCATCTCTTTTGATCCCATTCTTTAAAAGAAAATATGCATGAAGGATTAGAAACAGTCCTCTCAAATCTTTTTCTGACATGTTTATTTTAACCAAATAAAGCAATGTATTCACTTTCTTCCAGTGTTTCTCAAGAATGGATACCGTGAAAGAATTAAGTCAGATCCAGACACAGGCATTTATTTTCAAGTAGTTTCTTGGTGTGATACTATCTTGGATAGTTGAGATACCTTCAAGCCTTCCTTAGACATCCTTTTTTTTTTTTTTTTTTTTTTACACAAGGTGGTGATCTTCAAAATCTAAAAGACAGCATGATCTTTGAAATCTAAAGAATTAGATAGAAATCCTTCCTCTGCCACTGACCAGCTTTGGGACTTTGAACATGTTAACACAGCAGAGCCTTCACACTGTCCCCATCTCTTATGGGTAAACACTTTCCTCTCAACCGTATCTAATGTATGTTGACTTTGTCAACTTCCTATGATTAATTCATATTAATGTGTAAACAATGTAGGCAGTAATTTCTGACCTTTAGAAAGTTTTGTCCATTCCCTCCACCCTCCCATTTTATTCTACTCTAAGGAGAGGGTGCACTAATCTGGTTTGGTCAGTGTCCCTGCAAGTGACCCAGTGAAACTCTAGGGGACTCTGGATGGCTTCTAGGAGAGTGCATGGAATGGTGTGTGTCTCTCTTTACCAATACCCTTCCAGTTGTAATGGTCAAATTATATGGGGCAGCTTGGGATACCATTAGCCTTTTATCTTTCGCTCTTTAGCTGGTCTCTCTTCTTTTATTGTGAGCAGATGTGGAAGGACTGGGGAGAATGGAGTGAGGAGTTGGGAGTCAGCTCTAAGCATCCCTGTTTTTCCTTTTCTCTGGCACTGGAGGTGTGTGGCTTTCCACTAGGATGATAGGTTCTGAGGGTCAAGGTCAGATGTGTTGGGTGGGTATCCAATGAAGTCCTCCTTGATGCCCAGACCAGCACCTCTTCACTGAGGAAGTTAATCAAAAGCATTACTTTCTCTTGCTCTGTCTACTGTTTATATTTATCTCCTTTGAGGACCTTGTGGGGGTGGAGGGGAGAAACTGGTCCAAGATAAAATGGAACATCTACCCCCAACTCCTTACAAAATGCCATCTTAATTAAGCTCATCCCAGTCTATCATCTGTTTCAGTTCTATAACTTAGGGTGCTACTCCTCTTAGGAATGATGACATGTAATGGAGAGGAGGCTTTAAAGAAATGGAACTCTGCAAAGATGAATTCTAGACAGAAAGCAGCGGGGAGAAAATCTCATGAAACAGACATGAGATCTTCAGGATCGCATAGAAAGTTCATCTCTGATGGTTCTCAAAGTACAAGATAACGATGCTGAGTGAGCGCATCTGGTTCTCACTCTTGTGTGGTTCCAAGTTCTACAACTGCAGGATAGTCTAGGAGTGTTAGCAGACCCATTTGTCTCTTTCTCTAAACCATCCTCTCCCAGTTCAGTTCAGTTCAGTTCAGTCACTCAGTCGTGTCGCTTTGCGACCCCATGAATCGCAGCACGCCAGGCCTCCCTGTCCATCACCAACTCTCCGAGTTCACTCAGACTCACATCCAGTGATGTCATCCAGCCATCTCATCTTCTGTCGTCCCCTTCTCCTCCTGCCCCCAATCCCTCCCACCATCAGAATCTTTTCCAATCAGTCAACTCTTCGCATGAGGTGGCCAAAGGACTGGAGTTTCAGCTTTAGCATCATTCCTTCCAAAGAAATCCCAGGGCTGATCTCCTTCAGAATGGACTGGTTGGATCTCCTTGCAGTCCAAGGGACTCTCAAGAGTCTTCTCCAACACCACAGTTCAAAAGCATCAATTCTTCAGCGCTCAGGTTTCTTCACAGTCCAACTCTCACATCCATACATGATCACTGGAAAAACCATAGCCTTGACTAGATGGACCTTTGTTGGCAAAGTAATGTCTCTGCTTTTCAATATGCTATCTAGGTTGGCCATAACCTTTCTTCCAAGGAGTAAGCGTCTTTTAATTTCATGGCTGCAGTCACCATCTACAATGATTTTGGAGCCCAAAAAAATAAAGTCTGACACTGTTTCCACTGTTTCCCCATCTATTTCCCATGAAGTGATGGGACTGGATGCCATGATCTTCATTTTCTGAATGTTGAGCTTTAAGCCAACTTTTTCATTCTCCCCTTTCTCTTTCATCAAGAGGCTTTTTAGGTCCTCTTCACTTTCTGCCATAAGAGTGGTGTCATCTGCATATCTGTGGTTATTGATATTTCTCCCGGCAATCTTGATTCCAGCTTGTGCTTCTTCCAGCCCAGCATTTCTCATGATATACTCTGCATATAAGTTAAATAAGCAGGGTGACAATATACAGCCTTGACGTACTCCTTTTCCTGTTTGGAACCAGTCTGTTGTTCCATGTCCAGTTTATCGGTAATAAAGGTGATCTCCTAATCTTCACATATGTGACTCTGTTGATCTCTCAATGGGTACTGCGTGTGACGGAGTACAGCAGAGTCATTTATTTGGTTCTCTCAAGCACAAACAATATTTCTGTTTTCAATTTCATTAATCTGCATTTTTCTCATTGCATGTGGTCCCTTCTTTCTTTGGATTATTTCATGTATTTTTTAGCTGCATTTACTTCTATTACTGTTCCCTTAAGTTTTAATTTCATTGACTTTCACGTAATTCAAAAATAATTCTAATTACTATCAAAATTTCTTCTTTGACTCATGCATGATTTCAAATCTGTTCTATTAAAGATTTTTAAAGTTTTTTATTTCTTAAAAATAACACATCATGAGAATGCGTTTTTGATGACTGTAAGAAACCCTTCAATTCCAAAAAGAAAAAACTCTTTACAAGAGATGAGCATTTAAAGAAAAATTAGCAAAACAACTTTAGCATCTATTTATTAACATATTAACCCAAAAGAATTTAAAGGAACAATGTCAATATTTTTCCAACTTTGAATCTCCTCTGCTGCTGCTAACTCGCTTCAGTGGTGTCCAACTCTGTGCGACCCCATAATAAAGAAGCCCATCAGACTCCCCTGTCCCTGGGATCCTCCAGGCAAGAATACTGGAGTAGGTTGTCATTTCCTTCTCCAATGCATGAAAGTGAAAGTGAAGTTGCTCAGTTGTGTCTGACTCCTAGCGACCCCATGGACTGCAGCCTACCAGGCTCCTGCATCCATGGGATTTTCCAGGCAAGAGTACTGGAGTGGGTTGCCACTGCCTTCTCTGAATCTCCCCTTAGGTCTCATAATTTCTGTAATTTGCATGTGCTTATCTGAATAATTTTAAAATGGTATTTTTCTACTATGAGTGAGTGAAGTGAGTGAAAATCACTCAGTCGTGTCTGACTCTTTGCAACCCCATGGACTATAGCCTGCCAGGTTCTTCTGTCCATGAATTCTCCGGGCAATTCTATTGGAGTGGGTAGCCATTCCATTCTCCAGGTATCTTCCCAATCCAGCGGTCGTACCCAGGTCTCCTGCATTGCAGGCAGATTCTTTACTGTCTGAGCCACGAGGGAAGCTTTTCCACTATATCTCTAATGTAATACTTTAATCAGTGGTAATTTCTTAAAGTTAGCATTTTATACAGTACTGTAAATATAATGGACCTGAAGTGGACACCTCATTCAATGTATCAAAACAAATTCATGTTCTTATTTCCCCTGAAAAAACAATTCACTTAGCTCCAGAGGTTTATTACCATCTCTTCTTAGCTTCTCTGATCATGACTAAAAGAATATAAAATTGAATGTCACAGGGTTCACTTCCATACTATGCACTACCATTTTTATTTATTTATTTTTAATTAATTAATTTATTTTAATTGGAGGGTAAATACTTTACAATATTGTAGTGGTTTTTGCCATATATTGACATGAATCAGCCATGGGTGTACATGTGTTCCCCATCCTGAACCCCCCTCCTTCCTCCCTCCCCATCCCATCCCTAATGTACTATCATTTTTAAAAAGCACAATTTTATTAAAACCCACCTGATACGCATTTTGATGAGCTTAAGAGCTCTGTTATAAATAGAGAATTCCCCCCGACTAGTCATGCTCCCAACAGTGTAGGAGCTGGCTCTTCAGTGCTGCTCCCGAACATAAGAACAACTGCTTTCACTGGTCATCATATGTTGTTCTGTGTAATTAATACTCGCACATCAACTCTCACTGCCTTGTCCTAGATTTCCTGGGTATCTTTGATGTTTAAATTAACAAGGCAACAAATTGTGCTTAGACAGAGTACTTCAAGGACTGTATCTGTGTGTTTGTATATTTTACCATAAACAAGATAAATTAACATATCTAAAGTTAATAATAATACCTCAATATTAAATACCCTGCTGTGCTAACATTTTTCTGATTTATATATATATTATTTACATATAAATATATATTATATAATTTTAAATATTATATATATTTATATAATATATGTATATAATTTACATATAAATTATATATATATAAATCAGAAAAATATTAACACAGCAGGATATTTAATATCAAGGTATTATTGAAGAGGAACTAAAAAGCCTCTTGATGAAAGTGAAAGAGGAGAGTGAAAAAATTGGCTTAAAGCTCAACATTTAGAAAACTAAGATGATGGCATCTGGTCCCATCACTTCAAGGGAAATAGATGGGGAAACTGCAAACAGTGTCAGACTTTATTTTTTGGGGCTCCAAAATCACTGCAGATGGTGACTGCAGCCATGAAAATAAAAGATGCTTACTCCTTGGAAGGAAATTTATAACCAACATAGACAGCATATTAAAAAGCAGAGACATTACTTTGCCAGCAAAGGTCTGTCTAGTCAAGGCTATGGTTTTTCCAGTGGTCATGTATGGATGTGAGAGTTGGACTGTGAAGAAAGCTGAGCACTGAAGAATTTATGCTTTTGAACTGTGGTGTTGGAGAAGACTCTTGAGAGTCCCTTGGACTGCAAAGAGATCCAACCAGTCTATCCTAAAGGAGATCATTCCTGGGTGTTCATGGAAGGACTGATCCTGAAGCTGAAACTTCAATACTTTGGCCACCTCATGCAAATAGTTTACTCATTGGAAAAGACTCTGATGCTGGGAGGGATTGGGGGGCAGGAGGAGAAGAGGACGACAGAGGATGAGATGGCTGGATGGTATCACTGACTTGATGGACATGAGTTTGGGTAAACTCCAGGAGTTGGTGATGGACAGGGAGGCCTGGCGTGCTGCAATTCATGTGGTTGGAAAGAGTCAGACATGACTGAGTGACTGAACTGATATATATATATCTTCTTTTTTCTTTTTTCCTTGAAATATTTTGTTGAAGAACCTAGTTAGTTTGCTCTGTAGAATTTCCCAGAATCTGGATTTTGCTGATTGCATCCTGAAGGTATGATCACTTCCCTAGCTCCTTCAATTTCTTGTAAGTTGATAGTTAATCTAAGTAGCTTGACCAGATTTCTGTTTTTATTTCATTTTGTGTCTTGCAAGACTCCTCCACAGTTGGTGTTGCATGTTTACATGAGGAGGTACATAATGTCTGCCTGTCTTTTTGTTATGTTAGTCATTTTGGGTGAGCCTGTCTAGATTCATTATTTCCTTGAGGTATGTAAAATGACAGTCTAATTCTATAATTACTTTTTCAGTTACTATACTAGCTAAATTCCTTTATAAATTCCTTTGTAAATACTTTCAGTTATCCTGAATTTTGAGATCATATAGGAAAATTAGGATAAATAATAGATTTTTTTTCTTTTCTTACCAGTTTTCAAAATAATGTGGTTGATCTATGTGTCATTTATTATATTAAAACTTTGGCATCCTCCCAGGTGATCACTGAGGGTTTCCCCCCCCACCCAGTATTAGTATAAAGTGATAGATTTTTTAACACATTTGACTAATTATAACTCTATCTTTCTTTTTCTTGTTCAAATTGTTCCATCTTGGCCAAAGGGAGCTTATTCAGGCTGGTTCCCAAGTCATTTTAAAGTGGCTTTCATAGTCTTTGATATTTCCTTGCTGTTGGTAATAAAAAGATATACTAGGTTAATTTTGGAGACTTCCTGGACAGATCTGAATTTAGCCATATCTCCAAGGTGGACTGGTTTATTTTAGTACAAACTGATATTTTGCATTTAAAAAAATGGATGCTAGGATGCTTATTTTTTTTTTAATTTTATTTTTACTTTATTTTACTTTACAATACCATATTGGTTTCACCATACATCGACATGAATCCACCATGGGTGTACATCAGCCCCCAATCCCTAATCCCCCTCCCACCTCCCACCCCACACCATCTCTCCGGATCATCCCCGTGCACCAGCCCCAAGCATCCTGCATCCTGCATCGAACATAGGCTTGTGCTTCGTTCTTACATGATAGTATACACGTTTCAATGCCATTCTCCCAAATCATCCCACTCTCTCCCTCTCCCACAGAGTCCAAAAGTCCTTTCTATACATTTGTGTCTCTTTTGCTGTCTCACATACAGGGTCATCACTGCCATCTTTCTAAATTCCATATATATGTAGGATGCTTATTTTGATGGAATTTTATCATTATTTCTTGACAGTTTCCATCAACAGTCTCTCTGATTTCTTTATTTTTACCTTTGGTATTCTTCAGTTATACTATGATATGTTTAAGTGTCCTGCCTTGAATACTGATTCTCCATACCCTCTATTCTGTTCTTATGAAACTCCTATTAGATGGTTTTGAAATGGAAGAATCAACATGTCAAAATGACCCTACTACCCAAGGCAACCTACAGATTCAATGCTATCCCCATCAAATGACCAATGGCATTTTTCACAGAACTAGAACTTTTTTTTTAAATTTATATGGTGACACAAAAGATCCCAAGTAGCTAAAGCAGTCTTGAGAGAGAAAACAGGCTCCTTGACTTCAGACTATACTATAAAGCTACAGTCATCAAAACTGCACTGGAACAAAAACAGAACTATAGATCAGTGAAACAGGATAGAAAGCCCAGAAATAAACCCACACAAGTATGGTCAATTAATCTACAACAATAAACCCATGCACATATGGTTGATTAACCTATAACAACAGAGGCAAGAATATACAATGGAGAAAGGGCAGTATCTTCAATAAATGGGAAAGCTGGACCACTACATGTAAAATAATAAAATTAGAACATTCTTTAACATTACACACCACAACCAAAAATAAAATTAAAATGGATTAAAGACCTAAATGGAACACCTGATACTATACAACTCTTTGAGGAAAACAGGAATAACATTCTGACATGAGATATCTTTTTTGGCCTGACTTCCAGAGTAATAAAAACAAAAATAAACAAATGGGACCTAACTAAACCCAAAAGCTTTTACACAGCAAAAGAAATCATAACAAATAAAAAGACAACCCACAGAATGGAAGAAAATATTTGCAAACAATGAGACTGACAAGGGATTGATCTCCAAAATCTACAAACAGCTCAGGCAGCTCAATATATATATATTTTAGAAAAAAAAAAAAAAAAAAAAAACAGCCCAATCAAAAAATGAGCAGAAGACCTAAATAGACGTTTCTCCAAATAAGACATACAGGGCCAAGGGGCACATGAAAAGATATTCAACATAGCTAAGTATTCAGTTCAGTTCAGTAGCTCAGTTGTGTCCGACTCTTTGCGACCACATGAATCGCAGCACTCTAGGCCTCCCTGTCCATTACCAACTCCCAGAGTTCACTCAAACTCATGTCCATCGAGTCGGTGATGCCATCTAGCCATCTCATCCTCGGTCATCCCCTTCTCCTCCTGCCCCCAATCCCTCCCAGCATCAGAGTCTTTTCCAATGAGTCAACTCTTCTCATGAGGTGGCCAAAGTATTAGAGTTTCAGCTGTAGCATCAGTCCTTCCAAAGAACACCCAGGACTGATCTCCTTTAGAATGGATTGGTTGGATCTCCTTGCAGTCCAAGGGACTCTCAAGAGTCTTCTCCAACACCACAGTTCAAAAACATCAATTCTTTGGTGCTCAGCCAAGTATTAGAGAAATGCAAATCAACACTACAATAAGGTATCACCTCACACCAGTCATAATGGCCATCATCAAAACTCTACAAACATTTAATTCTGGAGAGAATATGTAGAAAAAGGGAACTCTTATACTGTTGATGGGAATGTAAATTGGTATAGCCACTATGGAGAACATTGTCAAATTTCCTTAAAAAACTAAAAACAGAGCTAACATATGATCTAGCAATCCTACTCCTAGGCATATATCTGGAGAAAACTATGGTTCAAAAGGATGCATGCATCCCATCGTTCATTGCAGTGTTGTTTACAATAGCCAAGACAAGGAAACAACCTAAATGTCTGACAACAGATGAATGGATAAAGAAGATGTTGGTATATATATACAATAGTATATTACCCAGCCGTTAAAAAGAATGAAATGATGCCATTTGCAGCAACATGGATGGACCTAGAAATTATCATACTAGTAAGTGAAGTAAGTCAGATAGAGAAAGACAAATATCATATGATATCACTTATAAGCAGAATCTAAAGAAAATGATACAAACAAACATATTTACCAAATAGAAACAAACTTACAGACTTAGAAAACAAACTTATAGTTCCCAAAGGAGAAAGGTGGGAAGGAGGGATGAATTGGGAGTTTGGAATTGACATGTGTACGCTACTATATTTAAAACAGATAACCAACAAGGACCTGCTAGTACAGGGAACTCTGCTCAATAGTCTGTAACAACCTAAATGGAAAAAGAATTTGAAAAAGAATAGATACAAGTATATGTATAACTGAATCTTACTTTGCTGTTCACCTGAAACTAACCCCAATATTGTTAATCGACTACATGCAGATGTAAAATTTAAAAATTATAAAATTAACTTAGGATTAAAACTATATTATGTTTGTAAATAACCATTGTACAGAAGGGTTAGGTAAGAGAAAAAAAATTTCGCCGCAGTGTTTTTCTAATGCTCATGTACCGAGAATTACTTGTTGGCAGCTACTCAAAAATGGATGAACTAGTGGGAAAGTTATAACAACAGAAACACTTATAAACTTGATTTGTTTAGGATATTGTACATATGCTTACCCATAAAGATGCAGAGAACTGCACAGAGTTTATGTAATCAAGTCTTCATTTCTGGAAGTAAACTTTTCTATGATTCTGAGTGTTTCCATCTCTTTAAAATACTTTTTTTCAGCTCCCAAATTCCACTAATCTAGCTTCAGCTCAACTGATAATTTTTTAAAAATTATTCTGTGAGAAAATTAGATATAGCAGTATTTCATGGCATTCTACAAAGGGTACTATAACTATTGGTGTTCTGATCCATGAAAAATATAAGAAACACTATCCCAGAACAATGTTTTTCAAAATTTGTTGTCATCAGTCATATTATATGCAAACACACACATAAAACCAGGAAAATTTTGATCAAGTTATAAAGCCTTAAATATATGTTCATGATGTTTAAAAGTTGTTCATCCAATACTTAGAGATTGTCACACTGAGATAAGTCAGACAGAGAATGAGAAATATCATATGATATCCCTTACATGTGAATCTAAAAAGAAACCAAATAAATGAATTTTGGCCACCTGATGAGAAGAACTGACTCATTTGAAAAGACCCTGATGCTGGGAAAGATTGAAGGCGGAAGGAGAAGGGGACGACAGAGGATGAGATGCTTGGATGGCATCACCGACTCAATGGACATGAGTTTGAGTAAACTCTGGGAGATGGTGATGGACAGGGAGGTCTGGTGTGCTGCAGTCCATAGGGTCGAAAAGAGTCAGACATGACTGAGTGACTGCAATGAACTGAACTGATTTACAAAACAGAAACAGACTCACAGACTTAGAGAATGAACTTACGACTGAGGGAGGGGGAGATTGTGGGGTAGGGATAGTTAGGAAGTTTGGGATCTACTTACACACACTGCTATATTTAAAAAGGATAACCAATAACTTCCTACTGTATAGCACTGGAACGCTGTTCAGTGTAATGTAGCAGCCTGGATGGGAGGGGAGTTTGGGGGAGAAAGGAAACATGTATATGTATGGCTGAGTCCCTTCACTGTTCACCTGAAACTATCACAACATTGTTAATTAGCCATGCTGCTGCTAAGTCACTTCAGTCATGTCTGACTCTGTACGACTCCATAGGCGGCAGCCCACCAGGCTCCCCCGTCCCTGGGATTCTCCAGGCAAGAACACTGGATTGGGTTGCCATTCCCTTCTCCAATACCCCAATACAAAATAAAAAGTTACCAAAAACAGGTGGGAAAAAAAGTTGTTCAAACACATCATCCAGTTTTCAAAATCTCTCAAAGAAACCCCACCTCGTATCCAAAAACAAAACAGATCAGTCTAAAAAAGCCTCAAGATATTTACTTGTCTTTTGAGAAAACATTAGAGTTGAATACCTCTCAAATTCTTCTCTCTCTCATCCACGTTTGACACACACTGAAGCAAGCCCACACTTCTTTTCCCCACACTCCAACTCCCCCAGCAACCCTAACTCAGGTTCCTCCTATTCTTCTCTCTCTGCAACTGCTTTACCCATTTTACAGCACAAAGGTCTAACATAATAGAATTCTGACAAGCTGGAATCTTTCTCAGATGTTAGAGGAAATGCAACAGGTAGAAGCAGAGTTGTTTTTATTGTAAGATCTGGACACTTACATGTTTGATCATTTTCCTCCTGACATACAAATATGTGCATATCTGGAAAGCACTATACGTATTTATAGTAAGAGTCATGGGAAGTTTTCCTATGTTCCTTAAACTCTCTGGTTATCAGTTTCCTCATCTGTAAAAGGGTGATAAAAACAGTGTCTGTGTTCTAATGTGGTCTTGGGGGTTAAAAGAGATCACACTTGCAAAGCATTTAGGTAAGTGCTCAAAAAGTGTTAGGAGTTATTACTACTTGATAGTAGCAGTCATTGTGCATGTGGTAGAGGGTAAGAAGACCATGGGTAACAATCTAAGTGAATATTAGGATGATAATGTTGGTGACAAGAGACATAATATAATTTTACACTTTTTGCTTTAAGTACTTACTCAAATCATAATAAATTCATAATATATTTTTGCCTGTGAGTTGAAATACTAGTGTTGTTATTTTGCTATCTAATTTAATAATAATCAGTGATGCATGGGGCACATTGCTAAAGACTTAATATGTATTATCGCACTTAACTCCTAAAACAACCCAGTAAGGTAGGGGTTAATGTGTTGTCTTCATTTTTCAGGTGAGGAAACTGAGACTTCAGAGAGGATCCCTAAGGGCAAAGAAGCATTTTTTTCTTTCTTTGTGTATCTGTGTTTATCCTGGTGTCTCCCATAGCCTGGAACTTCACAAAGATTTGTTAAGTAAATGAAAGGAATGGTTACATCTTAGTAGTCTTTAGTTTGGTCCAAAAACAGGTTTTCAAAATTAATGGTGAAAGTGGATACAATCTTATTTTAGGAACAAACCAATCTCCCAGACCATTTTAGTTGGGAAATGAAGAATGAAAATGTGAAATAACATGAGTATCTTGGTGGGGGAAAAAAACTGTAAAATGCTCAGATATTAAGATGGTAAAGGTTATCAGACTCAGGTGAATGGCTAGAATTACAGAGGAAATAATTGCACTTTATATGCCATCAGTGGAGTTAAAGTGGAGTCGGAGATGCCAGCCTGCTTTCTCCACACTATTTATATTTTGAAGACCTGAACCTGTTGGCCTGAGCCAATGGGGCTGCTGAACTGGAGACTGAAATGCGGGCTACCTGTCAGCACAAACAACTGCTGCTGTGGGCCCCTTAAGCCCTACAGTCATAGGAACAAGGTAGTTTCAGGACTCTGGGCAGGACACTCACCCACTCAGGGTTTTCCCATTGAGGTTCTATGACTTCTCTTCCTCAGCACCCACAGGGTGATATTCAGCAGCTCAGTGGGTCTCAGAATCATCACAACTCTACTGTTTTGTTCCGGATGAGAAACAAAGTATACCCAAGTTGTCATGTTCTGCAGGCTACTATTAAAAATGCAGAGCAGCAAATTTATACACTGATGGGTTCCTTTAAAGAGACACATCCTCTTTCCTTGAGGAATCACTAAGACAGTGATTCCCAAAGCATGCCTGGACCAGCAGCATCAGCATTCATTGGAATCTTATGGTCAAGAGAATCAAAGTGGATACAGAAAGCAGTATTTGAAACGTGGGAGGGGAGAACTCCGTGATGCTAAGAGTTTCTCCCCTTCTCTTTTTTAGTTTGAATATATATTTTGGATAGGTGCAAACCTGTTGAAAAATTCTGAAAATTGTAATTCACTACTGAGGTCAAGATTTCAATCAAAGGAAATGAGGTCACAAGCTTGGGTGACCATTTAAATGGATTAGAAACACTGATTTTATGTTGAAAGTTGTTTGAAAAAGGATTTGCCTATCTTTAAGTACCTTATAAAGTTGTTGGACTGACTGACAATGCAATAATTTGTATGAAAGTGAGTCATAAAATACAGGTTTTCCCTCTGCTATCCAAAAATAAAGCATCCCTATGAAACCCTTCATGAATCAAATGATGTAAAGTGAAGAAGTAATTACCTAGGAGAATTGCTAGCAAGAAGACTACCTAGGACATCTTGCTGGTGGATGCACAAAATAAACCAGTATAAAGCACAGATGCTCACTGATGAAGCTCAGTGCTATGGAGGCCTGATGCTGAGATGCTTAGTGTAGGGTAGCTCCCAGGGAAGGAGCTTGGCAGTGCCCCTCTCACTGCTCAGTGTGTACATGACAAACATGACAATGTTTTTGCTTCTTGCCTTTTTTGTAAAAGCAAAATTCTTCAGATTTCTTTTGGTTAGCAAAAACATGTAGTAACATAGGTCTTTGGTAAAAGCAAAGTGGCATAAAGCAAACTTTCAAAAAGTGGAGGATACCTTTACTATGAAAATGTTAGTGCAAGGTGGCTGAGCATTTTGACAAAAGAGTGACTGAGGCAAAAGAGAAAGAGGAAAACTGAGATAGATTATGAAAAAGAGACTGGAGGTCTTCTTTCCTTCCTTCATTCATTCACTTGACTCTTAGTTACTAGACATGAAATAGAAGCAGATACTGGAGATAGTGTGGGTTTGGTTCCAAACCATTGCAATAAAGTGAGTCACATGAATTTTTTGGTTTCCCAGTACATGTAACAGTTATGTTTACACTACACTGTTGTCTATTAAGTGTGCAATAGCATAGTCTAAAACAACAATGTACATGCTGCTAAGTCACTTCAGTCGTGTCTGACTCTGTGCGACCCCATAGCGGCAGCTCACCAGGCTCCGTCGTCCCTGCGATTCTCCAGGCAAGAACACTGGAGTGGGTTGCCATTTCCTTCTCCAGTGCATGAAAGTGAAAAGTGAAAGTGAAGTCGTGTCCGACTCTTAGTGACCCCATGGACTGCAGCCCACCAGGCTCCTCCACCCATGGGATTTTCCAGGCAAGAATACTGGAGTGGGGTGCCATTGCCTTCTCCGAACAATGTACATACCTTAATTAAAAAATACCCTGTTGCTGAAAAATGCTAACCAGTATTTGAGCCTTTAGTGAGTCACAGTAGAAGCATCAAAAATCACTGATCATAGATCAGCACAATAAATACAATAATAATGAAAAAGTTTGAAACATTGCTATAATCACCAAAGTGGGACATAGGACATGAAGTGAGAAAATGCTGTTGGAAAAGGACACTTATAGTTTTGCTTGGTACAGTGTTGCCACAAACCTTCAATGTATAAAAATGCAATATATACAAAGTACAATAAAGCAAAGTTCAATAAAAGGAGGTATGTCTATATATATATATAGTGCCTGAAAATATCTATATATGTATACTTATACATATATATATATATATGTAGTTGTATGTACACACACACACACACATCCCAAGAGCTGTGCCAGGTACTGGGAACAAAATTTTGAACAAAAACAGATATGGCCCTTTCTTGCTTTCACAAAGGGGAGATAGATATTTATCTAATATTCAGTTCAGTTCAGTCACTCAGTTGTGTCTGACTCTTTGCGACCCCATGAATTACAGCACGCCAGGCCTCCCTGTCCATCACCAACTCCTGGAGTTCACTCAAACTCATGTCCGTCGAGTTGTTGATGCCATCCAGCCATCTCATCCTCGGTCGTCCCCTTCTCCTCCTGCCCCCAATCCCTCCCAGCATCAGAGTCTTTTCCAATGAGTCAGTTCTTTGCATCAGATGGCCAAAGTACTGGAGTTTCAGCTTTAGCGTCAGGCCTTCCAAAGAACACCCAGGACTGATCTCCTTTAGAAGGGACTGGTTGGATCTCCTTGCAGTCCAAGGGACTCTCAAGAGTCTTCTCCAACACCACAGTTCAAAAGCATTAATTCTTTGGTGCGTATTTATCAAATAATTACATAAATGAACATGTAATCACTGAACTTAAGAAAAGAATCAGAAGCAAAAGAATACAGTTCAAGGATAGCACATCACAGAGGAACCTGGTCTAGGTTGGTGGAGGGAGGAAGTTTGAAGAGAGAAACGTATGTTCAGGGAGGGCTTTCCTAAGAAAGTTGTGCTGAGATCTGAAGGACTAGCAGAGTTAGATTAGGTCAGGCTGGAGGATGAAGGGCCAGAAAGGAAAGTCCTACAGAGAGAAAGTGAAAGTGAAAGTGAAGTCGCTCAGTCATGTCCGACTCTTTGCGACCCCATGAAGTGCAGCCCACCAGGCTCCTCTGTCCATGGAATTCTCCAGGCAAGAATACTGGAGTGGGTTGCCATTTCCTTCTCCAGAAGATCTTCCTGACCCAGGAATCAAACCCAAGTCTCCCACACTGCAGGCAGACGCAGGCAGACACTTTAACCTCTGAGCCACCAGGAAGCCTACAGAGAGAAGAGCATACAAAGGCCTCATGAAGGAAGGCCCATATGATGTATTTGAACAACTGAATGCAGGCCAGTATGAATTCAAGAATATAAGGGTGAGAGGTGGGACAGAAAGAAGCTGTTGAGGTAGGCAGACACAAGACCACAGGGCCTCATAAATCCTCTAAGTATCAGTTTAGAAGTTTAGTTCAACTCTTAAAGACAGAAATTCAATGATGTGAGTTTAATCCAAACAAATTCAATCCAAACAAATATGGATTCTGTTCCCTCACATGGAAGAAGCCCAGAAGCAGACAGTCAAGTCTTGTATGGTGGTTTCACAAAATCATCAGGGCCCAAGTTTCTTTAATTTTTCTGCCTTACTATCTCTAGTACTAACTTGTACCTTCAAAGTCTCAAGATGGCTGCTGGATTTCCAGTCATCACAGCCACATCCCAGATATGAAGAACTAAGGACAAGGTTAAAGAGGCTTCCCAAGCTACCCCACTTAACAACTTTTGCTTGTATCTTATAGGTTATCTCTCTCTGTAAGGGAGGCTAGGAAATGTCTTGTGTGAGTGTGTAAGAGAGAGACATTGCCATTTTACTACATTTTGTGAGAAAGAAGGAAAATGGGATATTATGGAAACAGTCTTTGTTACACCAAATGAAGGATTTTAGTTACTTTCCCTGTGATCAATAGGAAATCATTGGCAAGTTTCATGGGAAGATGTCACATGTTTGATTGACTACAGTGTGTGGAAGGAATGGATCTGGGAAAGCAGAGGGAAGAAGAAGAATAAAACAGAGAGAACACAATGGCAGCACAGATTAGGGTGGTGTCTATGGAAATTTTAGAATTGGGATTGATTGAAAAGACATTTTTCAGGAGAAAGAGACAGACCTTGGTGATAACTTTCATATGCTTTCCTATATGAGGAAAGGGAAAGGAAAGCAGCATGGAAGCTACACACTGGCTGGACACTGGTGCCATTCACTGAGATGGAGAACAAAAATGGCGAGCAGATTTGCTGAGAAAGATCATGAACTTGGTCTTGGACATGTTGGAAAAAAATGTATTCCAAATGGAGATTTAATACGTAGTTGGACATCTGGGTCTGGAACACAGAGAAGTATAAGTTGGTACCCACTGACATGTAGATGATAACTGAAATCATAATTGATAATTATTTCCTGGAGATAGTGCATAAAGTGAGAAGAGAGTCTAGGACTGAGATTTGAGGAAATTTAACGTTTAATGAAAGGAGGGGGGTGAGAATGAGCCAGAAATGGAAGCAAAGAGGAAGTAGCCAGAGAGATGGAAGGGAAACCAAGATGTAATGTCTCAAAGCCTAGGAAGTCAAGGAGGGACCACATCCAATACTGATGAAGGGTCAGTGAGATGACAACTGAAAAAGTCTTTTGGATTTAATAAAATAGAGAGCATTAATGATATTAGTGAGGACTCTTGGAGGAATGTTTGGGCTAGGAACCAGATTATAATGGGCTGAGGAGTGAATCAGTTATGAAAAGATGACTGCAATAAATACATCATTTGTTAAAAGTCTGGCTCTGAAGGGAAAGAGAGGAAAGGAATAGTAGCAAGAGTGGGGATATGGGCCAGGGTGGTTATTTTCTAATCCTTACGGACTTAGATATTGATGACAAGACCTAGTTGAGAGGCAAGAAGGTTGCCTCTTGCCTCTAATGTTTCTGGGAGGGTAAGAGCATAGTGGATGAAAAGCACAGGTCCTGTGCTGACTCTAAAGAGGTTGAAGAGAAGGTATAATTAAAACTGGAGGATAGATATGGATTTGGGACCAGAAAGTAGGAAACTGTAGTTCAAGGTAAACAATATTTTGTCCTTATCCTCTCCAAGGTAGGTCATTTTGAGAAAATCAAAGTCGCACAGGCATTATAATCTTTAGGGAAAGTGACTTTCACGTTATAGTTGTCATAAAATGTTAAGTGTCTCCATTTTATCTTCTTTCTCTCGAGCATCTAGTTCAATGAGACCTCAATAAAATACTATAGTTGGAGTTGGGGTTTACTGAAACTTTATAAAATCAGGTTATCCCCATAACATGTTTGTGCTGCTGCTAAGTCACTTCAGTCGTGTCTGACTCTGTGCGACCCCATAGACGGCAGCCTACCAGGCTCCTCCGCCCCTGGGATTCTCCAGGCAAGAACACTGGAGTGGGTTGCCATTTCCTTCTCCAATGCATGAAAGTGAAAAGTGAAAGTGAAGTCGCTTAGTCGTGTCTGACTCTTCAGGACCCCATGACTGCAGCCTACCAGGCTCCTCCATCCATGGGATTTTCCAGGCAGGAGTACTGGAGTGGGGTGCCATTGCCTTCTCCAAACATCCTTGTGAGGAGGATGCTACTGTAGTCTCAGTTTAAAAGATCAGAGAGCTGAAGGCAGAGGGGTTAAGTAAGTGACCCGAGATCATGCACTCTCCAGTGGCAACTACAGGATTCAAAGCGTTATCTGCCTGCTGCAGTGATTCTTTCTGCCATGCTGGGCTACATGCCTCACCAGAAAAGATGCTGATTGACAAATAAACTCAGACATAACCAGTCTGAGCAGGGAGGCAGAGTTCTTCCCACTTAAGATTAACACCTGTGTTTGTGGCTTGAAGGCAATTGTCGCATCATCCCTTAGTTAAAGGCTTTCTTTTCTTGACATTGCACAGAGGGAATGGAAATGATAATGAAATGGAAATTGGAGAAAATCAGGAGAAATGAAACCAAAAAAAGGCCACCTAAAAAAGGGAACAAATTTATTTAAGGCTAAACTACACAGAAGGACAAGTGTGGATATGACCATAACAATGTGCAGGCAAATCTATAGCAGGTGGGACTTCCAAGTTACTGCTCTGGGATTTCCAGGCTTTTACTGAGCAGTCTGAGAGCAAATATTTGTGGGGACTTGAAGGCAACATGTTTCTACATCATCACAGAGAACTTCAGTTTCTTCTGTCATGTGGTCTTTTCCAGAACAATCTGCTTATTTCAGTGCCATACACAACCAAGATGTATCCAGAACGACTCTATATTGAATCTGAGCAGTCTCCTTGAGACAAAACGGTTGCCTAGAAGTTTTCCTTAGGGGTGGGGCTTCAGTTGTGGGCTTCCCTGGTGGCTCAGATGGTAAAGAATCTGCCTGCAATGTGGGAGACCTGGGTTCAATCCCTGGGTCAGGAAGATCCCCTGAAGGAGGGCACGTCTACCCACTCCAGTATTCTTGCCTGGAGAATTCCATGGACAGAGGAGCCTGACAGGTTACAGTCCATGCGGTCGCAAAGAGTCAGACATGACTGAGCAACTAACAACAGCTAGTGAAATTTGACCTGGGGCTGCAGGTTACCAGGATGTGCACAGGGATTTACTTCCTCATCTTTAAGCTCCAGTGACTCCACCAGCAAAATGGAGGGTCAATAATTGACATCTGTCTATTTGGGGCAAGACTCCAGACTCCTGGGGAAAACCAGGAGTATTGTTTGTTTAGAGAGAAAGGAAGCCTCTAGGGTAGGGATTTTCCACTGTTGCTTCTGAAAATCTAAGAAATGCTTTTGAGCCTCTTTCTTCCCTCCTTCCACTTCACCCAAAAAGAAAATCTTTCACCAAACCTATAAACTGTGAAGATATTTAAAGAGATAATACAAAGAGACATTTTTGTTGAAGTTTCTTCTTTCCCTTCACCTTCTTTGTTGAAAGGAATTCCCGGCCTTGGGAGGTTGAATCAGGAAACTTTAGCAGACTTGTGATTTAGTCATTGTGTTTTTGTTGGGGCTTCTAGGGGAATGGCTTTGGAATTAAGAGGAGCCTGGAAATTTAAGGCAATTCATAGCAAATGATGGCTTAGCAGGTAAAGAATCTACCTGCAATATAGAAGATGCAGGTGACCCAGGTTCAATCCCTGGGTTGGGAAGATCCATTGGAGGAGGAAATGGCAACCCACTCCAGTATTCTTGCCTGGCAAATCCCATGGTCAGAGGATCTTGCAGGCTAGAGTCCAAAGGCTTGCAAAGAATCAGACATGACTGAATGACTAAACACACATAGCAAAAGATGGTAATTACTGTGCACAAAGATTTGTTCTCCCCAAAACTCTCAACTGAGTAGCCATGAAATACAAAATTCTTTGGATGTCATTTGTTACCTAATCCTACAGGGCAGGTTATCTCTACCCTAATTCGTGTTTTCAGTTTAGATTACTGGATGAAAACCTGGATCCTGGGACTATAATGCTTCCAGCTTCTTACCTTATAATTTTTTAGTGACTTTTGGTTCACTGATTTCACTACCTTTCTCAGCTCCTTAAAATCTCTATCTATGATACTGAACTTTAGCTGAAAAGTGTTATATATCAGGGGATGAGTCTGGTAGAAGGTCAGAACACATAGTACTTAGAATTATAAATACAGTAATAATATTAATAACTGCCTATATTTCCCAGCTACTGGGCAAAGGGATTACCTTATTTAAATATTTACAGTAGTTTTGTGAGGTTGGTTCTATTATAATCTTTTTTTTTTCTTCTTTCCTGTTGAAGAAACAGTTTAGAGTGGTGAGGAAATCTGTCCTAATAAGAACAGCTGCAGTCCAGAGCCAGGGTTTTGACAGTTAGCCCCCAGGAAATGTCACTCCCGGGGTGTGGAGAGCCATGTGGAGGAGGAAGCCAGCAAGCTCTCAGGGAAGAAAGATGGCAAGACTACTTGCACTGAACAAAGAGACCGTTGATCCTAAAGCTGGACAGAATTTTGGATTCTATCTTCCACCTTCTGGCTTCTAAACCTGATTATGGTCCACCATAAAAGGAGAAGTGACCAGTTTAAGGCTTCTAGAATACAGAAGACTCTATAGCTCTCTTTATTCTCTTCATTGGTGAGATCACCATCACCCCCTGACCCACAGCACTCAGGCCTCAGCGATTGCCTCTCCCTAATACTCCCAGAATTAAAGCCCAATAAATTTCTTAATGTTTTCTAGCATGTTTATGTAATTACTTCATTTGTTCTCCACTGGAACTTGTGACATCACCCAGGGAATACGTTAAATTTCACTTTATTATTCCTATTCTGTAAATTAGGAAACTGAGTCCCCAAAAGAGGTGAGGTAACTTGTCCAGGGCATTGAGCTAGTTTGGGGGTAGCACTGGGACAGTAATTCAGGACCTTCAGCCCCAAGACATGATTTGTCTTTCAGCACCAGGAAATGCTCACCTGAGGCCTACTAGACATAGGCTATTGAGCGAAGCACTCTGGGTAGGAAGCAGACATCCTCCTCCCCCTTGGAAGGAGGACTCTCTTCTTTGGGAGATGGCTCTTACTCTCATCCCATTAGTAACACTGAAATTATTGTTGCTCCGTGGCTAAGGTTGTGTCTGACTCTTTTGCGACTCCACAGACTAGCCCGCCAGGCTCCTCTGTCCATGGGATTCTCCAGCAAGAATATTGGAGTGGGCTGCCATTTCCTTCTCCAGGGCATCTTCCCAGCCCAGGGACTGAACCCTTGTCTCCTGCGTCTCCTTCATCGGCAGGCGGATTCTTTACCACTGGGCCACCTGGGAAACCCCAACACACAAATAGTTCGTTGGTTTTTCAGAACTGTTTCGCAGGCACAGTTGGTTTTATACTTTTTTCTGTCTCCCCTTACACCCAGCAGGTGCTCAATATGTGTTGCTGTCGGTTCCGCCTGTTATTAGTGACTAAGAGTGCAGCCTGATGGAAAGAACAGAGACTTTGGAGTCAGGCCAGTCTTCAATCAAGTGCTGCCTCGGCCCCTTCTGGTTGTGTGACTCTAGGCAGGTGCTCGACCTCTCAGTGCCTGGGGCACCTTGACTGAAGAGGAAGCTCACCGGGACGATGACGAGGAGTCTGAGATCACTGGGGCAGGTGTGCTCTGGGGTGCGGCGCACGGAGGAAGCCGGCAGGAAGTGCAGTCTCTGTAGCGGATGTTGATCTCAGGACGTCTACCTTACCACCTTCCTAAGAGGGTTACAGCTCGTTATTGCTGAGCCTGCAACATTTCCTCTGTGCATTTCAACACGCGCTTCCGTTGAATCTGTAATCGCAGGCAGTTCTCTTTTATCTCCATTCAGGCGAGGCGGATGATCACATTCAAAACCAAAGCTCAACCAAGTGCAACTTAGCAGTGTGACTTTCCCAGCTGCAGGGATGCACATTAATAGGATCAACCTGAGATCCTCTCGGCAGATGTCCATCCCTCGCCCCACGACCAAGTTCACCAAAAACACAATTAAATTAGGAACAGGAGCCTTTGAACCAGAACAACACCCCCTACCCTCAGCTGTTCCTGGCACCCTTCTGCTAAGTGCAGTGGCTGGGGAGCTGCATTTTAAGTGCTTCTGGCAGGACCATCAACCAAATCACTACCGCATCCAAGATCTCCTACCCACTCCCCTGAGGAGAGCACAAAAATGTCCACCAAAGTCATTTCCCCAAAAGCTGATCCCCCTGCTCTGAGCCAGCATCAGACACAATTGCTCCCAGGACTAGGCTGCTGTTCCAAGAGACGCCTCTGAGGCTGGATGATTCCAGTTCAGCAATATCAAATCTGCCTGCTTGTTCTCCTCAAAGCAGTCTCAGAGAAAGGAAATGTTGCCTGTGTGGAAATGGGACCTCTGCTGAAAAAGAAGATATCCCACAGCTCCATTGCGCTCTACTCCCCGCATGGTGGAATACAGAGCAATACAAGTCCAAGTTCACCACCTGGAACTCTGTCACCTCATGGGTCTCCAGTTTACACCCCCCCTCCCTGTGATTCGGGTCAGAGAGGCCAGATCAGGTCAGTCAAGAAATGGCCTTGACTTCCACTTGGGGCTTCCCAAGCCTAGAAGCCGGCTCCTTTCTATTCCTCAGCTCTTTCCTCCTCTTCCCTGCCCCCCTGCATAGAAACTGGCATGGGCACAGGTGTCTGTTCCTACTGTGAGCTGTGTATTTAGCATTAAACGCCTTCAAAATAATTTCACAGCAGCTTGGGCTGTAACTGGAATATGTCCAGGTAAGCCTCTTGAGTATAAGATGTTTGTTGTTCTACTCTGGCATTTGAACAATTGCTTTTCTCGTTTCTGAACCTACCTATAGCTAACTTTGAACTCGTAGGAGATGCCACACTCTGCACTGAGGCTGACTTGCATTATTTTATTTAAACTCAACAAAGACCCCCATGAAGTAGATACTACTATAATTTTCATTTTACTGTTTAGAAAACAAGGGAAATTAAGTAACTCTAGAACCCATGTTCTAACCTCTCTGCTACAGTGTCTCCCAGTTACCACATACCATGAGCTTTGTTCTCCTTAGGGATGAAAATACCTTGCAGATGGAGACCCATGTCTTCAAATTCTGCACTAAAGTCTCAGTTTGTTCTCATTATCTCATTCAGTCAGTCAGTCAGTTCAGTCGCTCAGTCGTGTCCGACTCTTTGCGACCCCATGAATCGCAGCACGCCAGGCCTCCCTGTTCATCACCATCTCTCGGAGTTCACCCAGACTCACATCCATCGAGTCAGTGATGCCATCCAGCCATCTCATCCTCGGCCGTCCCCTTCTCCTCCTGCCCCCAATCCCTCCCAGCATCAGAGTCTTTTCCAATGAGTCAGCTCTTCGCATGAGGTGGCCAAAGTACTGGAGTTTCAGCTTTAGCATCATTCCTTCCAAAGAAATCCCAGGGTTGATCTCCTTCAGAATGGACTGGTTGGATCTCCTTGCAGTCCAAGGGACTCTCAAGAGTCTTCT
>SJYT01082508.1:194794-241515 GCA_006410635.1 Cephalophus harveyi
GGCACTGTTTCCACTGTTTCCCCATCTATTTCCCATGAAGTGATGGGACCAGATGCCATGATCTTCGTTTTCTGAATGTTGAGCTTTAAGCCAACTTTTTCACTCTCCTCTTTCACTTTCATCAAGTTTAGTGAGATGAATAACTTGCTCCAAATCACGCTGCCAGTCATTAGCAAAGCTGGGACTACATCCCACATCCATGGGACCACCAACCCTATGTCCTTAGCCCACTAGTTATACTTCCCAAGTCACTGAGCTTCTTGGAGCCTCAGTTCCTCATTTGCCAAGTATTCATAACAGCACCTACAGTGGGGCAGACCAAGAAGTAACGAGGTATGGACATGAAGCAGCCACCCTGTGTTCTGAGGTCACCTCGTTAATTTTCTTCATTCAAAAGCAGTGAATGTTGCCATTAGCTTGTCTTATGTCTTACACTTCTTCAAGGATTTTGCAAATACTCAGGAAGTACAGAGAAAGTACTCAGGAAGTACTCACAAATCTTTCTCAATCTCTGACACCGCACACAAAAAACTAACACTCAATTACTTTATTTTTAGTTCTCTTTCCCTTTCTCTTTTTCTCTTTTGTGTATCTTTATAGATATCGTTGAGGGTAAAACCAGGGAAGTACAGTCCAGTCATTTGCACTCCTCAATATTCATGGGGAATTTGTTCCAGCAATCATCCCCGCCCTCAGATACCAAAATCCAAGATCTCAAGGCCCTCAGATAAAGTGACGCAGTATGGTCGGCCCTCTGTATCCCTGGATTCTGCATCTGCCGACAGGAAGGCTGACTGCTTCACTCAGAGGCGAACCTATAGGTAACCGAAGGTGACACAGGCTCCAAGGTCCTTGGGTGGGGGTGGGGAACCCTGTTGCCTTAGGTTGGCATTAAGTACTGTTCTGCTGAATGCTCCCATACAGGGCAGGTGTTTGAGCAGGTGGGGTGGCCCTGGGGCAGATGCTGAACAGGTCACACAGAGCTTAGCTGGTATAATTACACTTTCATAAAAACAAATGCTGGACTTTCTCCCCTGCCGTGTCTTAGCTACAGGGGCTAAAATAAACATTTTAATTAGTTTCAGCTTCCAAAAGAGTCTTAACAGGCCAGACTTCCGAATCTGCCTCCTGCAGGGAAAACACTTTCAAATCCCACCAGTTGGCAACAACTCCCTCCAAAATAAAAACGGCAAACCAAAAATCATGTCTCTAACTAAAGTTTAACTGTGCCTCTTAGATAGACAGCTTATTTATGCATTTGGCAACTTGGAGTGACACAGTCTTGGGCAGAAGCAGAACCTTCAGGTCTCCCGTCATTTAGCATGAACCAGAAGATGTCAGCGGTAAAACACAATAGAAGTCCTGTCTGCATCACCCCTTCGTTTGCTTTTTTAGAAAATATAGGGGTGTCCCAGAGAGTTTAAGGTACCTAAATATATAGCTAGTTCATAATGGACTCAAGGTAGTGCCCCTCTCTCTTTTCCTTTCTTTTTAAAGTGTCCACATGTTACAGTACGCATCCCTGCTATGATCACCTTATGAGGGAGATACCAGCATTCCGTTCACAAGTGAGGTATCAGGGCTGAGACCCAGCTAAGTGACTCGTCCAGCATTATAGCTGGCAAGTGCTGGTCCTGGAATCAGGTGGTCTGACTAGCTCACTCCTCATCTCTGATCAGCTCACTCCTGATTTTAGACCCCCAGTACCATTTTAGAACAATTGAAGACAAAATGTAGCTCAGACATGAAGGATACAGTCTTTAAGAAACTCCGCAGTCCTTTCATGTAACGCTCTGAACTTGTTTCCATGCAAGCCACTCTGTCTCTTTAGTTTTGACCCTGAAGGCAGGAAAGGGAATTAAGCACACCACATTTTGACCCACATACATTTACGGCTCTGTACCCATTCACTCACTCATTCGTTCATTCATTCATTCATGAGATGTCTATTGAGCACCCCTCTGTTTCAGATCCTGAGCACATCACAAACCAGACTCTGACATCATTTATATGTTAGCCACGAGGACACTGTTTACCTCTTAAACCTTGGGTTGATTTTGAAACTTTCCTGTGGATATTTCACTGGCATACAAAGTAATTAATGGCAATACTACAGGTTCAAATTTCCTAAGAGATAAGACTTCAAGAATAATTTACTTCAGACTGTGAGCTTTTCCATGACAGAAACTGTCTAATTTTCCTTTGAGTATCTCAAGCAGCACTGTCCAATAGAACTTCCAGGGAATAAAAATGCCTTATATCTGCACTGATACTGTAGCCACTTGCCACATGTGGTTACTGAGCACTTAAAATGCAACTAAGGAACTGATTTGAATTTTAATTAATTTAAATTTAAATGGCCACATTTTTCTAATGGCTACTGTGTTGGGCAGTGCAGCTGCAGAGCCAGGGATTCTCAGCTCTCACTGTGCACACTACAAAGTTTATAAAACCTTCAGACTCCCAAGGTCTACCCTTAGATAATACAGTTTATTTAGCTGGCGTGGGGCCCAGTATGCATGAGTTTGACTCTTTTCTTGTTTGGTTTTCTCTATACAAAATATAACCATTAGCAGAAGTCATTTTCTCTGACTGTAGCCATAGTTACTCTTTAAACATTTAAAAAATTTATTTTTAAATTTATTTTCTTAACATCAATGGTTTATTTGACCAAATTTACTTTTGACAAAATAAAATTATATATACTTAAGGTATACAATGTGACATTTTGATACATGTATACATTGTGAAATTATTTATTTCAGTGTAATTCTAATGTGCAGCTAGGAATGAGAGCTAGTACTTAGAGTAACCTAGAGCTTGGCATCTGATGGATACTCAGGAAATGTCTGCTGAAATATTGGAATATATGAGTCACCACTGATTGGACTGAACTGTATAAAGATATTGTGTTGATCAGGTTTTTAACAGAAAAACTTGAACAAATATTTTGGCCAACCCAATATAATAGTAATAAGGACACAGTAATTAACAATGTTGATATATAAGATGTATGAATATACACTTTCTATTATAATATGCTAACTAAACATTTAGACATTCATTCATTCATTCAGCAAACACTTAACTAAGCATCTACTATTTGTTAGGCATTGCCCTGAGTGCTGGGGATATGGTAGCAAATAGAAACAGACTTGATTCCTATGCTCATTACCTACTGGGGAGACTAACAATAACAAAGCAGATGCTCGCAGATGGGGATAGGTTCTGTGGGAAAAATGAAAAGTGATGAGATAGTACCTGGTGGTAAAAAAAGGGAATCTGCATTGGAGAGGTGGTCAGGAAGGGCCTCTTTACAAAGATGGTGTTCCAGACAGCTGAGAATGTGCCAGCTAAGGCAAAGAGACAGGAAACGGCATCCCAAGCAGAGGGCACTAAAGCCACAAAGGGGGAAGATCTTGCTAGTTTGAGAAACAAAAATAAAATGATCTTACAGTAGATCGACAGACAGGGAGAGGAATACCCGAGGAGAGAGAGAAGCAGCCCAGAAGCAGGTCCTGCAGAACCTGACAGGAATTTGTATTTTATTCTAAGACCAGTTCTTAAAAGGTTAGGTTACAAACAGGAAGGACCACTCTGACTGCTGGTGGAAAGGCACTTGGTGGGGGGCGACAGGGTGAAGTAAAGAACTGAGGAACTCCTACCTCCCCCTCACACCCTGCCCTAGTCCTGACCCCAGGCATCTTGGCAGATTATTTAGGCCAGTCATGCTCTTAAGAAATAACCCTTTACATTGTAATGCCTCTTTCACTTTCTCAAAGAGCTTTCCTGTTTCCACTTCTGTTGCCATAAATGATCCCTTGCAGTTTTATCTAGACTAGTTTTAGAAAAGAATAAATTCAAGGATTTCTGGGATAAAGAATTTTTATTTCATTGCTTTAGGTAGCATTCAATGCACAAACACTCCTCTTTCTAAAATCCCAATAAAGTATAAATAAACTTTCAAAACAAATTGGGAAATGCTATTTTAATTGTAAGTGGTATCCCCACAAAATTCTTTAAAGCAGTAGACTTTTCTCAGTATTAATTTATTTATTGAACAAATCTGTTTTGAGCACCAGCAATGTGCCAGACACTGTGTGCTGAGTGTACGATGCTGAAGTAAACAGTCTCTGGAGGAGGCAATATAAAATATACAAATATTGTCCTGGATTGTGATAGGCAGAATGAGAGAATAACACTGGGCAGGAGAAAGTGACTTAAGAGTGTTCAGTGAAAGCTACCCTGAGGAGAGAATATTTATACTGACCCTGAATAAGTAGGGGCAGTTAGGTCAAGAGGAAAGAAGAGGAGGTGAGAGAGGAAACATCTTCCTAGAAGAGGGAACAACATTTGCAAAGACCCCAAGGCAGCAACTTCAAAAATAAACAGTATGGCTGAAGTCCAGAGAGCCAGAGGGAGAGCAGTCAAAGGTGAGGTGGGCATCGGCCACCTTTGAATCTTTTATTTATGGATAGATAATCACAGAGAACACAGAAAGTAGGGAAAGTGACCCTGTTGGAAGATACTGTCCATGTAAGAACTGTCAGAAACGAAATTGTAATTTTCTCACTGAAATTATAGAATTATACTTAACGAAGAACCCATTCAATTTCCATACAGTTATTTTATTGAAACAAGTCATACTTGTTTCTGTGTAAGTTAAGAACTCGCTGGCTGACTTACTAGCCCATTTTCTCAATCTTAGGGAATGACACGTGGGGAGGAAATTTCAAACAGGTGGCTAACAAGCTGAATTTGGTCCACAGACATGGTTTCTTCGGTCTGGACAGTCTTATACAAAAAGTTAAGTAAGGTGCGGTGGCTGAAACAGCAACGCTGCAGCTCCCAGCTACCTCAGCGTGGAGGCAGGAACACGTGACTGCATTCTGCCAATGAAAAGTGGGCAAAGGGGCCCCTCACTAGGCCTGGCCAATAAAAATCCTTCTCCCAGTGCTGCGGGGTCCCTTTTTCTCCATTTGCAGCCGCATGCAGAGAAGAAAAATATCTTAGAGGACACAGAGCCAAACCTGACGAAAGGAACCCAGGTCCTTCGAGGACCAGATAGAATCTCCACAATGACCGACACTGGTTGTGATGGAGTGAAAATTAAAACTTCATTGAGTTTACCACTGAGATATTGAGTTTTTTGGTTTTCTTTTCCTTACAACTGTTTTTGTTCAGGTTCTTCTAGAATCATGTTCTGAGATATGGATTGGTGTGTAAGCAGTTTATTTGAAGGTGACCCCAGAAAACATGAGTAAGCGAGGGAAAGAGTAAGACAGGGAAGGTGTGAAACCAATGGATGTCCAACCTCTGCCAGTCTCTGCTGTGGGCAGCAGAAGCTTGTCTTAAAGGGGAGCTCTGGGAGACTATTTGGAGGGTACTGCACAACCATCCCAACTGAGAGATGGGAGACTGGGGTATTTAGGGGCTTCCTCTCTGTTTGGCATGGGCAGAGAGCTACTTCTAAGAACCCTTAATTCTTCAAGATTCTCAGCATGAAGGTCAAGGGTTTACATAACATGTTTGGGGGGATAGATAGCCTGGCACAGGCAAATGCTGTGTGGAAAGGAAGGGGGCATCAACAGTGTCTGCTGAAGACACAGCCTGCCCTGACTGATTTGGGTACCAACATTTAAAGTTAGATGACCTCACATAAAAATCTGAATTTCTGACTTTTTGAAAAAATAAGTCAATCAAAATTGTATCTGTATTTCTGTACGACAGTGGCTGGAGCTGACTAATGACTGATGCACTGGAGGTGGGTAGGGTCCCTAATTCCCCATAGTCCTTATCCTGCCCCTAAACTGTTTCTTTTATGTTAATTTCATGGTCCTTGTGGTAGCCATTTGAATCTGTAACCCTGGTGTCCTCTTAGGCCAAAGCTTTTGTTTTCCCCCTTTCCTCTCTCCTTTTTTCAATGCAGCTGCATTTTCTCTCCTCCCTAACCCACTTCAGAAACTACTCAAGATACATCTTGGTGAGACCTTCCCCCATCAGCCTCACCTATTTCATTCACCACACTTCGGTAGTCATCTCAAGTTGAAATGTCCAAAGCCAGATGTGGCTACATATGGCTATTTACATTTAAATTTCATTTCATTAAAATTAATTAAGGTTAATTAAAAATTAAAATGCACTCCTTTCATTGACTACTTCAGGTGTTCAATAGCCATATGACGTCAGGAGCTATGATTCTGAGTGGAACAGACATAACACATTTCCATGATTATAGAAAGTTCTTGGACAGAACAGATCTATAGAATATACTATGATTCTTAGTTCTGGTTTTTCTTATAGGGATTCTTATGTTTTTTGTATTTGTTCTTTAAAGTGAAACCCACCTCAGAAGTAAGAGAGCATGTTCTACACACTGTATATTCTTTCTCACTGTCTAGTACCTAACCAGTCTCCTGCAGTGATATTGAGAATGTTTCTCAAGTTCTTGAATGGTATTCTGTACCAGGGTCCCCGGTGGTCTCATTCAGGGAAACACTGTGTGTTCTCCTGGCCCCTTCAGGCTTGTGGAAGACTGAGGAAGTAGCTTAGGGTGGAAAAAGACAGAAAAGGTCAGCTATGATTTCAACATCATACCCTCTTAGGATTGAAAGGAAACTCATTAAGACCACTTATTGCTTCCTACTTGAAAAAAAGCATCAGAGGTATTTAGCCCATACTTTGGTTAAAAAAAAAATGTAATGCCTTTGTTTAAAATTCCATAGTGATTGGGGCAATATAACATCAAGGTACTGTAGAGCACTCTGACTTGGGAGCCTGACACACGGGGTGGACATTCCAGCTCTGATCCTTGTCACATGCGAGCCCTTGCACCATTTACTTTACTTACCTTCCTTGAGCTTCACTTACTCAAAGGAGACTCATAATAATACCTATCTCATGGAGTTTTCGTGAGGATTAAATGAGATAAATGTCCAAGGATATGTTATAAATGCTAGCTATTGTTATTATCAGCAAAAAAAAAAAAAAAAAGAAAGAAAGAAATTCAAAAGAAAAGCAATCAAGTTAAGAATTGACTTCCAGTGGGGCACCTTGTTGGAAAGGATCCATGTAGATAATGAACCTAGAAAATTCCTTGCCATAGAAACATTTGCAGAGTTGCAGGGGATCCATTTTTTGACATTAATTTTTCTTGAAAAATATTAATGTACTTCCACCAGCATAAAAATGAAGATTATTAGGCAAGCATTGCACTCTCCCCTTGTACTACTCTGCCAAGCAAACAATATCTCAAATGAAAGCTACCATTCAGTGAGAAAGAAATTATGATGGAAATAAAATGACCAGAAAGAAAAGGACTGAAGAACCTCCATCACTCAGTTTTGGATCAGAAAATAAAATCATTATAAGGAATATCTATCTCTTTTTCTGTCTTCTCCATTCAAATGTCTTAGATACATTTGAAAAGAATTGAACATTTTGAATGCTTTCCTTTTCCAAAGAGGTAAACAATGACTGGAAATGTTAATGTTCTCAAGTACCTCTGAGGCATGGCTCTGTCCTCTTGGTCACTGAGCTGTGAAAAGTCATCATGCTGTTAAATAATCTCACCAAGGTACAGGTTAAAGGCACTTCCTGCTGAATGAAAAGGATGAGGCGAGGCTTATCCAAGAATGGCACTTTGGCCAATGGCCATGATGTCATGATGAAAACTGCTTTCAGCAGAGGCTCCAAAGTGGCATTTGGTAGTCTTTCCTTCTTTACTCTGCCCAGTTTATTGCTAGGGAAAGATGCTCAAAATCAGTTGCTAAGTGAAATAAGGTAGATTACAAAAGAGGATGTGTGGTATGATCATATTCTGGTAAAAGAAGTTTGGTTTTCACCCACAGAAATTCACTCTGGTTCTCAAGAGCTGGTATTTATTGGAAGGATGTGGCAGTTCACAGAAGTATCAGTTAGCTATTGCTGCATAACAAACCACCCTAAACTTAGTGGCTTTTAAAAAATCAATTTAGCCCAGGAATGTAGGCTAGTCTTCCCCATCTATCTGAGGCTGTGTGCCCATTAGGTAGTTATGCTTCTGTGAGTTGGCTGGAGCCCATGGGCTTTCCTCCAAATGGTTTCTCATCCTCCAGCAGACGGGCCAAGATGAGGCCAGTCTTGTTCTTTTAGTGGAGTCAATGTTCCAGAAAAGAGAGTAGAAGCACACAGGGCTTCTTGAAGCCGACGCTCTGGGCTGGCACACTCTTACTTCTGCTGCATTCTTTTGGCTAAAGCAAATGACAAGGCATTCCAGATCCAAGGAGTGAGAAACTAGACTCCACCTCTTTATAGGGCTCTAACCTCTGTCAAAGGGTGTGGCTATGGAGCCCACGAGCTGGGACCATCAATGCAATCAGTTTATCATAACAGAACTGAATGAAAAGCTGAAGACTTAGTTTTCAGAAGGCCCAGGACCCAGGGATGCTTGGGAATTGCCTGTGATGGAAACTAGTGAGTGATCTGCTCAAGGTTTTCCACTCAGGATGAAGGAATTCCAGCATTTCCAAGTCCTTGGGGATCACCTGAAATCCACCATGGCCACCTGCTTTGGCCATGGAGGACACAACATCTGGACTGGCATTTGTACTAGAAATGGTGCTCCATGATTGAATGGCTGTCTTCAGAGCGGAGTGTGGGTGAGGCTTTCCAAGGAAGGGAACTGAGGCTGGTATCCACGCCAACCTGCTCTCTCGGCACCAAACCAGTGACAGGAGTAACACAATATCCACACGTTGGATTTACAGAAGAGATTTTTCTTTTTGTTTGCATATATTTCTTAAGTTTCTCTAAGGAACATGTACTAGGTAATCAGTTCAGCTCAGTCACTCAGTCGTGTCCAACTCTTTGTGACCCCATGGACTGCAGCACTTTTACGTTATAAAAAAGAAACACAAATTTGTAGCAGGACAGGCACAGTAGGAAGGTACTTAGACTTCGGGTATTTTTGCCTCGGCTCTCCTCCTCCTCTCCTTCCTTCTACCCCCACTTCCCCTACATTCATGAACACACAGACACACACCCCTTCCGTCTCATTCCAAAAGGGAACTGTTTTGTTGAGAGGAGAGATTGTCTCCAAAGTCATTTCCACTCAAGAATAATAGATGAATGCATACTTCTAACTTACCAGCTAAATTATTTTATGTTATTTGACACTTTCTCTTTGTTCCAATATACTATATTTTAACTTTAAAACATGTTCTAAAAGCATGTGAGAGAGAAAGGTTTTCTTCAGTGTCCCCCTCTTTGATCCCCATTACCAGATGCAGATATGACAGTCACTTGGAAAACCACAGAGGTTGAACAGGAGCTATTCTATCCCTGGGGAAGGCTCCAGACTCAGGCTTTACAGAAAGCAGTCTCTGCAGAAAGTATCCCTCCTCATCCAGGGGGCACAGAGTTAAAGAATTTGCCTGCAATACAGGAGATGCCAGAGAGGTGGGTTTGATCCTTGGGTTGGGAAGATCCTCTAGAGAAGAACATGGCAACCAGCTCCAGGATTGTTGCTTGGAGAATCCCAAGGACAGAAGAGCCTGGTGGGCTACAGTCCATGCAGTCGCAAGGAGTCAGACACGACTGAGTGCCCAAGCCCAGCACAGCACCCTCTACGGTGGTGGTGTAGTCACTAAGTTGTGTCCGACTCTTGCAACCCATGGACTGTAGCCTGACAGGCTTCTCTGTCCATGAGATTCTCCAGGCAAGAATCCTGGAGTGGGTTGCCATTTCCTTCTTCAGGAATCTTCCCGACCCAGTGACTGAACCTGGGTCTTCTGCATTACAGGCAGATTCTTTACCAACTGAGCTATGAGGGAAGTCCCACACACTAATGAGAGAGGGGAGAGAGAGAGAGGGAGGGAGAGGATGAACTTTGTCTTAGTACATGCATATAGAAGTCACTGACAAGTGGCTTTGACCTTGTTGGTTGGAATTAGGGTAGTCAAAAAGTAAAATAAAACCCCCAGGACAGGGGTGTCCAGCCTCTGGGATCTAATGCCTGATAATCTGAAGTGGAGCTGATATAATAATAATAGAAATAAAGTGTACAATAAATGTAATAACATACTTGAATTATCCTGAAACCATCCCCCAACCAGTCCATGGAAACACTGTCTTCCCAGGAAACTGGTCCCTGGTGCCAGAAAGATTGGGGATCACTGCCCCATGACATTCAGTTAAAGTTTAGCTTCAGATAAACAAGAAATAACTTGTTAGTATAAGTATATCCCATATATTGAAGATATTGTCAGTTTGAATGGGGCAGATTTTAAATATGTATTCATTTTTAGCAGAAATTCAATTACCATTTGCTAAATACGGCAATCCCAGTTAGAAGACATTTCCAATGCTATTTGTTCTTCCAAAACCATGCCACCCTCAGGCACAGAGAAAATATGCAACTCAAACCAGACTTTGGCTAAAAACCTAAAACTTCTGTTTTGAAGCATCTGAAAGAAATCATGAAGGAAAGCATTTTATGTGAGGATATTCCTCATTTCCTGTGGTCATGACAGTCTGGAATAGGAATTAGAGTCTGGTTCTAAATTCAGGGGAAAAGTAATTATTTTCTTGTTTTTTATTTTTCGTTCACTAAAGTTCTACATATATATAGTACACCCACACACACACACACACGTCTTTTTTAAAACAGCAAAATTTACAGTTAACCATAAGCAGTACATGGGAAAGGCCAAGTGAGATGTCTCCTCAGAAAATAAAAAAGGGAAACAAGACCAGCTCTTCAACACTGAGGGCTGAATTAATGAAATCCACGCATCATCTACTCAAAACCTTCCAGAACTGCCATACGACTGCAAGAAAACTTGCGACATTAGCAAATACATGAACGGAAGTTTTGATAAGAAAGAGGGTAATTAACCACGGAGCACAGGTGAGGCAGATTTGAAGAGGAAGGTCTTGGCAAATACCTGGCTGGGAGACACCAGCTGGAGCAAGGGAAAGCTAATGAGAGAAAGGAAAGAACTCAGAATTAGGAAAGACCTGGTTCAAGGATCATTTGTATTTTGTTAATATGTTCAGCATAGTGAGAACTCTAGTTCCTTGAACATCCAATCTGCCTTGGGTACAAACAATGACGGTACAGTAAGGTAGAAAATTATAGAGAAATGTATTCCAATGGTGGAGTGTAGAATCCTCAAAACTCATTGAGGATTCGTGTAAAGAAGGAATGGCAGATGTTTCCCCCTCAGTCACTGTATCTTTGAACAGGATTCAGTGTCAGTTCAGTTCAGTCGCTCAGTCGTGTCCGACTCTTTGCTACCCCATGAATCGCAGCACGCCAGGCCTCCCTGTCCATCACCAACTCCCATTTCACTTTCATCAAGAGGCTTTTTAGTTCCTCTTCACTTTCTGCCATAAGGGTGGTGTCATCTGCATATCTGAGGTTATTGATATTTCTCCCGGCAATCTTGATTCCAGCTTGTGCTTCTTCCAGCCCAGCATTTCTCATGGTGTACTCTGCACAAGATTCAGTGTAGCCACCACTTAATCTGTTTCTATCTATCTGGCACTAATGAGGTTGGTCTATTTTAGTTTTTATTGACAAGGAGGAAACGGCAGGAAGCCAGGTGTCCAGAGTACCAATCTATGAAGGGACAATTTCCTCTGTGTTCACAACACATGGGATGCTTCAATGATAGAATTCTATTCTTCGGTGATGTTTCCTAAACAGAGCCCAGTGTAATTCTCAAATTTGCCAAGCAGATACACTCACACACCTCTTGTTTATATTCTTTCCTCTGACTATTCCAGTCTTGGAACCATGGAACCAAGGTCAAGTTATCTCATTTATTTTTTGTTTACCAAATGCCTATGTATACATGTTACATGCCAGACATTGTTTTAAAATAATAACTAGTTTATGCCTCCTTTTAACTGAATGAGGGACCACTATAATCCCCATTTTACAGATGGGGTAACTGAGGCACAGTATGGTTAAGAAACCTGACCAAGTAAGTGACTGACTCAATACCCTGGACTACTTGCTGCATGCTCTCATCTTTGACAAATGCTGATATAATTTGCACCTCTTGGCTGCACCAATGCTAATTCTCCTGATTCCCTTGGGAATAAATTTTCCTGGGCGGGAGAGGTGGGGATGGAGTTTCAAGGAAATGCATATTGCTAAGGAAGATGGGAAAGATAAACTATACCGTGGCCACTCTGTTAACTTTCAGTTCAGTTCAGTCGCTCAGTCGTGTCCGACTCTTTGCGACCCCATGAATCGCAGCACGCCAGGCCTCCCTGTCCATCACCAACTCCCGGAGTTCACTCAGACTCATGTCCATCGAGTCAGTGATGCCATTCAGCCATCTCATCCTCTGTCGTCCCCTTCTCCTCCTGCCCCCAATCCCTCCCAGCATCAGAGTCTTATCCAATGAGTCAACTCTTTGCATGAGGTGGCCAAAATACTGAAGTTTCAGCTTTAGCATCATTCCCTCCAAAGAAATCCCAGGGTTGATCTCCTTCAGAATGGACTGGTTGGATCTCCTTGCAGTCCAAGGGACTCTCAAGAATCTTCTCCAACACCACAGTTCAAAAGCATCAATTCTTCAGTGCTCAGCCTTCTTCACAGTCCAACTCTCACATCCATACATGACCACAGGAAAAACCATAGCCTTGACTAGGCGGACCTTAGTCGGCAAAGTAATGTCTCTGCTTTTGAATATGCTATCTAGGTTGGACATAACTTTCCTTCCAAGGAGTAAGCATCTTTTAATTTCATGGCTGCAGTCACCATCTGCAGTGATTTTGGAGCCCCCCAAAATAAAGTCTGAGACTGTTTCTACTGTTTCCCCATCTCTTTCCCATGAAGTGATGGGACCGGATGCATGGTTGAAATCAGTTGTCTCAAGGAACCTAGTTTTTGGCTTCCCAACATGAAGTTTAGCAGCTGCCATTTCAAAATTGGTTATGTAATCCAGAGAGGAAAAAACCATGTTAGCAGCTGTCTTACCCCCCGAATTTCAGCATCTATGGATCTGAAATGTTCAGAAATGTTTTTGATTTGACTGGAGCCAGAATTAAGTTCCTTCTCTAATGCTAAGAAAATTTCTCTCTGTAAAGGAGATATTATTGGTATGTGATAAGTAGGGTGACCATATAACTAATCAGACAAATTGCAATACTTTTAGGAGTAAAGAGGGCAGTGATAATAATTAAGCAAGGACAAGTTGGCATTAAAACCAAGACTCAACTTGGCATATAGACGATATCATGACAAGAATGATAAATGAAACTAAAACTAGCTCTTTTCTCTGTGCATGTGTGTATATATTAATCCCATACTCCTAAATTATCCTTCCCCCTAGAACTAGCATCTTCAAGGTATGACAAAGGTTTTATGCTGGATAAGCCCAACTGGGATATTATGTGACATCTTTATTATTCTTGTCCTGGGCTGGCATTTTGCAGGCAGATTCTTTACTGTCTGAGCCACCAGGGAAGCCCAGTGATAAGTCACCCAAGTCCTGTAAGTGCTGTGAGAGCTCATGGTAGGATTCTGATAAGACCTGCATGGGAGCCCTGCAGACATGGTTGTCCATCACTGATGCAACTGCTTAATAGAACACCTGAGACCCCACAAAGTTAGGCCAAGTTAGTGGACAAAAACATGGACTAGGTAATTATCAACAGATGACCAACTGCCACCTGAACATCCAAATGGATTTTTTTTCTGAGCTCGCTTGATATGCTCTAGTTCAGTGGAGGGTGACAGGATGTCATGGAGACTTGAAATCTTGTCAGCTGAATGACAGCTAAAGAAAACGGGAACATATAGCTTGGAGTAGGGAAACATGGGGAACCCCAGGGGTGGAATCAGATGACTGACTCACTGCCGTGTGCAAGAAGGAATAGGCTTATTCTGAGTTGCCCAGAGTGTGGTACAAACTCCAGGCAATCAGATTTTGGCTCAATTTAAGTGACTTGTCTTTTTGTTGTTGTTTTAATTTTGAGGGAAATGTTTTAACGATAACAATAGCATGTGCTCTTTGGAAAAAATTTAAACAAGAATGAAACCTACAAGGTGAAAAGTAAAAAAGCCTTCCTCTTCCCGCCTGTTCCCACTTCCCCCACCCAAACCCATTCCTCAGGAATATTCTAGATCTTTATCCTGTGGCATCCCTATCTGTGTATGTGCAAACACGCCATCCACACATATACACATGCACACTATGTTGACATATGATTTTGTTCTAATTTTGTTTTATTCTTAAAAGTATAGCCATAAAATTGGCATATCTCAGGAGGTTATTAAGAAGGGCCCTTGTATGTAAATTTCAAAGATTTCTGAGTGATGTGACCTAGGGATGCCTTGCTAAAGGATTGATAACCGTCAAACATGACTTTAACTCTTGACTGTAAGGATATGAAGTGTTCCACAATTTTAGTTAGCCTGTTCTGACTTTTTTTTTTCATTAAAAGCTTTTAGTAGGTGCCTTGAAAAATAAGTCCATATTTTGCCCTGGCACATGTTCACTAGTGGTAAAGAACCCGCCTGCCACTTCAGGAGATATGAGATGCAGGTTCCAATCTGTGGGTCGGGAAGATCCCCTGGAGAAGGGCATGGCAACCCACTCCAGTATTTGTGCCTGGAGGATCCCATGGATAGAGGCACCTGGCGGGCTACAGGCATAGGGTCTCACAAAGTCGAACACAACTAAAGCAACTTAGCATACATATTCCTAAGAGAAAAAAATATTCAAATGATTTAAGAGGTTTGAAAATGGAGGGGGCCTCTAAGAGTTTTGGACACTGGCTATGTTTAAGCAGAGGGTGAATGACCACTTCATTGAGATGCTGTGAAGGAGATTAAAGCCACAGATGGGAAGGACGGGATGCAGAGATTTGGACTGTGTGCCTTCCCAGATCTATTTCAACGTGCTGAGTCCCTGACTTCCTGCACATGCTCCCCTGGGAGGTAAGAAAGATTCAAGAGGAGCTCTCTGAACAGGAGCATCCAAATAGCCCCGACCTCCCCACCCCCACCAGGAACAGCCAGCGGGTACACAGCCGGGCTGGTTCCGGAGGCCGCCCACTGACACGTGGCTGGTGGACAGGAACGCCTGCAGGCAGCAATGCTTGTTCCAGCTCTCTTGTACCTTGGGCGCTTTCATCTTGGTACCTTGATTTAAAGGAAAGCAAATTCCTCTCTAAACACTGCAGGTTCTGAATTGATAGCAAATACTGTACATTCTTAAGAGCCTGGCAGGACAGGAAATTACTCCTTCACCTGTTTCCTATTTTGATATTTCATCAAGATGGAATTTAGTGGCTATGAAATATATTATTATTATAGTTGATCTTAAAAAAGAGACATTGGTTAGAATTTTCAGTATTTAGAATCCCCTTTATTTGTTCATGGGGTGGACAAATGTAAATATTTCTTTTCTTTTTACCTTAAAAAAATAACCCCGAGACACACTGCAAAAAAGTACATTGAACATCTGTATATGTACACTCACCATTATTAACATTTTACCAGATTTTCTCTATCTCTGTCTATATATACATATTAATATCATTGTCAGGAACTGCTATAGGTTGAATGTTTGTGCCCCCCTCGATCCATGTGATGAAATTCTGACCCCCATTGTGATGGTATTGGGGTGGGACCTTTGGGAGGTGATCAGGTCATGAAGGCAGAGCACCCAAGATTAGGAGTGTGCCCTTATAAGAAGACCTAAAGAGACATTTCTCCAAAGAAGACATACAGATGGCCAAGAGGCACATGAAAAGGTGCTCGGCATCATTAAGTATTATGCAAATCAAAACTACAATGAGATACCACTTCATACCAATCAGAATGGCCATAGGTCTACAAACAATAAATGCTAGAGAGGATGTGGAGAAAAGGGAATCTCTTGCACTGTTGGTGGGAATATAAATTAATACAGCCACTATGGAGAAGATCAAGGAGCTTTCTTTAAAAACAAAAAATAGAGTCGCCATATGATCTAGCCATCCCATTCCTGGGTGTATATAAGGAAAGGATGAAAGCTCTAATTTGAAAAGACACATGCACCCCAATGTTCATAGCAGCACTATTTACAATAGCCAAGACATGGAAGCAGCTTAAGTGTCCCTCAACAGATGAATGGATAAAGAAGATATATCTCTATCACCCTGGGATTTCTTTGGAAGGAATGATGCTGAAGCTGAAACTCCAGTACTTTGGCCACCTCATGCAAAGAGTTGATTCATTAGAAAAGACTCTGATGATGGGAGAGATTGGGGACAGGAGGAGAAGGGGACGACAGAGGATGAGATGGCTGGATGGCATCACCGACTTGATGGACATGAGTTTGAGTGAACTCCACGAGTTGGTGATGGACAGGGAGGCCTGGTGTGCTGCAGTTCATGGGGTTGCAAAGAGTCGGACATGACTGAGTGACTGAACTGAACTGAACATGCTCTTCCAATCTAGGATTGCATATGTACACTTAGTTGTCATGTTTCTTTAGCCTCTTTTAACTCAGTGGTTCCTCAGTCTTTGTCTTTTATGATACTGATACTCTTGAAGAGTACAGGCCAGTGGTTTTCTAGCATGTCTTTTGATTTAGGTTTATTTGGTGTTTCCTTTGAACAAGATTCAAACTATGTACCTGCTGTGTCCTTCTCAGTACATCACCTTAGGAGGCACTTGCTGTCTCTTTGCCCCATTATTGGTGACAGTGACTTTTGATCATGTGGTACCTAGATGATTTCTCCACTTTACAGAATCCTTTCCCTTTTCATAATCAATAAATAATTGATGAGTATACACTGGTATTGCCACCCAGCACTTTTCACGCGAGATAATTTTTTCTCTTTGTTGTACTAAATAATCTATAGAGAGTTACTTTTAGGCTATGTAAATAGCTTGTTTACAAGCAAACTGGTTTTAGCATCCATTGATAATCCTTGCCTGAATCAATGACAATGGTGCATAGATGTTTCTGGAAAAGGGAATATTGTATTAATAATACTGAGGTTTCTTCCTTGCACCCTTTCCCCATATTCCTCTTCTGACACCAGAAGGAATGCTCCAGGCAAACCATTTTGGCCAAAATGACTAAAAGTCCCTGACAGCACCTTCTCCCCACCATCCCAAAGTCTGAGCTCTGCCTGGAGGATGAGGCAGCCATGGTACAGCAACAAGAGCCTGAGGTTGAGAGGCAGATGAGGCATGGCCTAGCATCTCTACCTGGAGAGTTCACAGCTTCCTCTAAATGAACACAGCCTAAACTGAACTCCTTTGAGGAAGTCACGCCCTCAAACCTGTGCTTCCCTCAGTGTTCCAATTTCAGTGAACATCACCACTATCTACCCAAGTTGCCCAAGCCCAAAATCTGGGCAGCACACTCTAGTTCCGACTCCTTATGACTCTCCACATCTAATTAACAACCATTCTATGTGATGATACTTTCCAAACATCTCCAAGAATCCATCCTCTTCTCTCCAGCCCTACAGTACCACCTGGTTCAGGCTACCACTATCTCTCACCTTCTCTTTTTCAACAGCCTCCTGACTGTCTCCTTAACTCCAAGATTATGTGAACCCAAATCCATTCGTTTCACTTCATTCAGAGTCACCTTTCTGTGGTATAAATCTGATCGTGTCCCTCCCCACCCTCACCCCAGGACACCCTTTGGTAGCTCCTCGTTCCTGTGAGGATCATTTAGCTAAAGTGAGACGTCTCAGCTCCCTATCATGGGATGAAATGACCGCAGCCTAGAGTTGGCCCATTTCACCAGTGATATTTTTCATCATGGAACCACTTCTTAACTTACTTACTGACCTCGCTTCCGGCCAGACAGACCAAGACAGGCACAAGTGACGTAACTATATATGAACCCTGTACATGCAGCCCCTCAATGTGCACAGGCAAAGCAGCTTTCCCTCAAGCAAGCACGGAAGCAGCTCTGACCTGGCCATTTCCAGGCCTCTGACTTCAGAAAGTCGACCCCCAGCGGTGGATCCTCCTCCTTACCTGAAGAGAGAAATTAAGTACTCACCCGGAGAGAGTTCTTTGTGTAACAGGGCAGGTGAGGCCATTGAAAGACTGGCCACCAGAGGGCGCACCATGACCCTGCAACAGGCTTGAGGAGGACTGGGTTCCACATTTATCTTGAAAGAAAAGATATTAGAAACATATTACATATATTTATTTATGCTTTCTGACTAACATATGCATCCCAAATCCCAGGGCAGCCACATGCTTTTATTTTTGCGCCGTATCCATGGTTTCAGGACAAACATGCTAAGAAAAACTTTTCCCATCACTGAACAGAAAAGGAAATATGAAAGCTTGGGCTGTTTTCTTCTTCCAAAAGTCAGACCACCTTTTAAATAGTCTCTCCTTAGGCACTGAAGACATGTCTAAAACTAATTTACTTGAAGAAATGTCTAAAACTCGTTATAGCACATTACTCATAAATATTGCAAATTTCTCAACAATAATGAGGATCAGGCAAAATGACAATATTAATAAAATATGATCAACATCTACTTCTTATTGAGTATTTACTGTTTCAGATATCATGCTAAGAGTCTGATATTCATTCTAAGTTTATATAAATGTATGCAATTCACAGGATAAGCTTTAAATATAAGTATCATTCCTATTTTGCAAACAAGAAAACTGAACCCCAGAGCACTTCAGTAACATCTAAGATCACAGAAGCCAAATTTAAATGGAAGTCTGTTAGATATCAAAGCCTGTGTTCCTGCTCAATGAGCTCTGCATCTTGATGACCTCGCCTCTTTCTCTTAAAATCCCACTGTCTTAGAGAGAACAAGATGGCGGAGGAGTAGGTGGACGTGGAGCACAGCTCTCCATGGACACATCAGGAACACACCTTCAGATTCAGAAGTGCATGCAGAACACCAGCTGAGAGGCCACAGGAGTACCTGACCAGCGGAAAAGAACATATAAAACCACGCAAAACTCGGTAGGATGAAGGAATTATGGGGACAGCAAGAGTGTTAGCAGGACTGGACTTGCCCTTGGTGGGTGGGGGGCCTGAAGCAGGGGTCCGATCCCCACCTCAGGGCAATTGTCTAAGTCAGACGAGAAACATTTAAGGCTGAGAGTGAAACAGTTGATCTGTGGCAGTCTAAATGGAATGAGAAACAGATAGTCCTTGCCCCAGCCATGCATATCCTGGACAGGGATGCAGTTCCCCTGGAAGGTGCAGTGGCTGGGAGCTGGAGTTTAGGGACTGTGGAGCAATCCCAGGGCGAGGGCTGCTGATGACTGTGGAGAGACTGATCGAGGGGAGTTAAGGGAGGAGATTGTGGTGGGAAATGTCTGTGGAGGAAAGCTGGGCAGGTAGGGAAGCCAAGCAGTACTGCTGAGTCACGTGTAGGGGGTGGGGCCATCGCTATAGCCTCTCTTTCCCCACATGCCAGCATCTGCAGCTGAACAATAGGCTGGCCCATCAAACGCCTGACACATTGAACTACAAAGCAGGACCCCACCCAGGGTGCCCCTTTAAGTGCCTGATGCGCCAGTATACAGAGTAGGACCCCAGCCAGGAAAGCCTCTCTATGTGCCTGAAGTGCCAGGGAACAATAGAGAAGGACCCCAGGCAAGGGAGCCATCTAAGTGCCTGAATGGGCAGAGCTACGGGGAGAGACTGGCCAAAGAGGCATTCTGATTGCCAGCTACAGGAGGCTTGAAAAAAGACTCTGGTAAGGCCATAACTCCTGCGGTGGAGGCAGTCCCCGTCGCAGCACACTTGGCACTGCCAGGGTCCCCGCAAGCCAAGAAGCTGCACCACCTTCACGTTCAACTCTCACTGTGGCAGAGCTGACACAGGCAAAAAAATGTCTTGCGTCTATGCACACAGGGTCACTTCGGTCGTGTCTGACTCTTTGTGACCCTACAGACTGTGGCCTGCCAGGATTCTCTGTCAGGGAGGGGGGTTCTCTAGGCATGAATACTGGAGCACATTGGCCAATACTGGCTGCCATACCCTTCTAGAGCTCTATATCTCCTGCTGCCCTAGCCGCCAACTCCCCTGAGTACCAGGTGCTGCCAGAACCCCAAGCAGCTGTACCACTTCCACACCTGGCCCTCACAGGGGCAAACCCAAGTCCTCCAGGGCAGCCTCAGGAGCAAACCCCAGTGGACTACCCACATGCAGAGGTGGAAATAAAACCATAATTAAAACCCAGAGGCAGTGTGGCTAAGGAAGAAGACCCAAAACTTTCCCACCAGCTGTACAAGCTGCAGATTAAATCTACACAACCAACTAGGCAGACTCTGTGTCTATGGAATATATAAAAGGCCATTGAGAGCTCCCACAAAAGAAAACACACTAGTTCTGATAGCTGTGGACATTGGAGGCAAGAACACAGAGGAGTAGGACCAGATTAGAATCTGAGCTGCCCCCACAGCAGGTCCAGAGATCAGCACAGTGTTGGAGGGCATCCTAGGGAGGCGAGGTGGACTGTGACTCCCAGCGAGGGAAAGGCCTCTGACAGCAGTGACTCAAGAAAAGCATTTATTGTTCTTACATTTTGACTTGTTCTGTAGGTTTTTTTGGACATTTTTTTTCCTTTTTCCTTTTTTTATCCCCCTTTGTTGTAGTTGTTAATTTTACTGGCACTCTGAAATCTAATTAAGCTTTTGAGCTTTTATTTTTTTCTGTCACATTTTTTATTGTTATAATCCTCTGACTTTACATTGGGCTTTTGCAGTTCTGTAGAGTTTTCCCTTTTTAATCATTTTAATTTTAATTTTTAATTTTTTAAACCTATCATTTTTTCTACATTTATTCCTTTGTTTGCCTTTCCTACTGTTCTTTTCCCCTTGCAGTTAATCTTTTATGTATACCAATCTTCTTTATCTACCTCTATTTAACTCTGCATATCAATTCTTTATTTCTTTTCTTTCTTTCCTTTCCTCTCCACATATCTGTTAGTTTTATTTTCATTGCTTTATTCCCCAATTGGCACCTTGCTTTAGTTTTGTTTTCCAGTTTGTGCTTTAGTTAGTTTTGTTCTGGTAGACATAATTTTTGGTTTCCTTTGTTTGTTGGGTCAATCTATTGTACTTTACTTTTGTGGGATGGTTTTGATTTTGCTTATAGGTGTATATGTATATGTGTATATTCAGTCACACTTTTTACTGTTGCTATAAACCTCTGCCTCTATGTTGGGCTTTTGCAGTTCTGTGGAGTTTACTTTTTTTTTCTTTTTCTTTTTTCTCTCTTCTTCCATTTCTTTCTTTTCTCTTTCTTATAATTTTATTTTTTTAACCTATCATATTTTTTCAACATTTATTCCTTTGTTTGCCTTTCCTACTGTTCTTTTCCCCTTGCAGTTAATCTTTAATGTATATAAATCTTCATCTACCTCTATTTAACTTTGCATATCTGTTCTTTCTTTCCTTTCCTCTCAATGCATTTGTTAGTTTTGTTTTCATTGTTTTATTCCCCACTTGGCACCTTGCTTTAGTTTTGTTTTCCGGTTGTGCTTTAGTTAGTTTTGTCCTTAACTGGTAAATATAATTTTTTATTTTCTTTGTTCACTGGGTCAATCTACTGTACTTTATTTTTGTTGGACTGTTTTGACCTTGCTCATGGGTGTATATGTACATGTATACATTACATTATTTTAATTATTATTTACCATTTGTCTGGGGTTTATCTTTGGTTTCTCATTCTTGGATATTTATTTTAATCTCACTTGATGCCATAACAAACTACTGATGGAATCTTTGTTCCTGACCAGAGATCAAGCCCTAAGCCTTTGGAGTGGGAGCACTGACTCCAAGGCCCTAGACTACCAGAGAACTAACCCTAGGGAGAATCAGATAGAATTCACACAAAGAAAACCACTTGAATACAAGACCCAGCATCACCCAGTCATCAGCAGACAGGATTATCACCTCACTCAGCCTTGCCCATCAGAGGAATAACAAACAAACAAACAAAACCTCAAAACTCAGCACAAATCTCACCCTATACAAAGCTTACACAAACCACTGGACCAAACTTAGGAGGGCAGAAACCAAAAGAAGGAAAGAATTCAGCCTTGAAGCCTGGGAAAAGGAGACCTCAAACACAACAAGTTAAAAAAAATAATAATAGAAAAGGCAGAGAAATACTACACAAATGAAGGAACAAACTAGAAGCACTGAAGTCCAAATAAATGAAGAGGAAATAGGCAAATTACCTGAAAAAGAACTCAGAATAATGATAGTAAAGATGATCAAAAACCTTGAAAACAAAATGGAGAAAATGCAAGAATCAATTAACAAAAGACCTAGAAGAATTAAAGAATAAACATACAGAGACAAACAACACAATTACTAAAATTAAGAATACTCTAGAAGGAATCAATAGCAGAATATCTGAAGCAGAATGAATCAGTGAGCTGGAAGATAAAAATGGTGGAAATAACTTCTGAAGAACAGAATAAAGTAAAAAGGATGAAAAGAACCGAAGATAGTCTCAGAGACCTTTGGGACAATATCAAACACACCAACATTAGAATTATAGAGGTCCCAGAAGAAGAAGAGGAAAAAAAAGTGTGTGAGAAAATTTTAAAGAGATTATAGTTGAAAATTTCCCCAACATGGAGAAGAAAATAGTCAATAAGTCCAAGAGGCACAAAGAGTCCCATTCAGGATAAACCCAAGGAGGAACATGCCAAGACACATAATAATCAAACTAACAAAGACTAAACACAAAGAAAGAACATCAAAAGCAGCAAGGGAGAAGCAACAAGTAACATACAAGGGAAACCCCATATGCTTAACAGCCGATCTTTCAGCAGAAACTCTGCAGGCCAGAAGGGAATGGCAGGATATATTTAAAGTACTGAAAGGGAAAAATCTACAACCAAGATTACTGTACCTGGTAAGAATCTCATTCAAAATTGATGTAGAAATAAAAAGCTTTTCTTTTTATTTAACTTAAAGTAAAAGTTAAGACAATTCAGGACCACCAAACCAGCTTTATGACAAATGTTAAAGGGATTTACATACATCTTGTATTTCTTGTCGAGAAATACAAGAGAAGAAAAAAGATCTACAAAATCAACCCCAAACAATTAAAAAAAAATGGCAATAGGAACATATATATCAATAATTACTTTAAATGTAAATGGATTAAATGCTCCAACTAAAAGACAAAGACTGGCTGAATGGATACAGAAACAAGACCCATATATATACTGCCTACAAGAAACCCACTTCAGACCTAAAGACACATATAGACCAAAAGTGAGAGGATGGAAAAATATATTCCATGCAAATGGGAAGCAAAAGAGAGCTGGAGTAGCAATCTTCATATCAGACAAAATAGACCTCAAAATAAAGAATATTACAAGAGATAAGAAAGGACGCTACATAATGATCAAGGAATCGATTCAAGAGGAAGACATAACAATTGTCAATATCTATGCACCCAACATAGGAGCACCTCAATACATTAGACAAACACTAACAGACATAAAAGGAGAAATTAACAGTAACACAATAATAGTAGGAGACCTTACCACCCACTCACACCAATGGACAGATCATCAAACAGAAAATTAAAGAGCAAACACAGTCTTAAATGATAAATTTGATGAGGTGGATCTCATTGATATCTCCAGGACATTCCATCCAAATGCAAAAGAATAAACCTTTTCTCAAGTGCACATAGAACATTCTCTAGGATAGACCACATCTTGGGTCTCAAATCAAACCTCAGTAAATTTAAGAAAATTGAAATTATATCAAACATGTTCTCCAACCACAACACTATGAGACTAGATATTAATTACAGGAAAAAAACTAAGAAACACAAACACATGGAGATTAAATAACACGTCTCTAAATAACCAACAGGTTACTGAAGAAATCAAAAGGGAAATCAAAAAAATTTCTAGAAACAAATTGACCGTGAAAACACAACTCAAAACCTATGGGATGCAGCAAAAGCAGTTCTAAGAGGGAAGTTTATAGCAATATAATCCTATGTCAAGAAACAAGAAAAATGTCAAATAGACAACCTAACTTTACACCTAAAACAACTGGAAAAAGAAGAACAAAAAAAGAAAACCCAAAATTAGTAGAAGGAAAGTAATCATAATGATCCAGGCACAGATAAATGAAAAAGAAATGAAAGAAACAATAGTAAATATTAATAAAACTAAAAGCTGATTTTTTGAGAAGATAAACAAAATTGACAAGCCTTTAGCCAGACTCATCAAGAAAAAAAGAGAGAAGAATCAAATCAACAAAATTAGAAATGAAAATGTTTGCAACAGACAATACAGAAATACAAAGTATTATGAGACTATCATGAACAATGATATGGCAATAAAATGGAAAACCTTGAAGAAATGGGCGCATTCTTAGAAAAGTTCAATCTTCTAAGACTGAACCAGGAAGAAATAGAAATTATGAACAACCCAATTACAAGCACTGAAATTGAAGCTGTGATAAAAAATCTCCCCCAAAACAAAAGCTCAGGACCAAATGGCTTCACAGGAGAATTCTATCAAACATTTTAAAAAGAGCTAATGCCTATCCTTCTAAAACACTTTCAAAAATTGCAGAGGAAGGAACATTTCCAAACTCATTCTATGAGGCCACCATCACCCTGATACCAAAACCAGACAAAGACAACACAAAAAAAGAAAACTTCAGGCCAGTATCATTGATGAACATAGATACAAAAATCCTCAACAAAATTTTAGCAAAAAGAATTCAGCAACACATCAAAAAGCTCATACACCATGATCAAGTTGGTTTGATTCCAGGAATGCAAGGATTCTTCAATATATACAAATCAATCAATGTGATACATCATGTCAACAAATTGAAAGATAAAAACCATATGATAATCTCAATAGATGCAGAAAAAGACTTTGACAAAATTCAGTAGCCATTTATGATTAAAATTTTTCAAAAAATGGGCATAGAAGAAACCCACCTCAACATAGTAAAGGCCATATGTGATAAGCCTGCAGCAAACATTATTCTTTCAGTGAAAAACTGAAAGCATTCCCCCTAAGATCAAGAACAAGACAAGGGTGTCCACTTTCACCACTATTATTCAACATAGTTCTGGAAGTCCTAGCTACAGCAATCAGAGAAGAAAAAGAAATAAAAGGAATTTAGATTGGAAAAGAAGAGTAAAGCTCTCACTGTTTGCAGATTACTTGATACTGTACATAGAAAACCCTAAAGATAATATCAGAAAATTACTAGAGCTAATCAGTGAATTTAGCAAAGTTGCAGGATATAAAATCAATACACAGAAATCACTTGCATTTCTATATACTAACAATAAAAAATGAGACATAGAAATTAAGGAATCAATCCCATTCACCATTGCAACAAAAAGAATTAAATATCTAGGAATAAACTTACCTAAAGAGACAAAAAAANACACAGAAATCACTTGCATTTCTATATACTAACAATAAAAAATGAGACATAGAAATTAAGGAATCAATCCCATTCACCATTGCAACAAAAAGAATTAAATATCTAGGAATAAACTTACCTAAAGAGACAAAAAAAAAAAAAAAACTGTATACAGAAAATTACAAGACACTAATGAAAGAAATCAAAGATGACATAAACAGATGGAGAGATATTCCATGTTCCTGGGTAGGAAGAATCAATATTGTGAAAATGACTTTACTACCAAACACAATCTACAGATTCAATGCGATCCCTATCCAATGGCATTTTTCACAGAACTAGAATAAAAAATTTCACATTTCATATGGAAACACAAAAGACCCCAAATAGCCAAAGCAGTCTTGAGAAAGAAGAATGGAGCTGGAGGAATCAACCTTCCTGACTTCAGATTATACTACAAGGCTACAGTCATCAATACAGTATGGTACTGGCACAAAAACATAAATATAGACCAACGGAACAAGATAGAAAGCCCAGAAATAAACCCATGCACCTATAGGTACTTATTTTTGACAAAGGAGGCAAGAATATACAATGGGGCAAAGACAGCCTCTTCAATAAAGGGTTCTGGGAAAACTGGACAGTTACATGTAAAAGAATGGATTTAGAACACTTCCTAACACCAAACACAAAATAAACTCAAAATGGATTCAAGACCTAAATGTAAGACCAGAAACTATAAAACTCTTAGAGGAAAACATAGGCAGTACACTCAATGACATAAATCAAAGCAAGATCCTCTATGAACCACCTCCTAGAGTAGTGGAAATAAAAACAAAAGTAAACAAGTGGGACCTGATTAAAGTTAAAAGCTTTTGCACAGCAAAAGAAACTATAAGCAAGATGAAAAGATAACCCTCAGAATGGGAGAAAATAATAGCAAATGAAATAATTGACAAAGGATTAATTTCCAAAAGCAGCTCATACAACTCAACACCAGAAAAACAAACAACCCAATCAAAAAGTGGGGAAAAGACCTAAACAGACATTTCTCCAAACAAGATATACAGATGGCTAACAAAGACATGAAAAGTTGCTCAACATCACTCATTATTAGAGAAATGCAAATCAAAACTACAATGAGATATCACCTCACCCCAGTCAGAATGGCCATCATCAAAAAGTCTACAAAAAATAAATGCTGGAGAGGGTGTGGAGAAAAGGGAACGCTCCTGCACTGTTGGTGGGAATGTAAATTGATACAGCCACTATGGAAGACAGTATGGAGATTCCTTAAAAAGCTAGGAATAAAACCACCATATGACCCAGCAATCCCACTCCTAGGCATATACCCTGAGCAAACCAAAATTGAAAAAGATACATGTATCCCATTGTTCATTGCAGCACTATTTACAATAGCTAGAACATTGAAGCAACCTAGATGTCCATCGACAGATGAATGGATAAGTTGTGGTGCATATACACAATGGAATATTACTCAGCCATAAAAAAGAACATATTTGAGTAAGTTCTGATGAGGTGGATGAACCTAGAACCTATTATACAGAGTGAAGTGAGTCAGAAAGAGAAAGATAAATATCGTATCCTAACGCATATATACGGAACTAGAAAAACAGTACTGAAAAATTTATTTATAGGGCAGCAATGGAGAAACAGACATAGAGAATAGACTTATGGACATGGGGAGAGAGGAGAAGAGGGTGAGATATATGAAAGACTAACATGGAAACTTACATTACCATATGCAAAATAGATAGTCAATGAGAATTTGCTGTATGGCTCAGGAAACTCAAACAGGGGCTCTGTATCAATCTAGAGGGATGGGATGGGATGGGAGATGGAAGGGAGGTTCAAAAGGGGAGGGAATATGTGTATACCTATGGTTGATTCATGTTGAGGCCTGCAGAAAACAACAAAATTCTGTAAAGCAATTATTCTTCAATAAAAACATAAATTAAAAAAAAAAAATCCCACAGTCTCCATTTCAGGACCTTCCCTCTTTCCTTTTTCGTCTCATGAGTACACTTACGAGACCAGGTATGACTGCAGCAGACATCTACTGTACTCTTGATCCAAACTGCCCCACTGTTCCCTGGACCTTCCCTTCTACTCCCAGTCGAACGTAGACTGCCTTGTGTCTCATTCCCGCAGGGCCACTGTTTCATGCCTAAGTACGTTTTGTGCCTGGTAGTGAGGCAGTCAGCAAGTATTACTGAACTTCTTGTGCCAGACCAGTATGGTTCCCACACATGGGGCTCAGTAAATGCCTGTTGGATGGATGGATGGATGGATGGATAATACTAACACACAGTTAGTGACAAAAGAGGAAGTTTCAGGTAGAGGACGGAAGATGAGTTCTGGAATAAACAAGATCGCAATTCTGGCTCTATCATTTGAGTGGTTCTTAAGTACTAAGTATTAGCCAAATATTTCGGTGTATGTTCATATCAGGCACTTGGTAGTTCCATCCCACACTGCTTAGATGTTTTCAAATTCCCAGAAGTCTTTGAGATTTGGGAGTAAGAGACCAGGACTTACAGGCATTCTCAGGAATTCTGAAATCATGAATTATTCCATATTTTTCATGACATTCAATTTACATGTATCTAAATAATAATAGGTAGCCATAATAATTAACATCAAATCATTTTCCCAAGATAGGATTATACTGCCAGACGTTTTCTGTAAAAATAATAATAATAATAAAAGCATGGATTATTATTGTTATGGATCAATCTCGTGACAACATGATGTATTTCAATAACACGCACCAATAATCTCTTGTTTATATAGACATTTGATCATAAAAATACTAAAAGAAGGAGAGAGTAGCACAAGATAATATCCAAGAAAATTATTATAAAAATGGAATATAAGCCAGTACATATTTCTATAAGGTATTATTATTAAAATGAAAATTTAGAACACACCAAACATTGTCTAACCAATTTTCCTTTATGCCTTGACAGTTGCCCAGTTGTTAGGAAAGCATCCAAAAGCAATTCAAGTCAAATGCTAGAGTACATATTACATAAGTTCATTTCCTTTTCTACTGATGAAAATTTAAAATTATTTGACTCTTCTGCTTGCCCTGGTTTTGCTTTTGCTGTTGAAATTGATATTGCTTTTGCTAATTCAGATTTCTGTTCATTTTCTGATTTCCTATCAGAGTGTTTCACAACAATTGTTGCATCATCTGGAGAAGGCAATGGCACCCCACTCCAGTACTCTTGCCTGGAAAATCCCATGGACGGAGGAGCCTGGTAGGCTGCCGTCCATGGGGTCGCTAAGGGTCGGACACGACTGAGCGACTTCACTTTCACTTTTCCCTTTCATGCATTGGAGAAGGAAATGGCAACCCACTCCAGTGTTCTTGCCTGGAGAATCCCAGGGACAGGGGAGCCTGGTGGGCTTCCGTCTATGGGGTTGCACAGAGTCGGACAGGACTGAAATGACTTAGCAGCAGCAGCTGCTCTTTGCATTTCTTTCGGCTAAAGTATTTACAAAGAATTGTAGCCTAGAGGGAATATTCAACCACTGGAAAACACCAGTAAATGTTACTGTTGTTTAGTCACTAAGTCGTGTCCGACTCTTTTGAGACCCCGTGGACTGGGGGCCAGCCAGGCTCCTCTGTCCATGGGAATTCCCAGGTAAGAATACTGGGGGGGATGACATTTTCTCCTTAAGGGGATCTTCCCCACCCAGGGATTTAACCTGTATCTCCTGCTCTGCCAGGCAGGTTCTTTACTGCTGAGCCACCAGGGGTTATGTCCAAACAACATCACACTCATATCTAGCAAGGTTAATAGCACTAAAGAGGAACATGTGCTGAATGTTTACAAAGCGTACTTCTTAGAACTCAAAGAATTCTTATGAAGTACATGAAGCACAAAATTTATTGGTATTTATTTGAAAGAATGGCTTACCCAGCAGCAAGGGCCATGAACACACACTTAAAACAGCTACAGGTGCCAGCAAGGCTGCCTGATCAGATGACCTTGGCTTCTGGGGTGTTCCTCTTCCTGTTCCTGGAAAAATCAACCCTAACCTCCGATTCTGCACAAGAGCATTTCTTGGTCTTGCTTTCAACTTGACATGAGTGAATCCCTTGAACCAGTTGATTCTTCATGGTTTAACGCTTTTAGAAGAATCGACTTTTTCACATTTTCCCCATTTCTTCACTGAGTTTTACTGGGACTGCTAAGGGTCGGACACGACTGAGTGATTTCCCTTTCACTTTTCACTTTCATGAATTGGAGAAGGAAATGGCAACTCACTCCAGTGTTCTTGCCTGGAGAATCCCAGGGACAGGGGAGCCTGGTGAGCTGCCGTCTATGGGGTCGCACAGAGTCGGACATGACTGAAGTGACTTAGCAGCAGCAGCATACATTTCTAGAAAAATACCCAGAAGGCATTTCACCATGAAAATAGTTCCACTGCCTTTAAAAGTGAGGGGTAGCGTGTGGCAGGCTTTCATTGATGGAACATGTTACTTCCAGGCAGAAACAGAATCATGATGAGATTTGCCACGTTCCTTCTACTGCACAAATCATGGAAAAATATGTTGAATTAGAACCTCCAGAACCAGGGTCTCTGAGGGACTAAGATAAGCAGAGCCCACTGACACTCATGTGATATCCACGGGAAACTTTGGTGAGATTTGTGCTTGTCACTACAGCATAAGCAAAACCTACAATGACATCTCTCATACCCCTGGTGGCTCACATGGTAAAGCGTCTGCCTGCAATGCGGGAGACCCGGGTTCAATCCCTGGGATGGGAAGATCTCTTGGAGAAGGAAATGGCCACTCCAGTACTCTTGCCTGGAGAATCCCATGGATGCAAAGAGTCAGACACAACTGAGCGAGTGCTTTGTCTTTTGCCTTTTCTGATCTTAGTTTCTTTATTTAAAAAGAGAAGTTTCTACTTCAGGGTTTTATTTTTGGTTTTGGTAAGGACTAAATAAGATAAGCGCATGGAAAGCACCTAATACAAAGTCTTATATATGGTATATTCTCAACGTATGGTTTCCGTGCAAAGGTACAAAAAGAATATCCTAGGAATTGCTCACATAAAAAAAACTGAAGTCCAAGTGGCATCAGACTTCCAAGGAGCAATGCCTTCAAAATTAGGAAAGTCTTTACCCAGACAAAATATCAAGTATGGATAAGGGTAGAATACAGGTCATGTGTATGATATATTTTGCAGCCTATGGACCCTTCCACAGAAGGTACTCCATCCAAATGAGTGAGTTATTCATCCAAGAAGAATACACAGGGTTAGGAAACAGAGCAATCCAACCTGAGATCAAGGGAATCTGTTGAAAGGCCTCGGAGCAGGAGGGCAGGGCTGTGGGGGAGCCCTGCCCAGGAACAATATTAAACTAGTAGGAGACTTAATGTGTTTGGAAAACAGTGCCAGAGGGCAGCAAGTTTGAGAATTAATGACAGTACCTGGATAACTGAGGACGTACAAAATATAAGGCAAGGGAATTCCCTAGTGGTCCAGTGGTTAAGACTCTGTGCTTCCCACTGCAAGGGGCTGAGGGTTTGTTTGATCCCTGGCTGGGCAATTAAGATCCAGCATGCCTTGTGGTATGGTCAAAAAATGTCTTTAATTCAAAAAAATAAAAATATAAGGCAATTGTTAACTCTAAGATTGAGAAAATGTTGAAAAAAGGAAATCATAATTATTACTTGACTTGGCAGGCAAGAATATTGACACGGTTGCAATAATTTTTTCTGTTGATGACTGATCTAATCAGAAAGTTTAAAGTAACTACCAGACATGGTAGAACAGTGGAGGAAAAATCAGGGCAGTGTTAAATCAGCATCTTGAAAATTGGGAAATCAGTAGATGATACCTAAATTTGGTAAACCAAGAAATCAGTATTAGCAGATTATTTAAAAACATGGAGGCATGTGCCAGATGAAGTACATGAGAGATTTGGAAGTGGTTACTTCTGAGGAGCTGTATTCAAGGATGGAGACCACTGTGGGCAACAGCTGCTAGCAAGGCTGCCTGACCAGATGGTCTTGGTCTCTGGGGTATGTCCCTGTCCTGGTTCCTGGAAATATCAACTTTGACTTTTGACATCAGCACTTTAACAGCAACCTTAAAATCAGCACTGCTGGGTTTTGCTTTCAACTGGACATGAGTAAATCCTCTGAACCAAACATCTCTATATCGATTTTATGGTTTATGTTTCCAGTTACAATTGGGTAGTGCTGTTTGACTCTATTTCAGAGCAGTATGTGTCCATATTTTAAAGATTACATTACTATTTAAAAACTAATGAATATTAATATTAACATGAAGCCCTGAGTTCCAGTTCTAGATCAACCACACCAGCAAGTTTTGTGACTTGAATTAAGTCCCCTGGGAGTCCCCTCTCCGTTTCCCCAATTGTAGGTGAGAGGTTTGAACTTGTTATCTACAATCCCTAAACTCTCAAGTGTGCTATCATCAAAACATGAATTTGTAGAATACCTTGTAAAACCTGTAAAAAAAAGTCACTCCTTATTTTCACAAGCACAATTCTTTTTCATAGATAAAATACTAAAACACAACAAAACATTTTAGGTCAAAAAAAAAAAGAAAGAAGTACAAAGACTCTGACATACTGGCCCTGTTTTGTCATGGATCATGTTTAATAGCCTAGCAAGCTTTGTAAAAGATCCATTTTCAGTCTATGCAATATGGATAAATAAATATGACCTTGAGAATTCTCATTTTCACATGCCACATTTTTCCCCTCAGGACAGTTTCAACAGTTATTGAACCAGAATTTAGTGTCCAGATAAGCCACTAAGAATAATCTCCCCCTTGGAGAGATCCCTGAGTGCTTCTTGCAGGCGTAAGATGTCTTGGGTGGAACTAATGAAGCAGATGGTTCAGAAATTTTCACTGGAGAGAATTTCTTCTCCACCTCCCCTCAGGCTCCCATGAACTGGTTCCCTTGCTGTGCTAAGCTCCTGAACAAGGAGCAGCAGAAAGCTCAACATTTCCAGAGGAAAGATAAATTAAAGTCAGCTACTCCGAGACAGAGGATTCACCCCAGTGTCTGCCTCCCACTCCTTTTTCTTTACTCCCTCTCTGCTCCTTTCCTTCCAGCCGCCGACAACATCCTTCACAGAAATGTTAAGGTTCTGGTGACATGAACTTACTTTTTCCCTTTGTCCCTCGGGCACAATTTGTTCTTTTTCAGAGTCAGGGCTCACTTCCCCAGCACTAGGTGGTCTGGCTGTGAGCAGGTGAAGTGAGCTGGGTATAATTTAAAAAAAATTTTTTTAAGGGGAGGGGGGCAACAGTAAGCCCCCGTTATCAGCCTCCATTAAAACTTGGATTCAGAGAAGTGAATCTGACAGCTCCAGACTCCCGGCCGTGGGGTCCTCGATTAATTTCCATGCTTCAAGTCCAAGGTGAGGGAGAGAGGGATCTCTTGGGCAAACATCAGAGGTGCGTTCACACTCAGCTGCTTCTCCCGCAGCTTCTCCACTTGGTTTTATGGACATGAGATCTGTCACACCCTGCATATGCCAGCTCACTGAGTGCCTTAGACAGTTGTATCCCCATTTTACAGGTGATGAAACTGAGGCACAGGAACGGGAAGCAGTTTGCCCAAATTTTCATAGCCAAGGGTTGGTGGAGTCAGATAGGAACTGCTATGCTTAGTCACTCAGTCGTGTCCAACTCTTTGCGACCCCATCAACTATAGCCAGCCAGGCTCCTCTGTCCATGGGGATTCTCCAGGCAAGAATACGGGAGAAGGTTGCCATTTCCTCCTCCAGGGGATCTTCCCAACCCAAGGATTGAACCCAGGTCTTCCACATTGCAGGTGGATTCTTTACCATCTGAGCCACCAGGGAATTCCATAAATACTGGAGTGGGTAGCTTACCCCTCTTCCAGGGGATCTTCCTGACCTAGGAATCAAACTGGAGTCTCCTGCATTGCAGGCAGATTCTTTACGAACTGAGCTACCAGGGAAGTTGTGTTACTCTAAAGTCAGTGTCTTTTCCCCTTGGGCTGCCTCTCCATCTCCCTGATGGCACCGCCTGCCCTGATCTCCCAAGACCAGGCTGGAGAGGGAGACTGAGTCGGATGCAGGGACCACATTTGGCTGGGTTTGACATGTGCTCAGAGGTTTGGTGACTAAATATAGACAACCTTGAAATGTCTTGGCTATTGACTGTCTTCCCTCAGTTTTGGTCAGCTCGGGCCATTCTTGGTTTCCTTCATCCCTTTAAATCCCAAGTACAGACTGAGAAAAGGTCATGGGTGACTCTCAGGACACGCTAGGATTCCACTCTGCCTTGGCCACAGCATCAGTGAGCTTATGGGCCAAGCTCTTGGACACGCAGTCTGGGGGCACAGAGTGGCCTCACTGTCCTTCTTTTTCGTGCCTTTCATTTCCATTCCTCCACCCCTGTCTTCTGGCTTGTGGTGGGTGGGGAGGGGCAAGGGTCTCTGTGTAACCCTGTTTCCTAGTCTGGTCTACAGCACCTTCTTGGCCCTCAGGCTCTAAGGACTGGCTTAGAATCTCCTGTTCATCCTTCTGATTGGGAAAACAACTACCAGACACAGTCTTGCAGGCAGCGGGGGAGCCCCTCAGGCGGCAGGGGGGGGCCCTCAGGCGGCAGGGGAGCCCCTCAGGCAGCGGGGGGGCCCCTCAGGCGGCAGGGGAGCCCCTCAGGTGGCAGGGGGGAGTCCCTCAGGCGGCAGGGGGGGCCCTCAGGCGGCAGGGGAGCCCCTCAGGCGGCGGGGGAGCCCCTCAGGCGGCAGGGGAGTCCCTCAGGTGGCAGGGGGGAGTCCCTCAGGCGGCAGGGGGGGCCCTCAGGCGGCAGGGGAGCCCCTCAGGACTCAGGCAGAGGCGCTGAAATCCCTGTGGGGCCTCCGGGTCCCAGCGAGTCATGTAGACTCAAAGGCCCTTCCAACCACCACCGAACGCCCTAGCTTGGATTTAACGTAATTACTCTTACAGTAGACTTTTTCAAAAGCTCTTTGTGTACTTAATTGTGTCTCACTTTTTGTGACTGTTTGGACTGTAGCCCATCAGGCTCCCTAGGCCATGAGATTCTCCAGGCAGGAATACTGGAGTGGGTTGCCATGCCTTCCTTCAGGGTCTTCCCCACCCAGGGATTGAACCCAAGTCTCCTGTGTCTCCCACATTGCAGGCGGATTGTTTACCTGCTGAGCCAGCAGGGAAGACTGGCTAAACATGTTTCATTTTAAAATGACATTTCTTGGGTAAATTTTTTGAGTCAAATATTACATATGCTTTACAGAAAATTTAGGAAAGAAAACAAAAGCACAAATAAGAAAAATAAGTATGTACTGCAATTCCATCAGCTGGAGATGATATTTAAAAATGTATAACACTTCATCCATTGTTTGGGGGGCTGCCTATCTATGTTCACTTTTCTTTCTAAAAATTAAATCATATCCCATTTACCATGTTACCTAACAGCCACTTCTCTGCTTTCTCCTTGGCAAGTCAACCCTGATTTTGTTCAAATATAGGACAGCCATGTGCCCGAGGGAAGACTGGGACCTTCTCTGGCCTGAGGAAATGCAACTTAACTGGTCTAGGTCATTCTGAAAAATTCTACTCATCTTGCCAGTGAATAGCTTGGGAATAAACCTGTAACAATATTTTGGCCAAACAGACAGGAAGGAAGTCTTTAGGGAACTTCTGGGAAAAGTTTCTCTGCTCTTTAAAAAAAAAAAAAAAAAAAATCCAGTATTGCTTCAGTGGTACCCTTGCATTCATTTCTTATGTCCTTAGTTTAAATTCTGGTTTAAATGTTCTGAAAAATTTTGAGACTTTTAATACATGTTCCAAATTGCCTAATAGTCCTTATCAACATATTTTGTACTAACAATTAAAAATTCTCCATGTAAGTTCTGGTTTCTCTTTCTTTACAGTGAGCTATCAAAAGAATCATTATCAATAAGTATTATTCCTGCAAATACAAACTTATTTTCCAACATGAGTTCTGTTTATGCAGAATATATCTTCTAATAAACATTAGTACTTTATATTTTTCAACCAAGTTACACTAAATTCAAATTATTAGAATCATAGGATCTAACCTCATATGATTCTAATAATTTGAATTTAATATAACATAGTTGAAAAATATAGACTAGATCCAAGTAAGGCCATATGTTTTGGTGGATGGTGCTCAACGCTGGCTATACACTTAGAATCACCTGGGGAGTTTTAAATAAAAACACAACTTTTATAGAGATCTAACTGATATTCAATATATTATAAATAGAGTTAGCAATTTTTATAAGTTTTAACATACATACACATCCGTGAAACCACCAAAATCAAGATAACAAATATATTTATCAACTCCAAATTGCAAGGCTTACTATCCTTGGTATTGCCTGCAGTCCACTGACTTGGAAATGACTGTTTCCTATACTTTGCCTGTTTATTTAGTTGTCTCAGGTAGGAAGGAAAATCCACTCCTTCTTACTCCATCTTAGACTGAAGCAAATACTCTCTTGGTTTTATCCTAGAACAAATGCGGAGGGGGATAAATTGTACTTCTTTGTATTTTTCATTAAGGTATAATTTACATACAATAAAATACATACTTTTTAGCATACAGCTTTGTGGATTTTGGCCAGTGTATACACTCATGAAACCATCACCACAGTCATGATATAGATCAGTTCTCCCCCCCTCCTCCAAACTCTTCTACTCCTCCTTGTAGTCAAGCCTCCCATCGCCAACCGCTAGCTCCTGGCAGCCATCGATGCTGCCCCTTCCCATAGTATGAGTACATGGACCAGAGTGGATGCTTCAAACAAGGGAGACTGGCAGATGAAAGGTCTACAGTCAGCAGTACACACTGGCTCCTCTGAAGGAACTCAGGAGTAAGCACTCTTGGACAAAGCTGTAGTTTGTCCCTTACCTGATGAGCAGCTATGGTCTCCAACTGGGTTTCCTGGGCCCAGAACGGCCATCATAATCAAAGCCTTATGAATATTAACACCATGAACATTAAGTACCTCTTGGTCCCTCCATCCTTTCCTCTCTCTGTTCAGCACTTACATGCTCTGTATTCCTATCGTGTCTCCTGGGCCACCAACCTATGTATCCACACTTCCTATTTGCTTTTCTTGTCTTCTAAAGCAGCACTGATTTTTCTTAAATAATACACAAATGCATACTATGAGATATACGTGTCTTTTTGAATTATGGATAAAGAAGATGTGGTACATGTACACAATGGACTATTACTCAGCCATAAAAAGAACAAAATCAGGTCATTTGGAGTAACATGGATGGACTTAGAATCTGTCATAAAGAGTGAAGTAAGTCAGAAAAACACATATCATATATTAATGCTTATAGATGGAATCTAGAAAATGGTACGGATGAACCTATTTGTAGGGCACGAATAGAGATGCAGATATACAGAACAGATTTGTGGACAAAGTGGGGGAAGGAGAGGTGGGACGAACTGACAGAGTAGCCCTGACATATACACTTATCAGGTGCAAAACAGGTAACTCGTGGGAAGATCCCGTACAGCACAAGGAGCTCAGGTCAGTGCCCTGTGATGGCCCGGAGGAGCGAGATGGGGCGCGGTGGGAGGGAAGTTCAAGAGAGAGGGGATAAAGTATACAGAGAGCTGACTCACTTTGTGGTAAGAGCAAAAAACTAACACGACATCACAAAGCAATCATACTTCAATAAAAATGAGTATTATGTTGTGGCATACATAAATGTCATCTTCCATGTGTCCCCATAGAAACAAAGATGAAGAACTGCCCCTCCTTGTGAGGAGAGGCCTCACTCAGAGGATGTGAGACACAGGACTGGATCCTGAAGACAAGAGTGGAGCAAAACTGTAACCGTGGGAAATATCAATGATAATTACAAGCATCTTGCTTGGGTCTCCCAAGAGGCTTATGAAGGTGGTTATTCTTACTCCATTTTCCCTTGAGGAACAAGCACAGAAAAAGGAAACAATTGATCGAGGCATTCAGAAGAGTTTAGTACTTCTGGCTTCATATTACATATGAATCCACTTCTTTACATATTACAATGGGGATTGAATCATCTCCACCTTCTCCAAGTTCTTTACAAAGATAAATGGTTCTAAGGAGAGCAAAGAGCGTCTGGAGACAGGGTTGATGAGGTGAAAGGGAAGAATTCCCACGCTTTCTCCAATCATGTGGTCAGATTCACAGAACACCAATGACTACATCCAAAGAAATTCTCTCTGCATTTGGCAACTGTTCCCTCATCCTGTAAAGCCAATAAAGCTTATAAGGAATAAGCTGCTAGAGGTGAGTGATCAGTTGAGAAGGGCAAAACTGGTTGTCAGCCACTCCTGGGTTTAGTGGTCCAGGGCTTAGATCTGAAATGCGGAAGCCCCTACCAGCTGTTGGGTCCCCACCCAAACTGAGAACAAAGATTTCAATGTAACAAACTGTTCAGACTTTCAGAATTCTCAGCCATAGACAAGTTTGGCCCTTTACAGAGAGGCTTCCATCCACTCTGCAAGTCAATTTTCCTTCAGTCTCTTCCCCTCTCTGGGCTGTAACTCAGGACAGTGGCTCTCAGAGTGCAGTCCTGGACCAGAGTATCAGCATTACTTAGGAATCTCTTTTACAATTGAGGTTTAAAAAAAATGATATAACATCAAATTGACCATTTTAAAGAGTACTACTCATCCTCATGTAGTACTTTCTTAGTACTACGCAACTATCCCCCTCTACCTAGTCCCAAAACATTTTCATCATTCCAAAAGGAAAGCCTGTGCCCAGTAAGCAGTCACTCCTCCCCCAACCAACCCCAGCCCCTGGCAACCACTAATCACTTTCTTCCTCTGTGGACTTGCCAATTCTGGATATTTCACAGAAATGGAGTCATGCAATACGTGACATTTTGTGGCTGGCTTCTTTCACTTAGCATGATGTTCTTGAGGTTCATCCAGGTTATAGCATCTGTTAACACTTCATTCATTTCTATAGTTCTAGGAACTTTTTAGAAATGTAAATTTTCTGCCTCACACAGACCTAATGCCTGAGAAGCTCTGAGCCTTCTTTTAGTTCCTTGAATGCATCCTAGTATCTAAGAACTCCCGATTTAGGAGAGTCAGCCCAGGCTCTTTAACTCAGAAGGCAGTTGTTGGGTTCCTAAATCCAGGATTTTGTTATTCTGCCCAAAACCCTGCGACATCAATGTTTCAAAACCAAAATGTTTCTGCCTTTTTCTTGAGTTGTAGGAGAGGGCTGTCAGGATCTGCCAATTTCATTCCTTATCTTAAAAAACAAACTGAACATCTAGAGCACATTCTTTCAAAATAATCCCAGACTATCTACANTTTTGTTATTCTGCCCAAAACCCTGCGACATCAATGTTTCAAAACCAAAATGTTTCTGCCTTTTTCTTGAGTTGTAGGAGAGGGCTGTCAGGATCTGCCAATTTCATTCCTTATCTTAAAAAACAAACTGAACATCTAGAGCACATTCTTTCAAAATAATCCCAGACTATCTACAATCTCTTGATGTTAACTTCACCCTTTTGCATTCTATTCCCATTCTATTTACAGAATGGCTAGTTTCTTCTCGAACATCTCCAAAGGTGCCTTCTGTTACCCAGGCTGCACACTGTAGGTGCTGCGAACAGGGCTGGCCCCACTGGCAGCTTCCTTCATCCCCTCGCTGGGGACAGTACACAGTCATTCCTGTGAACACGCCTCGTCTCAATCCAGGAGCCCACTTAACGGCTTTCAGTTGCACTGAACCAAAAGGCATTTCTTTGGTTTGACACCCAAATTCTGAATTTCTTTGGCATGTTCCCCTCATGGTTGCTTGTGTAGCCCATCTGGCCCTCTGCTCATAATTTGTAGGTTTAGGAAGAAGAGCTGTCCTGGATGGCATGGGAACCTGTAGTGGGAAACACAAAGAACTGGGCCCAAATAACTGGGTTACAGGGCTGATTTGACTCATGTTCTTGTTCACTCAACACACACAGAATTTGCTGAAGACTGTGTAGACGAGCTACTAGGTGAGAACACAGCAGCGGGCAAGACTGACAATGCCCCCCTGCACTCCCAGTTCTGGGAGCATAAAAGTCTAGTGCAAGGTCCAAACAAGCAAAGAGGCCCCTTCAGCACCCCGGGAGGAGGTGCTGCGGGCAGCGTCGGTGACGCTCTGTGGAGGATACTCCAGTGGCGGCTGTGGAAGAGGCTGCGGTGCTCGCGTCAGGGGAAGCGCCCAGCCTGGCCAGGCACCAGTGACATGTGCGTGAGCTGTTTTATGACAGGAGGTCCTGGTAAGGAACATGAACTAATAAGCCACCAGCAACCGGCAGAGTTAAAAGTCAAAAGGAGACACCACCTGTCTGACCACCTCCCAGAATCCCTCTCGCTGGCATCCATCTTGGCTGAGCAATGTGTGTGCCCAGGAAGGACTGTGAGTCAGAATGATGGGCAGAGCACCCTAGAAACTAACCCCATCACCACAAAACCTGAGGCTGTGAACCACGGGGCAGAGCAGTTCTCCCGGTTTCCCTTGCCCTACTGCTCTCTGCCTGGGCGCCCCTTCCCAATAAAATCTCTTGCTTTCTCAGCACATGTGTCTCCTCAGACAGTTCATTTCCGAGTGTTAGACAAGAGCCCACTTTGGGGCCCTGGAAGGGGTCTGCCTTCCTGCAACAGTTGTGGTGTGTGTGTTCAGGAGAGGTCAAAGAAGACTCTGAGGAGAAAGAGAGGGATACGTTTAGACATGAAGGATGAGTTAGCAGAACAGGATGTCAGGTGGGGTGGGGGTAGTTCGGTTGGAAAGAGCATTCCAGAGAGCGGAGATGGCATATGCCCAGGCTGGGGGAGAGAAGGGGTGTGTGTCTTGCTAGGAACTAGAAGGATTGTGAAGTCGCTGGCCTGTCGTGTCAGGGCTGGCTCTGCTGCGATATGGAGTTAGCAAGAGAAGAGTCTACAGAGCCCATTGAGAGCCAGGGAAGCCATGGCCTCCTTGTCAGTAAACTCAGCAGGAACCCACAGCAGGGTTAAAGCTGAGCTGTGATTGGACCTGCTGTTTCCATGATCACTTGGAATATGTAAGGGGAGTGAATTGGAGGGAATGAGAAAGGAGACTGCAAATCCAGGCAAGAGGCTCTTGCACCTGGGGCCTCTCATACCACTGCTTCTGGGCATGTAAATTCAATACGCTGGAGAACAGTTTGAGAAGGTCTAGTGGACGGAGGAGCCTGGTGAGCTGCTGTCCATGGGGTCGCACAGGGTCAGACACGACTGAAGCGACTTATCATGCATGCATGCATTGGAGAAGGAAATGGCAACCCATTCCGGTATTCTTGCCTGGAGAATCCCAGGGACAGAGGAGCCTGGTGGGCTGCCATCTATGGGGTCACACAGAGTCAGATACGACTGAAGCGACTTAGCAGCAGCAGCAGCAGCAGCAGTAAAGTCAAAGATATGTGTGCTGTGTAATCCAGAAAGCTTCATCACAAGAAGTTATGAGGAAGATGCTCATAACTATATTCTTTAAAATAAAAAATGGAAGCAATTTAGGTGTCCATGAGTAGGAGAATGGATAAAATGTGATACATAAAACATGCTATATTTATATGATGGATTTTTATGCAGGAGTTAAGATGAATGAACTGGGGCTGGATTTATCAAACTGAAAAATCTCAAAAGCATAATGCTGAACAAAGAGCCATGGTATGCAGAAATGCAGGTACAACTTGACATCCTGTACTTAAAAGTTTGTAAGGTCTACCATTACTTTACACATCCTTAAGAGAGAAAAAAATGCTGAGAACTAAACTCTGACAAAATGCATTCTTGTCACTTATTGGATACTTTATACTTGATTAGAAAATCTTTTACACCATGTATTACTCCCATGCATACATAAAAAGGGGAAATAGAAGTGAAATAAATCAGTTATGGGTTCCCCCAACTTTTGCACATATAAATCCTAACTCTTCTAAATTCTCTTGACTTAAAGTCACAGATGTCTGTGTTTCCCAAATAATAAATCCTCCATTCAACTACAGGATGGGTGAGAAGTCATCTTAAGTAATCCATAAGAAAACTCACAGTCATTGGCACTGGCCTCTTAAGCTATTTTTGCAGTTAGGTATAACTAAGATTCTTTGGAGTCCTCCTTCTATAACACTGCTGGACGTTTCTGATTTATCATCACCCCCACGATCTCCTCACAATCACTTGATTCCTGAAGGGGAAGAGTGCCCCTACTAATGTCTCCACAATTTTCTGCAAGTTCGGTCCTGCTGCTTTTGGATGTGTAGGCAGCAGGGAACGATTGCCACCCAGCTATTGGAAGGTATCATCAGTTACAAGAGCATCATGATTTCAGAGATATTCAAACGGGGAAAAGGTTGTGTGTTTTACATTTTGGAGGATAAGTTCAAAACAAGAGAGTCTTAACAAACCCACTTCACAGTTGTGCTACATCCTCCCATCCAGCTTCATAATGAAACCAGCATTTTGATATCACTTATGGGTGGAATCTAAAAAAATGATACAAATGAACTTACAAAACAGAAACTGACTCACAGACACAGAAAACAAACTTATGGTTACCAAAGGGGAAAGGAAGGGGAAGGGATAAATTAGGAATTTTGGATTAGCAGATACAAACGACTATATATAAAACAGATAACCAACAAGATCCTACTATATAGCACAGGAAACTATATTCAATATCTTGGAATAAACTATAATGGAAAAAAAATGTATTCTTTAGAAATGAGGAAATATGGTAGTTGTCATTTATGAATAAAAATATATTTATAAACCATAAAAACTATGGGTAGAAATAATAAACATCATTTACAGACTGCTGCTAGTGGAAATCTGCTGTATGATGCGGGGAGCTCAAACCTGGTGCTCTGTGACAAGCTAGAGGTGTGGGAATGGGGTGGGAAGTGGGAGAGGGGTCCAAGAGGGAGGTTACATATATGTACCTGGCTGATTCATGTAGCTATATGAAAGAAGCCAACACATTATTGTAAAGCAATTACCCTCCAATTAAAAATAAATGATTAAAAAATAATAATAAAGACAGCTGCCATCATAGAGAGAGCGGTGATGCGGAAACAGAGGGCATGTTATGGGGATGGATGCACGCTGGGGCTTCCAGCCAGTTGTTCACATTCCCATCTTTAAGCTTGAGGGTGTCACATGAGTGGGTATTTTTATTACTCGCCACACTTTCTGTAAGACAACTATTTCACAACTTATAGAAAAAGGCTCCCCTGGTGGCTCAGCTGGTAAAGAGTCTGCCTGCCATGTGGGAGACCTGCGTTCGACCCCTGGGTTGGGAAGATCCCCTGGAAAAGGGAACGGCTACCCACTCCAGTATTCTGGCCTGGAGAATTCCATGGACTGTATAGTCTATGGGGTCGCAAAGAGTTGGACACAACTGAGCGACTTACACTTTTACTTTCAAAAAAAAGGAGACTGCCACACTAGCACAATTCTGTTAATAATTGCTGTGTGAATCAGGGAACATGTGCAACTTCAGCTTTCTATTCTATTAATATACTGCAAAGAAGGTCATACCTCTTCTCCTTGCCTCAGAGGAATTCTGGTCAAAACCACAGTGCTTGTACAATCCATTGTTAGGCCATAAAGAGCAGTAGAGAAAGGTTACTGAGACTGCCACAAGTTTACCAAACCTCTTAGCAGGGATGTGTGGGAGGTGCTCGCAGCAATGGCCCCCAGTGGATTGGGCCCTCCCTCTATCTGCACCCCTTTGGCTACATGACTCTGCCACTCCTCCCATCAAATGGGGAGCCTGTTTCTGCACTCCTAAGCTCTGGGCTGGCCCTGGGACCTGCTGCAATCAACAGAACATGGTGCTGGGACAGCAAGCGCCAGAGCCTAGACCTCAACATGCAGGTGTCTTTCACTGGAACACTTCAGATTCCGGAGACACCCCCACCTCTCGCCAGGCTGGGCAGCCCAGTCTAGCCTATTGGAGAATGAAGAGCTGAGAGGAACCATGAAGCCCAGCCAACAGCCAGTACCAACTACCAAACATCTTGAACTTTCCAGTCCCACTGACCCTCTGGTCAAATGCTGCCAACTAACAGGAATTAAGCCCCCTGATGACCCACAGGACCCCGAGAAATAGCCATCAGGGGCTTTAGGTCACCGTGTTTCAGGGTGGTTTGTTTTGCAGAGTTGGGTAACTGACCTGTGACTGAAAGTTTGGTTTAGTCTATTCTGCTGATGACAATCCCTTTGCCATTTTGTAGGTTGAACGGTAATTATTAAGCACCTACTCTGTGTTGGTTATGGGGTATGTGCTGTGAAGACCACCGAAAAAGGACTATAAATAAATGCCTCAGCCGTAGCACAAACAAGAACTGTAACCTCTTTAGGAAAAGAAGATGTAAATGATAGAAAGTAAAATAAGAATGTGCTAAATTGAGAAGGATGTGCTCTGCAGAGGAAAGTGAACACTTTCTTATTACGTAGCAGAAACTCTGGCTTAGTTCATAGAATCCTCACAACAACTCTATAAGGCAGGTACTGTGATTATTCCCATTTTACAGGTAAGGAAACTGAGGAAGCTGCAGGGAAGTAAGCTCTCCAGAATCACATAGCCAGCAAGTGGTTGGCCTTGGCCTGGGAACTAGTAGCCTGACAGCAAAGCCCACACGTGCCCTAGACTAGACAAATGGCAGTAAGGCTACTGCTGTGAGGATGTGGGGACAGGTGCTTTGGGTGGAGGGGGGGGTTCCTAGGCAAGAGAGACCTCAGCTGGCCTTGGAGGTTGGGTGGGAGTTGGAGTGGAATTTAAAAAGTTCCAGGCAGAGCTCATGGTGTATGCACATGGGGGGTTTGGAGCCCCATGAGAAGCTGAGCCCAGTTGGGTCAGGACCTGCCTCTCTCCAACCCAGGAGTCTGTGACTATCCTTCCAGGCCACCTACATCCCAGTGAGACCCCCACTGCCTGGCTGAGGGGAGGCCCGGGAGAGATGGGCTAGGAGGAGCTTGGCAAGTGAAAGTATCATTCCCACTTGGAAAGTGGCAGTGTCTCAGGGTAGGATGGAGGGGCAGGGTAGAACCAGGAAACAGGGATGGAGGCCTCCCGAGCCGCCAGGACTCTCAGCTGGGCTGAGGAGGAGTTGGGGAGTTGGGGAGTTGTTATCCTGCTGCCCCACGGAGCCCACGTGGATCAGCCAGGACAAGCTGCTGGGGCAGGCCACGGGTGCCAGGCCAGAAGATGCCCCCTTTCCCTGGGACCTGTGGGGTGGACTTGCTTCTTACGTCCCTGTGTGCACCCAGACCATCTTTTCCTGCTGTTTTTTTACTAGCAACGGCCAGCAAAGTTATCTCTGCCAAAACCTATGCTATGACTCTAGAGGGAGAGGTGTGTTCAGAGATGCTTTTGAAATTCTCCTAAACAACCTGTGAGTTATGATGGAACATTTAAATAAGAGTCCAATTCTTGTTGTTGTATGTATTCTTGGTGAAGCTATGTTAATCCGCCTTATAAATGTGCTTTTACTGGTGGGGTGGTGTTGGGGGTTGCTGGTTGTTACTGATGTAGTTACTGTTCCCTGAGAAGGACCCATGAAAAGCAGAGACCACAGGAGCATCATCTGGCTTCACCACTCACTCACCTCCACTCCCACCCCTGCAACACTGAATTGCTCACAGACTGTGGGAATTCAGGAAAGGCTTCCAGTGAAGAGGCAGTTGAAGTGGACCTTGGAGGATGGAGATTTCGATGAGAGAGGCCAGGGGATATGGGTAAACTGAGCAATGGCCTGGGACCCCGCACATGCAGGGGGTGAAAAAAAAATCTATGTAAGAACAGAGCTGGGGAAAGAGAGTAAGATGGGACATGTCAGACGGCTGGGTTGGCGGTAGGGACCTTGAACAGACAGCTGGGAGGCATGGGCTTGCCTTCTGAAAGCAAGATGACAAACACATCTCGTGAAAGCAGCAATTGTTTCTGCTTGTTCTTAATTCAACCTTGTGGATCTGGATAAGTACAGACAGATAAAACTTGTGTGATTCTGAGACCATCCTGTGTAAAAAGATCAGATGACTCTACCTGAACAAACCCTTGCAGAGCAAATGATATAAAGTGTATATTTTGGTGAACTTTAAATGGTACATGTAATACATGGTTGGGGTAGAAAAATTTGAAAACATGGATAAGCAAAAGAAAGAAAAAAGAAATAACACTTATAATTTTACCATCCAGAGATATTATTATGCCTTTCAGACTTCTCTCAATGTGTGGATATAAATTTATGTTACATAAGTGGGCTCATACTGCTTTAGAACCTACTTTAGAAAACTTAATAGCTTGTGACTATCTTTCCATATGAATAAATACACTCCCAGCATCATTTTAAATGGCCATTTTTTAGTCCATATTGAAGAACACCTTGAACCGTCTTCAATCTCCCACTTCTATTCGTGTTAAAATCTTAACTGTATCCATTCAAGCGATGAACTTAGCCACATGTAAAGAGGGCACTTGAAAAATCAAACCCAGAGTAGTCATCCCCATTGTGTTAATCACTTTAAATCTCTTTTCATTGCATACTTGATGGAGCATTCTGCCGTCTGGCAGAGAGTCTTCAGGTGGTGCGATTAGGTGGCACAGTTCCTTCAGAACACAGATGACTCATTTGATGACTGTGTGGGCTACTTCTGTGCGGACTTAACCCCACGTCTATTGTCTTGTATTTCTGTATTCACTCCAACTCCCTCAAAAAAGAAATGACAAGAATTTGATGTTTTGTGATTGATGATGCATTCTTGAAACAGGGAAAAAATTAATGGATTCAGTAGATCCTGCAAAATGTTTATGAGGAGACCGATCAGAAGAAAATGCGTTTTCTACTGGGTAAGCTGCACCTGGGGCCTCCTGAGAAGTTAACTGCTGGTATCAGACTCACCCTGATGAGACAGAAATACTGAGCTGAAGTGTGCCCCGTTGGTTTGCAGAGCCCGGTTTTCTCTGGCACAATCCACGTACGATAAAATTTGTCTCTCAGATACGAGTATCTTTAAAATGATGACATCAAATACTACAAATTTGAACCTCAGGGAAGAATGAAGTATATGGACCTCATTGCCTCCCTCTAGTGGTTATGTCCTGTTTCAGCGGGTCTCTTGGCACTTGGGTGGGTCGTGTACTGGGAAGCCCAGCGCCCTCTTGTGGAGGGCAGGAGAAGGTGTCCACGTTTCTCATAAGGGCAGAGACCGGGACTGCGGAGAAGCCTGCGGATTGGCAAAGACAAACTGGACCTGAGGGACTGGTAAACACGAGCCACCTC
>SJYT01082508.1:241997-273529 GCA_006410635.1 Cephalophus harveyi
AAAGTAAAAATAAAATTTGAAAAAAAAAAATGGAAGTGTTAAAAGACTTTTTTTTTTAGGATGGGTGGCTGATCATGTAAGCGGGGAGCTTTGAAGGAAATCCTATTTTGTCTTTTTCTCCTTTTTGGAGGGAGGGTAAGGCTGGATTCTACTCCCTGGCCTGGAAGCACTGGCCCATAGTGGTCGGGCTGGGTGCTGGTGGGGAGGGCAGGCTACTGTTTGACAGAAAACAGTCTTGCAGGTATTGGTAATAGAAGTTCAGTTCAGTTGCTCAGTCGGGTCCGACTTTTTGTGATCCCATGAACTGCAGCATGCCAGGCCTCCCTGTCCATCACCAACTCCCAGAGTCCACCCAAACCCATGTCCATTGAGTCGGTGATGCCATCCAGCCATCTCATCCTCTGTCGTCCCCTTCTTCTCCTGCCCTCAATCCCTCCCAGCAGCAGGGTCTTTTCCAATGAGTCAGCTCTTCACATCAGGTGGCCAAAGTATTGGAGTTTCACCTTCAACATTAGTCCTTCTAATGAACACCCAGGACTGATCTCCTTTAGGATGGACTGGTTGGATCTCCTTGCCATCCAAGGGACTCTCAAGAGTCTTCTCCAACACCACAGTTCAAAAGCATCAATTCTTCAGTGCTCAGCTTTCTTTATAGTCCAACTCTCACAACCATACATGACTACTGGAAAAACCATAGCCTTGACTAGATGGACATTTGTTGACAAAGTAATGTCTCTGCTTTTTAATATGCTGTCTAGGTTGGTCATAACTTTCCTTCCAAGGAGCAAGCATCTTTTAATTTCATGGCTGCAGTCACCATCTGCAGTGATTTTGGAGCCACCCAAAAATAAAGTCTGACACTGTTTCCACTGTTTCCCCATCTATTTGCCATGAAGTGATGAGACCAGATGCCATGATCTTAGTTTTCTGAATGTTGAGTTTTAAGTCAACTTTTTCACTTTCCTCTTTCACTTTCATCAAGAGACTCTTTAGTTCTTCTTCACTTTCTGCCATAAGGGTGGTGTCTTCTGCATATCTGAGATTATTGATATTTCTCCCGGCAATCTTGATTCCACCTTGTGCTTCCTCCAGCCCAGCGATAATGGAAGAAAAAGCAGATATTAGCCCGGGGAGCATAACTGCAGGAGAATCTGAACCAGAGTCAAGATGGGAGCAAAGACCACAGTGAGGAGAGGCAAGGTGGGTCTATGATTGCTGCTGCTGCTGCTGCTGCTAAGTCGCTTCAGTCGTGTCCGACCCTGTGCGACCCCATAGATGGCAGCCCCCAAGGCTCCCTTGTCCCTGGGATTCTCCAGGCAAGAACACTGGAGTGGGTTGCCATTTCCTTCTCTGATGCATGAAAGTGAGAAGTGAAATTGAAGTCGCTCAGTCGTGTCCGACTCTTAGCGACCCCATGGACTGCAGCCTACCAGGCTCATCTGTCCACGGGCTTTTCCAGGCAAGAGTACCAGAGTGGGTTGCCATTGCCTTCTCTGGTCTATGATTGAGAGTACAAATAACAAGGTATGAAGTGGAGGTGTGCTGCCTGTAGTTTGTAGTGTAGTGAAGTCTGGGAGCATGATTCCTCCAGCTTTGTTCTTCCTTCTCAAGATTGTTTTGGCTATTCAGGGTCTTTTGTGTCTCCATACAAATTTTAAAATCATTTGTTCTAATTCTTTGAAAAATGCCATTGGTATTTTGATAGGGATTACATTGAATCTGTAGATTGCCTTGGGTAGTGTGCCATTTAACAACGTACATTCTTCCGATCCAAGAACACAGTGTATCTTTCTGTTTGTTTGTGTCATTTTCAATTTCATCAGCATTAGTCATATAGCTTTCTGAGAACAGATCTTTTACCTGTAGGTAAGTTAAGTTTATAATGACACTGACTGGCGCAGCATGTATTTCATTATAGATCCAAGATGCCTAATGACATTAAAAATTTTTTTTTATTTAATTTGGGGTATAGCCAATTAACAATGTTGTGATAGTTTCAAGTGCACAGCAGAGCAACTCAGCCATATATATACATGTATCCATTCTCCCCAAACTCCGCTCCCACTCAGGCTGCCACATGACACTGAGCAGGGTTCCCTGTGCTAGACAGGAGGTCCTTGTTGGTCTAATGACATTTTAAAACCGATTTATATTTTATTTTTAACTTTCCTATTGTGGTCTCTCACACTGGAACATACTCACATTGCCCGGCATATAGAAAGTGCTTCTCTTAGATGGCTTTTTCTTAGAAACGGACCCTGAATCAAGAAATGTGAGTGCATGTGATTTATTAAGGACATGCTTCTGGGAGAAACTGCTAAGGAAGCAGGGAGGCTGGAGAGAGAAGGGATGCCATCAAGAAATGGTACGATGGCAGAAGAAAGTCCTGGTCTCTGAGTCCCAGGGGAGCTCTGGAAAGTCAGCTGCACCTCAGAGTTTGTCCCTCTGGGAGGCAAGGAAGGCAGTATTCCAAATATTCCCTCCTACAGTGAGGTCAGTCCCTGAGCGGCAGAGGCCAGGGAGTGCACAGTGGGCAATAAACTCCCTCTCTCCAAGCAGACAAGATGACTCCAGCAGCCACAGTCAGAGCTGGGAGGAAAGGCGACGCCGTGAGCAGCTGGCCATGCAGCACAGAAAAGCTGGGACCGGGGAAGCGTGTCAGGGGTGTCCCCTCGAATTCTCACTAAGGATGTAATAAACGAGAGGATCAATGAACAAGTACAAGGCCCCCACCCCTCCATAAGGACACACATGGTACCATTTTTTGCTTTATATTACGTGTACTTACAACCTCATTACCTAGTGTTCTATGGATTAGATTTTGGTAAAGAAACATTGTTCAGCCAGAGAGCTAACTTCTTATCCAGGACACTGGGGTTTGGGCATAAGCCCCTCCAATGACAGAGACAGCAGCACTGGGTTGGTTTCCAGAGTCAAACCTTCCTAAGAACTGGACTCACCAGTGCATGAGTGTGACCTCAAGAAAGATGTGACCAATGTGGTCCTGGTCCTGGCATTAGAATGGACAGGAAGGGGTTTAACGTGACCCTGCACCTCTCATTAATGAGTGACCAAAGAGCAGATGAGACCCTGCAAGTCCATCCCCAGGGCAACATGGGAGGGTGATTGAGAGTCCAATGTGAGAACAGAAAAGAAGAGATCAAAGTCAGTCTCCCGTGGGGAGTGGCAATAAACAGCCCCGAAGATAAGTTTTTATGCCCATAAATATCTTACATGATGATGAAGAAAATACACAGATGTGGGAAAACCTCATAAACAGGAAAGTGGCTCTGTCCCAGCTGCTCACAGTCAGAGAACTGCATCACCATCCACTACCCCAGAGGAAGGAGCAAAGATTAAAGCCAGCATGACCTCCATTCGTGAGGCTTATTTCAGTCAAAATGGGTCTAGTTCTTTGGTAGAAATTTTGTCTTCCTATAGGGAGGTAGCTCGGAGAAAGCAATGGCACCCTACTTCAGTACTCTTGCATGGAAAATCCCATGGACGGAGGAGCCTGGTGACAAAGATTAAAGCCAGCATGACCTCCATTCGTGAGGCTTATTTCAGTCAAAATGGGTCTAGTTCTTTGGTAGAAATTTTGTCTTCCTATAGGGAGGTAGCTCGGAGAAAGCAATGGCACCCTACTTCAGTACTCTTGCATGGAAAATCCCATGGACGGAGGAGCCTGGTGGGCTGCAGTCCATGAGGTCGCTAAGAGTCGGACATGACTGAGCAACTTCCCTTTCACTTTTCACTCTCATGCACTGGAGAAGGAAATGGCAACCCACTCCAGTGTTCTTGCCTGGAGAATCCCAGGGACGGGAGGTGCCTGGTGGGCTACCATCTATGGGGTTGCACAGAGTCGGACACGACTGAAGCGACTTAGCAGCAGCAGCAGCAGCTATATAGTAAATCCTTGTTGCTTCTCTCTTTTCTGTATAGCAGTTTGTATCTGTTAATCCCGCACTCCTCCTTTATCCCTCCCCTCGCCCTCTCCTCTGGTAACCATGTTTGTTTTCTGTGTCTGTGAGTCTGTTTCTGTTCTGTATATAGATTCTTTTCTGTCATAGCTTAGGTTGCACATGTAAGTGATAGCGTGTGATATCTGCCTTTCTCTGACTTCGTTCACTTCGTATGATGATCTCTGGGTCCATCCATGTTGCTGCAAATGGCATTCTTTCATTCTTTTTTATGGCTGAGGAATTACGATTACTTCTGAGCTTTCACTACTAGAAGCAATGTGCGATCACCAAGTGAACTGTGAGATTTGTATAGCCCAACCTGTACACAAAAATGGAGCTGGGAACGAACTAAACCCATTTACCATTCATTGACATCTACAGTATGTCTTGCTCTGCAGCTGGGAAGAATAGTGTGGGAGCGGGGGCAGCAGGTTGAAAACTGTGATAGAATCTCTGATGCCAAGAAAATGAGTCAATACCTGTGGTAGAAAAAAGATGGGTTAGTACCACTATCTGTGCTGACAGGTTGAGATAACAGGTGTTAGTGATTTTCTAGAAAGAGATTTCCTATATATTGAGAAATACTGAAGGGGGAAAGTCACAATGTTTGAGTGCATCCTATGCCTCCTGATTGTCCACATATAAGCGAAGGCCCTGCTCCTGACCTTGAAGAATATTTCCCTTGCCAATCAATGCTGCTGGTAGAAGCCTGCAACAATAGTCTTTCTGGAGCCCTGCCCAGACTCAACTCACTGTACCAAACAAGGCTCCTAAAAAGAAGCTTTCTTGGAGTGGGCTCCATGTGCTGCTCCTCTGCTGCATGATCCTCTAGCACCAGGGTCCAGTTAACATCCATAAAACTGACCCATCCTACGAGACCCTTTCCCCCTTGGAAGTACCTGTCATATAATTGGGGCTGGAGCGCTACTCTAATCATGAAAATCGTGTGGCTATTGGGTAGGAAGGAGATCAACCCTGGGATTTCTTTGGAAGGAATGATGCTAAAGCTGAAACTCCAGTACTTTGGCCACCTCATGCGAAGAGTTGACTCATTGGAAAAGACTCTGATGCTGGGAGGGATTGGGGGCAGGAGGAGAAGGGGACGACCGAGGATGAGATGGCTGGATGGCATCACAGACTCGATGGACGTGAGTTTGAGTGAACTCCGAGAGATGGTAATGAACAGGGAGACCCGGCGTGCTGCGATTCATGGGGTCGCAAAGAGTCGGACACGACTGAGCGACTGAACTGACTGAACTGAACCTGAGAGCTTCTGATGACCTCCTTACTGCCCCTCCATCGCCCCATCACGATCACTACCGTTCTACCAGTGTTCTTCCTCTCACGAGGGGACAACAGCTGGCTTTCTGTACATTTGTCTCAGCAAACCAGGAGCTGTATAACTAAACACCAAGCAAGCGTTCAGTAGTAGAAATTACAGAAGCCTGCGGAGAAGGCAGTGGCACCCCACTCCAGTACTCTTGCCTGGAAAATCCCATGGACGGAGGAGCCTGGTGGGCTACAGTCCACGGGGTCGCTAAGTCGGACACGACTGAAGCGACTTAGCAGCAGCAGCAGCTGAGTGTCACACCTCCTGAAAAGGTACTCAAATTCAGGGCTGCTTGTTTGATAATTTTTATTTTAACATTGTTCTGGCCAAACAAAATATATCTACAGTCCATATGCTAGTTTCACAGTCCACCAGTGGGTTACTTCTGATGTGGACCATCCTTTCTTTCATGAGCAGCTTTAAATTTTTATTTACTTATTTTAGTGAGGTGTAGTTGATTTATAATACGATGTAGGTTTCAGGTAAACAACATAGTGATTCACAATTTTTAAAGGTTATACTCCATTTAAAGTTATTATAAAATAAATATTGGCTATATTCCCTGTGTTGTACAATATATCCTTGTAGCTTATTGATTTAGACATAGTCGTTTGTACCACTTAACCCCCTACCCCTGTATTGCAGCTCCCTCCCTTCCCACTGGTAACCACTAGCTCATTCTCTGGGTCTGTGAGTCTGTTTCTTTTTTGTTTCATTCAGCAATTTGTGGTACTTTTTAGATTCCACGTATCATAGAGTATTTGTCATTCTCTGCCTGGCTCATGTCACTAGGCATAATACCCTCCTGGTCCTCTCTCAACCTCAGTTGTGCACTTGAATCACGTGAAGAGTTTTAAAAAAATACACTCATAAGGGACTTCCTTTGTGATCCAGTGACTAAGACTCTGGCCCCACCCAGCTTTGATCCCTGGTCAGGGAACTAGATCCCCCATGTCACAACTAAGAGTTTGTATGCCACAACTAAGACTCAGCACCACCAAATAAAAATAAATATTTAAAGAACAAAAACATAGCCATAAATGAGTTCTTGGTTCTATACCAGACCAATTCATCCAGAATCTTTAGGGGTGGGAACTGGGCATTGCTATTTTTCAAAAGCTTCCTTAAGGAGTCTACGGAGCAGCCGGGTTGGAGGACCATCATTTCAGGCTGCTTTGCTGCCGCTCCTCCAAACTCAGAGAAGCAGAGACAGCCCTGAGAAACAAGCCAATAGGAATGCCCTCAGATACCCTTTGGATGAGGCTAAGTTTGGAGAAGACACTTTCAAGGATGCTGTTAGTGGTCCTTGTAGTTCCTACAGATTCCTGCAGACCTGGCTTATTTCCTTAGATAAGGAGATCAAGACCTGGCTAGTGCTACTATATATGTAGAGGACATCATGTGAAATGCCAGGCTGGATAAAGCACAAGCTGGAGTCAAGATTGCCAGGAGAAATATCAATAACTTCAGATATGCAGATGACACCACATTTATGGCAGAAAGTGAAGAAGAACTAAAGAGCCTCTTGATGAAAGTGAAAGAGGAGAGTGAAAAAGCTGGCTTAAAGCTCAACATTCAGAAAACTAAGATCATAGCATCTGGCCCCATCACTTCATGGCAAATAGATGAGGAAACAATGGAAACATGAGAGACTTTATTTTGGGGGGCTCCAAAATCACTGCAGATGGTAACTGCAGGCATGAAATAAAAAGACGCTTGCTCCTTGGAAGAAAAGCTATGACCAACCTAGACAGCATATTAAAAAGCAGAGCCATTATTTTGCCAACAAAGGTCCATCTAGTCAAAGCTATTGTTTTTCCAGTAGTCATGTATGGATGAGAGATTTGGACTATAAAGAAAGCTGAGCACCAAGGAATTGATGCTTTTGAACTGTGGTGTTGGAGAAGACTCTTGAGAGTCCCTTGGACTGTGAGGAGATCAAACCAATCAATCCTAAAGGAGATCAATCCTGAATATTCATTGGAAGAACAGATGCTGAAGCTGAAATTTCAATACTTTGGCCACCTAATGTGAAGAACTGACTCATTTGAAAAGACCCCGATGCTGGGAAAGATTGAAGGCAGGAGGAAAAGGGAATGACAGAGGATGAGATGGTTGGATGGCATCACTGACTCGATGGACATGAGTTGGAGTAAGCTCAGGGAGTTGGTGATGGACAGGGAAGCCTGGTGTGCTGCAGTCCATGGTGTCATAAACAGCTGGACATGACTGAGCGACTGAACTGAACTGGTTCTCAGCCATGAGAACTTCATCTGGATATCTTCCCCTATAACCTTCACCTCTAACAACCCATCCTCAAGCATTTCTATCTACTACCAAAACACAAATGCTGAGAACTAGGCCTTCCCCTCCAGCAAGGCAGGAATTCAGTCCCCTTATGACTCCAGGGAATGTGGTTCAAAAGGAAGGTGGCTGAGTGGAGCAAAAAGAATAGAGACAGAAAGAACAACAAATAAGGAAAGAATGAAATCATGGAACACGCGCTAAGTAGGAGCTAAGGGCCTCACCCAACCACAACTTCAACTCAGACCATTAAAGTCCCACATGTTGATGTCCACACATGGTCACAATGAATTGTGTATTAGTGTCAAACTTTTACTGTCACTCTATCAAAATAAAGCCTGCTGTTAAATTAGCTTAAGGTTTAAAATGAATTCTTTCTTAACATGCTGTGTCCAGAGTCTTTTTTTTTTTTTTTTTTGGTGGACTGCACAAGAAGTAGCTGAGAATGAATCTGTAAAAGAAAAAGTCCTCTTCATATCTTGAATTTGAAGGTAAGGCTGAAAGAAATGATAACCTATCTTCTGTGTTTTAGATGTGAAGAAACTGAGGTCCAGGATGGTGGAATGACTCCTCCAACGTCATACAACTATCTTGTGGCAAAGCTAGACGTGGTATCAAGATCCACAGTCAAAACATGCATTTCTACCAGTATAGTCTGGGTACAGCAGCAGAATCCTTCCCAACAGAGATTCTGTGAGGCCCACATCAATTGGTCAGAGTTGTACATCCTAGATGTGTTTCCATCTCTGTTCTGGGACATGCATTGGGAAGTAGCTGGTTGGTTGCTCAATTGCTTCAGTCGTGTCCGACTCTCTGTGACCCTATGGACCATAGTCCATTAGGCTCCTCTGTCCATGGGATTTTCCTGGCAAGAATACTGAAGTGGGTTGCCATGCCCTCCTCCACGGGATCTTCCTGACCCAGAGATCAAACCCACATCTCCTGCATTGCAGGAAGATTCTTTACTGACTGAACCAGCTGGGAAGCCCACTGGGAGGTAGGGGTGACCTTAAAAGACACATTTATAAACCACAAGGATTCCTTCTGTTCTTTCCCAAAGCTGGATATGCAGAGTCTGTGGATGCATTTCTGCCATATCCATCTTAGACTGTGTGGGTCAATGATACAGAGCATTCCTACTGGGGGAGAGTTTGGACACTAAATATCTGAAAGAAAATAGCAAATCTTAATCACCCAAAATCCCAAAGGTAGCTAAATGACCACAGAATTGACTGAACCAAAAGAAACAGAAAAACACAGCTGAATATGCTGTCCACCAATNAGAGCATTCCTACTGGGGGAGAGTTTGGACACTAAATATCTGAAAGAAAATAGCAAATCTTAATCACCCAAAATCCCAAAGGTAGCTAAATGACCACAGAATTGACTGAACCAAAAGAAACAGAAAAACACAGCTGAATATGCTGTCCACCAATTGCTGTTATTAAAGAACAAAAATCATATCCCACCCAAGTCATCATTAAAAATTGAGATAAAAAAGTTGAAGACATTTTAATTTTTTCTTTATAAATCTGGATACTCACTCTTAATTCCTAAGCTCTTTATTACCCAGCTAGGGGCTTATCCTTTCACTGCCAGCTTCCCTTCTGCATTTCTCTCTCTTCAGCATGGACATCACATTGACCCCCAAGTACAGCAGCAGCTCCCCTTCTTTCTTCCATTGATTCTCAGGCTCATGTGAAAGAGAAAAGCCAGGGGCTCTAGATATGCTCTCAGTTCCCTGTAGAAAAACCCACAGAAGATCCCTCCCCCTCTTCCTAGTCTCTGCTGGGCAGACTCAAGCAACCCACTGCTGTGACTGCTCCCTCATCTCTCCCTGTTCCCTGACTTTCGGGTTATTGCCTCATTTGCTCAGAATCATTTTTTTATCCTCAAATAATTTTCTCTATCACATATTTTAGTGATTATTTACTTATTTGTCTTTCCTAATCAAATTCATACTTCTGAGGAACAGAAACTACATTTCTGTAATTTTATACTTTTCAGCATCCAGTAGGTTATGTAGTAAATGAGTTATTATGTATGTGAATGAATGAAAGAAATAAAGACCAAAATGAAGGAAGTAGTTTTACTACCTTTGTTTAAGCTGATGGTTCTTTCTCTAAGGGAAATAGACATTTTGTCCAACTGTGTATAAATGAAAGTTGCTCAGTCACGTCCAGCTATTTGCAGCCCTATGGACTATAGAGTCCATGGAATTCTCCAGGCCAGAATACTGAAGTAGCTAGCCTTTCCCTTCTCCCGAGGGTCTTCTCAACCCAGGGATTGAACCCAGGTCTCCTGCACTGCAGGCAGATTCTTTACCAGCTGAGCCACAAGGGAAGCCCAAGAACACTGCACTGGGTAGCCTCTCCCTTCTCCAGGGGATCTTCCTGGGTCTCCTGCATTGCAGGCGAGTTCTTTACCAGCTGAGCCAACTGTGTATATAAAAGCACAATTAGAAAAGAAATGTTTCAAAACACAGTTTTACAAGGGTGTCTTCCACTTGATTAAGCCAAAAACAAGAGCCCAATGAACCTAAAGTTAATGTTGATTTAAAAAAATGTGTTGATCTGGTGTTTCTCGGTGATTTAATATAGCCTTTAGACTGCAGGGTGAGGAGATATGTAGAATTAGCAGAGAATCAGCCCTAAAGAGAACAGTTGCAAAAGAGAGTCAAAAATGCCCCAAATAGCTCCTTCATTGGTTTGTTACAGAGTCCTATACCTACTGAAATTAAAAACTATTATTCTTCAGAACAGTAGTTCTGAAGTTTTATTATTATTATTCTTGAGATAATTCAATAATCAGATATTGAATGCCTATGAATCATTAGATCTGGACACGTTACCAAGGATATTTCTTGCCTACAGGCATAGAGCACTAAATGGTCAACTCAGCAGCAATGGCATTGCTTACTTTATTAACCAACTAGGAACCCTTCTTTCCTAGCAAAGATCAGGGATTTAAGGAAAGTGGGCAGTTAAGTTTTACTGGCCAGTATTCTTCCATTAGAAGTATTTCCTTTGACACTGTTCCTTTTTGGTGACACCTTGTGTGGAGAAGGCAATGGTACCCACTCCAGTACTCTTGCCTGGAAAATCCCATGGACAGAGGAGCATGGTGGTCTACAGTCCATGGGGTCGCAGAGTCGGACACAACTGAGTGACTTCACTTTCACTTTCACTTTGTGTGGGATGGAATTTGCATAATTTTTTGGGCTCATCTTAGGGAAAAATAGATTTTCACTTTCTTTAACTGAATGGGCTGTTTTCTTTAAGGACCCAAATCAGCCTTGTCGTTTGAATAAACGTCCCACACCATGCAGCCCAGGTGATGGCACCTGCACATCACTCACGAGGATCTCTCATGTGACACCAAACAGACATTTACAACTTGTTAAATAACTACTTCAATTTTAAAAAGTTTAATTCAGAGGGTACATTTTGTCATTCTCCCTGGAATACTGCTTATGACTACATAGTTTTCACAATGCCCACTGTGAAATCTTTGACTTCTAAATCTACAGAAGACCCACATGGAAAAATTTCTTCCTTTCCAATTTTACTATCAGAAAATTAATCCTTAAGTGAGTTATGTATTTCTTGTGGGTCAAGTTTCTCAGTCTCTAAACTGGTTGTAATATCACAATAATCAGACAAAGAAGAGAAATAAAAGGAAATCAAATTGGAAAGGAAGAAATAAAACTGTCACCGTTTACATTTGACATGCTACAATTCAGAAAAATCCTAAAGGAACCACCAAAAAACTACTAGAGCTCAATGAATTTGGTTAAGTGGCAGGATACAAAATTAGCATCCTGAAATCTGTTGCATTTCTATACATTAACAATGAACTATCAGAAACAGAAATTAATAAAACAATCTCATTTACCATCACAACAAAAAGAATAAGATATCTAGAAATAAATCTAACTAAAAAAGTAAAAGACCTATACTTGGAAAACTATAAGACACTGATTAGAGAAATTGATGTTGACATAGCAGATGAAAAGATACACTGTTTCTAGGGATTAGAAGAATTAATATTGTTAAAATGACCAAATTACTCTAGACAATCTACAGAGTCAAGGCAATCCCTATCAAAATACTAACTGCATTTTTCACAGAATTAGACCAAAAGTAATTCTAAATTTTGTATGGAAACACAAAAGACTCTAAACCGCCAAAGCAATCTTGAGAAAGAACAGAGCTGGAGGTATCATGCTTATTGATATCAGACTATACTACCTAACTACAGTAATAAAAAACAGTACAATAATGGCACAAAAATAGATACATACATCAATGGAATAGAATGGAGATCTCATAAATAAACTTACACACTTAGGGTCCATTAATCTATGACAAAGGAAGCAAGAATCTAAAGTGAGGAAAAGACAGTTTCTTCATTAAGTGGTGCTAGGAAAACTGAAAAGCTACATGTAAAAGAATGAAATTAGAACATTTTCTCATACCACATAAAAACTAAACTCAAAATGGCCTAAGGACTTGAGTGTAAGGCTGGAAACCATAAAACTCCTAGAAGATAACATAGGCAAAATACTCTTCGACATAAATTATAGCTGTATTTTTTAATCTGTCCCTAAGGCAAAGGAAACAAAGACAAAAATAGACTGGTGGGATCTAATTAAAGTTAAAAGTTTTTGCACAGCAAAGTAAACCATTGACAAAATGAAAAGACAACTTACTGAATGGGAGAAAATATTAGCAAATGATATGATCAATAGGGGATTCATATTCAAAATATATAAACAGCTCATACAACTCAATATCAAAAATCAAACAAACAACTTGGTTAAGAGTGGGAAAAAGACCTGAATAGAAAATATACAGATGGCCAACAGGCAAATGAAAAATGCTCAAGATCGCTAATCATCCGAGAAATGCAAATTAATGCCACAATGAAATATCACCTCATGCTGTGCTGTGCTTAGTTGCTTAGTCATGTCTGACTCTTTGTAGCCCCATGGGCTGTAGCCCACCAGGCTCCTCTCTCCATGGGATTCTCCAGGCCAAAATACTGGAGTGGGTTGCCATGCCTTCTTTCAGAGGATCTTCACAACCCAGGATCAAACCCATGTCTCCCCCATTGCAGGCAGATTCTTTACCATCTGAGCCACCAGGGAAGCCCAAGAATACTGGAGTGGGTAGCCTATCCCTTCTCCAGGGGATCTTCCTGACCCAGAAATTGAACTTAGGTCCCCTGCATTTCAGGTGGATTCTATACCATCTAAGCTACCAGGGAAGCCCTATCACCTCATACCTCACACCCATCATCAAAAGACCACAAATAATAGCCATTGACGAGGATGTGGAGAAAAGGAAACCCTAGTATATTGATGGAAGGAATATAAAGTGGTGTAGCCACTATGGAAAACAGTATGGAGTTTCCTTAAAATAGTTCTAAAAGTAGAACTACCATATGATCCAACAAGTCCACTGCTGGGTATCTAGCTAAAGAAAACAAAATCACTAATTCAAAAAGACACACATGTCCCAGTGTTCACAGCAGCTCTATTTGCAATTGCCAAGATATGGAACAACCTTAGTGTCCATCAACAGGTGGGTAAGGAAGATGTGCTACTTATACACACACACACACACCCAACCCCACTGGAGTACTACTCAGCCATGAAAAAGAATAAAAATTTTGCTCTTTACAACAGTTTAGATGGACCTGGAGGGTATTATGCTTAGTGAAATGTCAGACAGAGAAACACAAAGACTGTATCTTATTACTTCTATGTATAATCTAAAAAATAAAATGAATGAATATAACAAAACAGAAACAGATTCACAGTGAACAAACTAGTGATTACCAGTGGGGTGAGGGAAGGGAGGAGGAGCAAGACAGGAGTAGAGTAGGGGATTGAGAGGTACAAACTACTATGTACAAAATAAATAAACTACAAGGATATATGGGCTTCCCTGGTGGCTCAGATGGTTAAAGAGTCTGCCTGCAATGCAAGAGACCCAGGTTCTATCCCTGGGTTGGGAAGATCCCTAGAGAAGGGCATGGCAATCATGTTTACCTTAAACTTATATTGTGCTATATGTCAATTATATCTCAATAAAACTGGAGGAGAAAAGATGTCATAGGAGTTGACTGGTCAAGGGTATTTTCTAGTACACCTACTCCAACCAACTCATTTTACAGATGAGGACAATGGATTTTAGTGTGAGTTCAAGGTTACAAACTAATTAGCAGCCAAATTTAGGTTTCTGGATCCCAAATTCAGAGTTCTTATGATTACATTGCCATTAAAACGTGTATTGTTAATCTTTCATGGATCACATCAGAAATATGATCTGACTTTACATGCTAGATCTTGAGCTTGAAATTAGGACAGGACAGAGTTGCCAGCTGTCAAAGTGAATCCTAAGGAGAGAGAACTGAATGGGGCAGGGGTGGTATGAGCAGGAGGTTGGAAGACTTTTAAATATAAATGATGGCTGGGATTGTTGGGAGGAGGAGACAAGACCTAGCATCAAAGTCACAAGGAGAGTATTGAGAGTGGTGAGTTTCCAAAAGATCGATTTGCCTGTAGGAAAGGAGTGAAAAAAAAAAAAAAAAAGAATCCTAAAATGTATTAGGTTTGTGTCCTTTATTCTTCTGTTCTAGCATCTTTGTTGTCTGAGATATCGTTAAGATGGGGATCTCTGAAGTTTTAGAATAAATAAACAAAATATACTATCAAAATCCCACAGCTTATAAATCCCTTCCCCTCTTCACACAAAAATTGTAAATACAGGAAGGATTTCATTTTAAAGCACTCTAAGAAACTGCCCCTGATTATTGCTATTTTTTGTCTTCCCACTCCTCCTTCCTTCCCCATCCTCCTTTTGATTGACTTGTCTCTGAAATAAATGTACCACTATCTAGGCTCTGAAATTTAAGCTGTTTATTGTAACTTGAGTTACAGTGTGTGCGTGCCCAGCTGTGCCCGACTCTTTTGACTCTGTAGCCCGCCAGTCAATGGGATTCCCCAGGCAAGAATACTGGAGTGGGTGGCCACTTCCTACTCCAGAGGATCTTCCTGACCCAGGGATCGAACCCGGGTCTCCTGCATTGTCAGGTGGAGTCTACCAACTGAGGCACCTGGGAAGACTTAACTGTCATATTATTGTAACTATGAAGGAACTTCTCTGAAAGGACTACTCCCACAGAGAAGAACCCAGACTTTAACAGCCCAAAGAAATGCTTTCCAGTGTTATTTCTTTGGAAGTTAATTCCTTGCTCTTTATACATAACCATGATCCGCCTGTTTTATGATGGCTGGTAACTGAAACAGGCTATAGAAATAAATAATTATGTAACCATGTCAACCTGTTACATGGTTGTAAGACAGTCTCCATTTTCACATGCACACACACTTTCAAGCTGGGAGGCTTCACTTTGCAGGTTGTAAAACCCTGAATCATTTATTTAAAGGCAGAAATGTGATTTTGTAATTGTAAAGACTGATGAAATTGTACATAGTCTATGAATTCATTGATTATCTCAAGGTCTGACAATCTTATTAAACTGCTTTCTAGATTCAATTTGAACTCTCATCCTCTGAAAATAATAAGCCACTTGGGGGAACATGGTAATGTATAGTGTCATTAAGTTTCTCAGTAAAGATTGTATTTTCCTGTAAGATTTTTCTGTATGAGTGTGATAATAAAGTTAGAACAATTTCAGAGGGATTAAGTACACAGAAAGGAATTCATTCCAAGCAATAATTTGGAAAGTTGTATTTGAACCTTAATTAGAGCTGTAAGCCCTTAGAACTTACCTGAGCCTGTGGAGTTCCATTATGTGAATTCAGTGGGCTGGAGAAAATTTTGACAATGATTCTTTAATGTCACAGTCAACCCTAGAAGTGAAGGACAGGGAAGCCTGGTGTGCTGCAGTCCATAGGGTAACAAAGAGTTGGATACAACTTGGCAACTGAACAATAACCCTAGAAAAACTAAGCTACACTTCCCAACTACTCTAGTTTTATGAGAAAAATAGCAAGTGCTCAGAACAATTTCCCCTCAAGTGTTCCGCCATAGGACTGGTTCTTAAATCCGGGTAACCTCCAAATCTCCTGAAGGGCTGGGTGCCAGTCCCAGAATTCCTGATTTAGTAGTTCTGAGTGGGGCCCATGAATTTACATTTCTACCAACTACCCAAGTGATACTTATTCCCAGGACCACACTTTAAGAACTAAAGATTAGTGTATATATATGTGTGTATGTATACACACACACACAGACTTTCATTATATGACACATATGTGATATTATACATATACATATATGTATGGGCTTCCCTTGTAGCTCAGTTGGTAAAGAATCTGCCAGCAGTGCAGGAGACCTGGGTTCCATCCCTGGGTTGGGAAGATCCCCTGGAGAACCAAATGGCAACCCACTCCAGTATCCTTGCCTGGAAAATCTCATGGACAGAGGAACCTGGTGGGCTGNTACATATACATATATGTATGGGCTTCCCTTGTAGCTCAGTTGGTAAAGAATCTGCCAGCAGTGCAGGAGACCTGGGTTCAATCCCTGGGTTGGGAAGATCCCCTGGAGAACCAAATGGCAACCCACTCCAGTATCCTTGCCTGGAAAATCTCATGGACAGAGGAACCTGGTGGGCTGCAGTCCATGGGGTTGCAAAGAATTGGGCACGACTGACCGACTAACTCTTACTTACACTTACTTATATATATGTATGGGGGGCGGGGCGGAGAGAGAGAGTGAATGATAAAGCAAATGTAGCAAGTGTTAATTGGTGAATCTAGGTAAAAAGTATTTGTGAATCCTTTACCCTTTATCCTTTTCCAACTTAGAGAAAAGTTGGAAATTATTTCAAAATAAAAATTACAATATTATACCATGGGGCTTCCCTGGTGGCTCAATGGTGAAGAATCCATCTGCCTGCCCAGGCAGGAGACACAGGTTCGATTCCTGATCTGGGAAGATCCCACAAGCTATGGACCAACAAAGCCCACGTGCTACAGCATTGAACCTACATGCTAGAGCCTGGGAGCCACAGCTGCTAGCCCATGTGCCACCGCTGCTGACGCTTGCATCCCCAAGAGCCTGTGCTCTGCAATAGGAGAAGCCATCTGGATAAGAAGCCTGAGCCCTGCAGCTAGAGAGCAGCCCCCTCTCACTGACCAACAAAGCCCACGTGCTACAGCATTGAACCTACATGCTAGAGCCTGGGAGCCACAGCTGCTAGCCCATGTGCCACCGCTGCTGACGCTTGCATCCCCAAGAGCCTGTGCTCTGCAATAGGAGAAGCCATCTGGATAAGAAGCCTGAGCCCTGCAGCTAGAGAGCAGCCCCCTCTCACTGCAACCAGACCTTCCAATTCAAACACTTTACTCCCTAACTTTCATGTATCTTCAGAGGAATTAACGTATTTGACACTTAACTAAAGTTTTACTCATCATAATCTTCTCCACCCTGCTTTATCTTCTGAAAGTTCTGCATGGAAGCCATTATTCATCTAGCTTTGTTCATGGGCAAATTATAAATCTTCATTGTCCAAGAGTTTTGAGAGAGACAAGGTCAGGGCCAAGATTTAAAAGAAGCAAACCTTGTCTCTGGTACCCAGATTGAATAAGAGGCTAGTTTTAACAATTGTTTCAACTCTAGTGCTATAATTCATGTTGATATTCTTTGATTTGTAGTTTTTGTTTGTTTAATCCTAATCATCCAAAAACTGGGTTTCTAAACCCAATAGCTATGTAGGGTGAACCAGTCACACACACAAAAAAAATGGCATAGTTTTATTTATTAGGCTGCAGAGAAGTTGTTGGAAAGCCTGAAGGAAAAGCAGATGGTTCTTTTTAAAAAAAATATTTCCTGGTGAATTTGGGATACTTCCCTATAAGAAATTACAGATCATTATTTTCCAAGTTACAGCTTTAGTCAGACAGATGGCACAAGACAAAGAACAAGAATTTTAGAGAGTTTCCATGGTGATTGCAGAAGAGTCATGGCCTGTTTGCAATGATGTGTAGTGCAGCATCTAGGTTGAAGGTAAAACCCCATGGGATTCATTCTGCAACACCCATGGATTTAAAGCTATTCAAAGGGTATTTGTTGAACCTCCACTGTCTCAAAAACAGTCTCCTATTTATGGGGGGGAAGGGAAAAGAATGTCAAAGACAACACATTGTTGGCTTTTCCCTCTAGAAGTATACAATATTGAGTGACATACATATGGATAAGAGCATTAATGAAATCTGTGAATTTGTCATTAATATAGCATTTTCTTTAAACAAGTGCTGTCTACATAAGAAGTGGCAAGAATACAATCCTGGAAACCTGGGTTAACAGCAGCTTCTTTATTTGTACACCATGTCTGAGGCATTGAAGCCCTGTGACTAAGAATATGAGCTCTGAGCCAGACTGACCATTTCATTTCCAAGCATTGCCATTTCTTAGTTGATCGACCCTCCATAAGGTATTTAAGTGTGCTGATTCTCAGTTTCCTCATCTATAAAAATAGGAATAATAATGGTGTGTAACTCAAAGAGTTGTTAAAAGGATGCCACGAGTTAAGGCACGGAAAGGGTTTGGAACAGGTAGGTGTTCCATACATGTTGGCTATTAGCAAGAGGTATAAGCCCTCAATGCAACTTTATTCGCTAGTTTTCAAAAGACCAAGCTCATCTGATCTGAAGCCAAGAAAGAACAGAGTGATTAAGATGACACTGTTATCTGGCTCAGCAACCTTTGGAAGTGGCTTCATGTCTCTCTTTTTTTCCCTCTGGAAAATAGAGAATGTTGCAGTCACCTGTTGTGGTCACTGTGCAGAAATGAAATGGACCCCTCACTCAAAATTTGGTTTGGATGTGGAGACCAAGGATGTTACACAGACACACTAAGAGGGTCTGAGAAGATTTATGACTCACATAAGGAGGTTTTCCTTATGTGAGGGGACTCTAAGGCGGTTTTCCAAGCAAGTCCAAGAACAAAGGAGGGACATTGGCTTTGATGTTTTATAATGAGGGGGTGGGGCTGGGGTAAGGGTTCCCACTTACAGTGGTTTACATGGTTTTAATTTCCCAGCAACGCCAAAGTAGGGAGCGCTTGTGTATTGTTTGTTTGCTTAATGAGCTTGCCAAGATGTAGGGTAAAAGGGCAAAGTGGGGCCTGACAGCTGTCAGCCGCGAAGCATCAAAGATGCGGTCAGGGACTTCCCTAGTGGCGCAATGATTAAGAATCCACCTTGCAATGTAGAGGACGTGGGTTCAATCCCTGGCCAGGGAACTAAGATCTCACAGGCCCCAGGGCAACTAAGCCCAGTGGAGGATCCCATCAGCTGCAACAGAGACCTGATGCAGCCAAAATGAATAAAGAAATAATTTCTTAAAATGGGGTCAGATTCTTTATTAGACCACCTCAGAGGACTGTTATGAAGATTACATGAAATTATGCACAAACAGACTTAAACTCAGTGGCTAGCAAATAGTAAATACTCAATAAACGCTACCTTTTGAAATAAAAATATTTTCTTCTTAAAAAGAAAAATCCCTCAATTTTTAAAACTTGCCAGAAAAAGCAAGAAGCAACACCTGCTTTCTTCTTGTTCTATTTGTTTATACTTATATGCATTAAAAAAAAAAAACTTCAAAATCATCTCTATGTATGAAAAAATAATTACTTGCAGCTCTCCAATAGCAGAAAGACTGTGTTCTAAGAATTCTGTTCTAAATTGTCACTTGAAACACTTTTCCCATAGAAACGATGTTATAAATAGAGTTAAGTCCCCGGGGGATGCTCAAATTCTTCCTAAACTCCAACTAAAATAGTCCTTGATAGAGCAGAGGACTCTTAGTCCTAGAACAGCCCATGGGTCTCTCAGAACCCCAAGCTCTCCCAGGTCAAAGCGACCCCAGGTGACCTGAGACTTTTGGAATCTAGATTTGGAGGAATTGGCCGAATGGGAGCTGAACAGCATGGTTTGACTGATGGGGGCCCGTGTGCAATTATGAAAGCACTTCCCGACAATCTCTAAATCAAACCCTGATGGGAGTGGCTCTGGGGGCCTCAAGGCTGTCTCACATCCCTGCGTGTGTGTGGAGCGGGGTAGTGCTTGAAGGGTAGGGATGCTCCAACTCTCTGCCATCCTAGAGAGGGGTTTGTCCAGGGACAGGACGCTCCAGGGTGGATCACAGACCAGGGGAGGGGAAAACAGGGTTCTATTTTCTGGAGGCAGATTCTGAGGTGTGGGACGCCTGGAGTGAGTGGTTGAGCAGAACTGTCTCTGGTTTGTGGAAAAGGCCAGGCCCAAGCCCTAAGCCAGTCTCAGAGGGTGTGCCTCGGCACTCTCCCTCATCTACACTAATGGTCCTCCCGGGCTGTGGGGAACTACAGGGGCGACATTGGATAGCAGCGGCAATGCGAAGGAAGACAATCGGGATAGAAGATGAAGAACTTCAGAAGAAAGGGCAGTCTATGCTCTCTGATGGGGCAAAAGACAGGCTGGCAGATTAAAAGAGAATAGGATCAGCTCCCTTCATAAACACACTATGTGTCAGAGACCACACCAAGCATTTTATCTGTATGAACACACTCCTCATCACCCTCTGATGCACTATTACCATCCCATTTTATAGATGGAGAAAATGAGACATGAGGAAATTAAATAACTTGTTTAATGATCAGACAGCTAGTGAGTGGCAGTGCCAGAAATTGAACCTAAAAAGTGGCTTGGCCACTGAGGCTGGGCCCTTAAGTGCTATGCTTTCTTCCCTTTCACAGAAAAGCATTCACCTGGTGAATCCCAAAAAGACAAGGAGAGGTATATGTGGCAAAAGGCCAGATCTCCTGCTAGGAAACAAATGGGGGCTGGGACAACTGTGAGTCAAAGTGCCTTCATGTTCTGGAATGATTAGGACAAGCAGGTTACATGCCTCACTCACATGCTGAAGTTAGTTCTCCTTTAAATACAGATGTGTCAGATGTGATGGATGCCAGAGATGCATGAACAAGCAAGATTTGGCCCCTGCCCTCAAGATGTTCTCACAGTCTTGTGAGCAAAACAAAGAAGCAACTGATTGAGCTGGAAGGGGTATCAGCCCAGCCAGAAACGGGACTTAGCCTTGACTCTGTAGGGATACATTATGCTCCGCCTGGGCTTCCCAGGTGGTACAGTGATGAAGGATCCACCTGCTAATGCAGGAGACGCCAATTCCATCCCTGGGATGGGAAGATGCCCTGAAGAAGGAAATGGCAACCCACTCCAATATTCTTGCCTAGGAAATACCATGGACAGGGGAGCCTGGCGGGTGGCAGTCCATGGGGTCACAAAGAGTCAGACACAACTGAACACAACAACCACCCCCTATTTCTCCCTGCAACTCTCTCCCCTCTGCCTGGTGGCCACTGAACACCCATGGGCTCATTTGAAACCCATCCCTGTCTCCTGACCTAGCAAAAGTCCACAGTAATGTCCTGGTTTCCCCTCTCATAACAGCTCTCAACATCTGAGCTTTATTAGTCCAGGATCTGTCTTCCCACTGAGGGTAATCGCCTTGTCTGTCTTGTTTGCTGGTGTGTCCTTAGCACTCAGGACAGCGTAGATGCTTCACAATCAGTCATCAGCTAAACTAGCATCATTTATTTATTTAGACTCATTGGAAAAGACTCTGATGTTGGGAGGGATTGGGGGCAGGAGGAGAAGGGGACGACCGAGGATGAGATGGCTGGATGGCATCACGGACTTGATGGATGTGAGTCTGAGTGATCTCCGAGAGATGGTGATGAACAGGGAGGCCTGGCGTGCTGCGATTCATGGGGTCGCAAAGAGTCGGACACGACTGAGCGACTGAACTAAACTGAACTGATAAGCAAATTCCATGCATGGAAGGTATGAGAACAATGAGAACCTCTTGATAAAGTTGAAAACTTCTGAAAAGCCTATTTGATGCCTAGGAGTACACTTGTTCTACAGGCACTTTGAGCTGATATTTCTAGATTTGTATTATAGAAATTTTTTACACAAGAGTATGGATGTTTGTTTAACTTGTAAGGATTGTTTTTCAAGTAATCACCATCTGGCTGGAATTCATAACCAAACTCTTATCAATTGCACAGTGTAATTTTTTATAAAGTCATTATGGAGAGAATTTCTAGAAGAGTTTATTGTTAATGTTCTTCTGACAACATGCCATGAGATAAAAACATTTGATGCTCATTCTTTTAAAACTTTTCCTTTTCATTCTTTTTTAAACATTTCCTTTACTTATTATTCATATAAACACACCACCAAAGCCTCTTATGATTCTATAAAATGCAATCATATTATTTAGTCTTTTGTAACCAGTAATAATGTGCCTGCCTCCATGTTAGTAACTGAGTTGAAATGCTATTTTCCAGGCCATAAGATCTGGCCTTTCTCCTAAAGTTTGTGCTCCCAGGATGATAGTCTAAAAAAGGCTGAGTCTTGGAAAAGTGAGACTTGGGATAAACATAGAAACTACTTCTTCATCAGCCATTTGCAAGGTCTAAGTGAGCTTCTGGGGGACAATGCCTGGCACATGGTGAACAATCACTAGTTGCTATTATCAGTCATTAAGTAGCTATTATTAACATTCTCTCCAGAGCCAATTGCTATCTGCTCCATGATTGCAAAGGTTTTATCTATTCACTGCAAAATCATAAGTGCCACTTAGACTAGTATCTGGTACAGAACAGGGATTTAATATTTATTGAATATTAGTTAATGTAACTCTAAGCCAACATTACCTACTCATGTACCAGGCAGTTGATGGATACCAGGACTATCCTCATCTCATTTCTTACTTTGATCCCATTTAAGTTCAGTTCTGCCCAACTCCTGGCCCCTGACTGTCTCCAGTTTTCATCCCCATTCCTCCCTTCTGGACTTTCACACTTACCCTGATTTCCTCGGATTGACCAAGGCACTCTATAACGAGCGTTTCCCCTTTTCTCTTCTCTGCCTGGTTGTCTGAGGGAGAAAATTCTGCCCCACTTTTTGTCTTGATAACAAACTCTACTGCCAGCCTCACTGATTGTTCTTTCAACTATTTATCTATGTAGCACACCTCTGGAGAAGGGAATGGCAATCCACTCCAGTATTCTTGTCTGGAGAACCCCATGGACAGAGAAGCCTGTGGGCTACAGTCCATGGGGTCACGAAGAGTCGGACACGACTAAGCAACTAACACATCAACACACGTGTAGCACACAGGCCCTGGAGAAACAGTGGTGAAGGAGAAAGGCAGGTTCCCTTGTCTTTGTGATAACAGGCTAAAACCATCATGATCTCTGTTCTTTTTATTATATTGAGGCCCAGAGGTGCAGAGAGACAGGGTGGGAATTTCATGCAATTGACAAGCTGTAGATTCATGAAGGGTGAGAACCATGGCAAAACTGATGAGATGCCCAGCTCTGGCCTCTTTGAAACACCCTCACTAAAGAAGGTGTGGGCCAAGGTCACTTGCTGTTTCAATAAACGAAGGGTGTTGCCACCATCAAGCCATCAGCCACTGCGGCCACCACTGATGACATGCACTGAGGGGAATTCAGGATGGAGCAAAAGAGGACACGGGCCTGAACAGTTAAGATGCATATCCAAGGAAAGACTTCAATGACCCCAGATTCTTGCATCTTCCCATACACAGACTAGCTCTAAAAATCACTAACTTGAGGTGTCTGCTTTCGTGAGTAGCAGTAATCTTGTGATGTTTGACTATATGGTTTTGTTTTTCTCCCAGCAAAAACTATATATCCTGGCTCCTCCCTAACCTCTTTGGAGCAGTTCCTTGGAGTTATTTGAGAGGCTGTCTCCTAGGTGATACTTCTCAGAAAGTCCCTGAATAAAACTTAATTTGAATTGTTCAGGTTGTACATTTTTCTTCAGTTGACAGCATATTCCTTTAGAATCCTTGTATCTTAAATATCATGGAATATGCTCCTTTACTTTCAATCCTGAGGACTTAATTGTTGCTGACTACCAAAAAAGCTCACACTTGAGAACCAAGGTAAACTTTACTTCAGTTTCCCATGACCAACACCTCATGCCAGCCTTTAACTTCCAAAATCACAAGGCAGGTTGTTGAAAAATAATTCCTGCTGAAACTCCATGATAGCACTAAAATATGCTCCATGAGCTCTTTTAAAGTTTTGCCTCTACACACAGATTCCACTTTGTGTTTCCAGACACTTGGTTGTTTGAGAAGATGCCAAAGTTTTACCTCATCATCATTATGTGAGTGAAATACGCGCTGTAAAAGTCCCTGGACTTTCCCTAAAACGCTTAGCACTTAGTAAATGATTATTGAAGCAGTCTCCACAATTTGACTTCCATTCTCAATTTCTTGTGGTTGGGGGGGCGGTGGGGGTGGCTGCAGAGAAAGTATGTTGAAAAAGAAATACTTCAAAAGCTGTAAGTTCTTTACAGTCATAAACAAAATCTGACTGTTTTAAAAGGTAAACTGCATGTTGATAATAATAAATTATAGTAAAATTTCCCCCACACTCTGCAGTTTTACAGAAGAGTATGCAACTAGGTAAGGCTTTTACCAATAAATTAGTGTTTAAAACTAAGATGTCCCTGGTTGTCAGTGCTTTATCAGCCTGTTTTTCCACAGGAGACACACAAGAACCAAATGGAAATCTTCTCTAAATGTCACGCAGTTGCATAGTAATAGTGCTGGCTATCACTTNCACACTGTGCAGTTTTACAGAAGAGTATGCAACTAGGTAAGGCTTTTACCAATAAATTAGTGTTTAAAACTAAGATGTCCCTGGTTGTCAGTGCTTTATCAGCCTGTCTTTCCACAGGAGACACACAAGAACCAAATGGAAATCTTCTCTAAATGTCACGCAGTTGCATAGTAATAGTGCTGGCTATCACTTCTGTGATTGCTTACTGTGTCCCAGGTGCTTCTTTATGTCCTTGACATAGGTTAACACATTTAATCCTCACAGCCACCTCGGGAGGTAGGTGTTATCCGGGAGAAACTGAGGCGCAGAGATGGCCATATGCTGTGCTGCACCTTGTCATTCTGTCCCTCTTTGCGACCCTGTGGAATGTAGCCCACCAAGCTCCTCTGTCCATGGAATTTCCCAGGCAAGAATACTGGAGTGGGTAGCCATTCCCTTCTTCAGGGGACCTTTCTGAGACAGGGATCAAGCTTAGATCTCCTGCACTGCAGGCAGATTCCTGACTGTCTGAGCCACCAGGGAAGCCCATGCAAAGTCATCCTGCATGATATCTGCTATAGCCAATATACATTGGCTACTAGGTACTGAATTTTTTTTTTTACCTTGAAGTTTTTTTAAACTTCAGTTTGTTTCCAAAGGAAACTTCATGTCTCTAACTGTAGATGGAAAAATCAGTATCACTTGCCATAAATAGGAGGTAACTATGAAAACAGATAGAATGAGCACAAAACAATGTTATTAACTTTCAGCTTGATTCTCTTGCCTGCCAAGATCAGAGATTTGCTTTCTCTTTGTTAAGAAGGAGCGGGAGAAGCGAAGCAGGTGTTACCAAGGTGTTAAAAACACATGAAAACCAAAACATAAGACCAAAAAAAAGTAAAATGTAATGTATGCATTAATGCCACTATAAAACTTGACTTTCTCCTTAACATAACTGCAGCAGATAAAAGACTCTCAAACTTCGTTCTCTTATTATGTGCTCTGGATTCCAAACCTGATATTGTCCCTTCTTTGCCCTGTGTTATCTGACTGCCCTGAGCCCAAGGTTTCTATCTGAAAATGAGAACCGCCTTAGAGGTGCAGACATCACATATATACCAAGCCAGGCACACAGTAGGTACTCAAAAAACCACTGTGTTCAGTGGTCACTTCTTGAAAAGACATGCCATCTTATTTCTCTTCTTGAAATGAAGCAGAGGTTGGGCTGTCTCCTGTTCCTGTGTCAGCAGAGCAGGGGTGGGCTAAGGGTCGGGAGGGTGTGACATTGCACATTCAGCAGAGGCAGGGTGAAGAAGCTGGGAGGGCTACTGATCTGAGGAACCTGCTTATCTGCTAGGGGTCCCAAACAGATGGTAAGGAGAGTCAGGAAAGTTCTATCATAAACATCTTAGAACTGTTGGAAAGCAATGGAGATCACAGAATCCACTCCTCCTCAGGTCATGGGTCAGGACACAGAGCCTTTGGGCTGCAGGACCCTTCCCTGTAACCCCTAGGCAGTGAGAGGCCCCTCTGAGCACTGAGCTCTTCCCACTGGATGTCCCAATGGCCCCCTTCTCCTGAGCTGATCAGGGGCTCCACGCCCTGAAGACCCATATTTCCAGAGTCTAGACCCCAGGATCTTAATTTCCAAAATGATCATTAGTTCCAATGCTATCTAGTACTTTGTTACAACATTTGTAGCCATTCTGAGAAAACGTTGCAGTCTTACCCAAGAAAGCCAAGCCTTTTTTTACTTTCTTGCCAAATCCTGATTACATTAATTTTCAAAAGATAACAAACTAAATCCACAGCAAAGGGAAACAGTTGCACTTGGGGCTTTGGTCTGTCTCAAGACAATTCTGATTCCCTCAAGATAGCATTTGCTGAGTCACATACCGTGGAACACAGCCTAGTCTTACAGCTCCCTTTCCAAAGGAGAAAGACAGTGAGGGAAACCAAAGAGGAGAAGGAGGGACAGACAGGTTACAAACCCAGCGCTGAGTGGTGCAAACAAGTTCCAGAAAAACCAGTAAAGGGAAGCCCCCAACCTTCTCAGTCAGACAGGCTGGGTGTTGGGTGTCCATGGATTGGAGGAGAAAACAGAGGAGAATTTAGTCCCGGGAAAAACATTGTGAAGTGGTGCTGACTGTGATTCATGGATCGAGCATTAAATTCCACGCCCATACCCACTCCTAGAACTCCTCAAGATTTGCATCCCTTGGGGGCCTAGTTTTTTTGTACAAGGGTAGCAAAGAGAGCCCACAAGGGCCAGCTGGGAAGGTAAATGAGTGAGACACTGGCCAGAGGGACAGAAGGGCATCTCACCTGTCTCTTTAAAATGGCAGCTGGGGGCATTATTCACAAAAGTCAGGACACGGATGCAACCTAAATGTCCATTGACAGAGGAATGGATAAAGAAGATGTGGGGCGTGTGTGTGTGTGTGTGTGTGTGTGTGTGAATACTCAGCCATAAAATAGAAGAAAATAATGTCATTTGCAGCAACATGAATGGACCTAGAAATTATAAACTAAGTGAAGTCACCTTCTTTAGAAGGAAAATAAAATGATACAAATGAATTTAGATATTGAAACAAAAGTGAAACAGACTCACAGACATAGATAACAAATTTATGGTTAACCAAAGGTGAAAGGTGCTGGGAGGGATAAATTAGGAGCTTGGGATTAGCAGATACAAACTACTATATAAAAAATAGAGAAACAACAAGGTCCTACTGTAAAGCATAGGAAACTATCCAATATCCTATAATAAACCAAAATAAAAAATATTGTTAAAATGTGTATAACCACTTTCTTGTACATCAGAAACTAACACAACATTTTAAATCAACTAGACTGTGTGGATCACAATCAACTGTGGAAAATTCTTAAAGAGATGGGAATACCAGACCACCTGACCTGCCTCTTGAGAAACCTATATGCAGGTCAGGAAGCAACAATTAAAACTGGACATGGAACAATAGACTGGTTCCCAATAGGAAAAGGAGTACGTCAAGGCTGTATATTGTCACCCTGCTTATTTAACTTCTATGCAGAATACATCATGAGAAACGCTGAGCTGGAAGAAGCACAAGGTGGAATCAAGATTGCCGGGAGAAATATCAATAACCTCAGATATGCAGATGACACCACCCTTATGGCAGAAAGTGAAGAGGAACTAAAAGCCTCTTGATGAAAGTGAAAGAGGAGAGTGAAAAAGTTGACTTAAAGCTCAACATTCAGAAAACGAAGATCATGGCATCTTGTCCCATCACTTCATAGGAAATAGATGGGGAAACAGTGGAAACAGTGGCTGACTTTATTTTGGGGGGGCTCCAAAATCACTGCAGATGGTGACTGCAGCCATGAAATTAAAAGATGCTTACTCCTTGGAAGGAAAGTTATGACCAACCTAGATAGCATATTAAAAAGCAGAGACATTGCTTTGCCAACAAAGGTCCATCTAGTCAGGGCTATGGTTTTTCCAGTAGTCATGTATGGATGTGAGAATTGGACTGTGAAGAAAGCTGAGCACCAAAGAATTGATGCTTTTGAACTGTGGTGTTGGAGAAGACTCTTGAGAGTTCCTTGGACTGCAAGGAGATCCAACCAGTCCATTCTGAAGGAGATCAGCCCTGGGTGTTCTTTGGAAGGAAAGATGCTAAAGCTGAAACTCCAATACTTTGGCCACCTCATGGGAAGAGTTGACTCATTGGAAAAGACTCTGATGCTGGGAGGGATTGGGGGCAGGAGGAGAAGGGGACGACAGAAGATGAGATGGCTGGATGGCATCACCGACTCGATGGACGTGAGTCTGAGTGAACTCCGGGAGTTGGCAATGGACAGGGAGGCCTGGCGTGCTGCAATTCATGGGGTTGCAAAGAGTCGGACACGACTGAGCGACTGAATTGAACTGAACTTTATTTTCTGAAACAGGCAACTGAGTTGCAGCTCTTGGATTGTTATCATGCAGGACCAGGGATGCAGAATCACCAGATGCGTAGGCTAGGAAGCTATTATCTACTCTACATTCAGTTTTGATAATGAGGCCTTTCTCTTTTGTTAACTGCCTTCTTAGTAGGTTCCGCCAGCAGGGGGCACTAGAGGGAGCCCGGATGGCAGGACCTGGCGGGGGAGGGGCAAGTCCCTGGGGCCTGTTTGCTTGCTGGAACCACCAGCTTCACCCCAGCAGCAACATCTGCTTCCAGATGCCAGCTTCCTTTTCCACTCTCAGAACCAGCCTGTGTCCTCACAAAGGAACCAGCAGCTACCCCTCAGCTCCACAGACCTCACTTCTCTAAGCCTCTGGGTTTTGATATCCCTGTTTGTTCCCTCATTCCACCAAACCCAGGAGTGGTGGCTCCTTCCCGCAGTTACCACATGTGGTTACCGCAATGTCCCCCACTTTTACTTTTCAGCCTCCCCAATACTTATTTAATGAAGCCTCTCCATTAAATCTCTTTTGAAATACCCAGTGTAGGTTTTGTTTACCTAACTGAACTCTGATTGATCTACCAGTTCTTTTGACATTAAGAAAAGTGGAGTATGTATATTATTTTATGGAATTATTCCATTTTTAAAACATTGTGAAAAGAAAAACAGGTATCTGAAGACCAAATTCAGCCTGGGAGTGAATGCAGTGTTCTCGAGATGAGGGCTGCTGCGCTCCTTGCCAGCTGCTGGGACCATCAGCTCTGGGCAGCTTACTGCTGTCCTCACCCTCAGAACTTCCCTCTGCTGGAGGGAACTCCCTGACCTGGTCTAAGAGCAAGCCCCTTCCCAAGGACAGGCTGAGGCCAATGACTGGCTGATACANTGTTCTCGAGATGAGGGCTGCTGCGCTCCTTGCCAGCTGCTGGGACCATCAGCTCTGGGCAGCTTACTGCTGTCCTCACCCTCAGAACTTCCCTCTGCTGGAGGGAACTCCCTGACCTGGTCTAAGAGCAAGCCCCTTCCCAAGGACAGGCTGAGGCCAATGACTGGCTGATACAGAGAAACAAAGACCTGACCTCAAGCTTCCTTCTGGAACACCTCTGGGGGGCCATCCAGCTTCAGAGACCCCTGCAGGACTGGCTAAGGCCTTTGCGTTGCAACCCTATCATGGGTCAACTTCTCGCCTTACCCACTTCTGCCTTTCTCACATCCTTACTGGTACAGCTCCATAGAGAGCTCCCCAGTGAGCCTGCATGCCTCTCTCTATCAAGAGTCTGTTTCCAGGGAACCCAAACCAAGCCACGGCTGAGCACTGCACTCACAGAAAGCATGTAAAGAAAGAGAAACACTTCATTTCACCAAGACGCATTCCACTGGAAAGAGCGCAAAGTAAAGAGAGAGACAGTAACTGGGAGAGTCCACGTACAATATAGAGTGGAGATGATTAAGACTTCCCCGGAACTTCTCTGGGAACCATGGCAGACACCATTCCCCAAAGCCAAGAAGATACAGTGGCCACCTCAGCCTTTTCTGTCTCTGAGTGCACAGAACAGGGAAGCACTGCCAGGGACGTTGTCTCAATGCAACTTGAACTTGCTCCACCACAGAGATCTCCCTGTGGCCTCGTGGGAGAGCCAGTGACTACTCTGCATTTGCATCTGGACAGCAGCTTGCACAGGTAGGAGCAGGTCCGAGCTTCCTCCCTGTGGGACAGCGCTGGGGCTTCAGGTGATGGCGACGCCAGCAGAGTCCCCACCGCCAGCAGAGTCCCCCGCTGAAAGTCCTGCACCGCCGTGCAGGCTTTTCACCTGCAGCAGGAAGGAGGCTCACTTCCACCATCCCCTGCACTGCTTGGTGCAGGAGGGAAGATGTACTTGAGTAAGGTGTGGCCTTCGTGGTTTCTTCAGAACCCAGTACGTGCACCTCCAGGCCTGGCCCATGATAGCTTTCCCGGGAACATGAAATGGCTTCTTTTGTTGTTTTTATTAAAGTATAACATGTCCCTTTCCCTGCTAACCCCCTTCTGTAGCTCACCCATGTCCGTCTGATCAGCAGGCTGGTCAGAATCACGTCAAAGGAGAGAAGTGGGGAGGCAGGGGTCAACCACGCTGTAATATTTAACTATATTACTTAAAGTCACTGGAGAAAACTCATTTTAATTTTCAACTTCAAAGAGAGGCCAAAGGAATTACTGTAGTATCCCCTCGGGGCATCTTGACGTGCACCATGTCGAAGGGCAGGAAAGGTGAAAGGAGCGAGGCCTCTGTTATCAGGAGTCGGTGGTCTCGCTGGCTCCTCTTGTAGGCCTGAGGTTGGCAGGGGAGCAGAAGAGACAGACAAATGATAGGCAGCAGGAGGTAGAGGGGATCAGGCTTCTTCAGCTGCCACTAAGTCACATCTCTGAATGTGTGTTCTGATCCTTAGAGAAGTCAGAGTAGGGTGAGCCATTGTAGGCATCTGAGTAGCCAGCAACTTAATATCAAATGAGCAGCAGAATCGGAATCCAGGTGAACATGCTTCTGTTAGATGAAGTCCAGTTGGAGTTGATAGCCCTTCTTTGGAATATTAAAGAAGTCCAAATCTCCCAGAACATATCACAAGGCAGTGTTGCACTTTCAGGCAATCAGGTGTTTTTCTGAGGATGCAACAGTGCAATTGACCATGGAACTTACTTAAAGAAATGTCTTAAACACAGTTGCTTCAGTCCACTCTAAAAGGAATGACTGAGCCACTGCTGTACACCAAATCCTGGGCATGGCACTGTGGGTCAAAAGCGCGGGGGCAAAACTTGATGGAGCTTAGAGTTTCATGGGGAATACAGACCTTAGAACAAGTAAATAATTACAGTTGTGCTATGTGTCATGTTGGAAGGACTGAATCTTACTTGGGAGCCAAGCAAGGCAGGCCTTTCTAAGGAGGTGACAGCCTTCTGAGACTTCAGAAGGAGGGAGGGTTGGATACAATAGGAGGTGAGGGGAGAAGAGAGCTCCTGGAAAGAAGAGCATCTCTGGAGGCCCAAACATCAGACAGTATGGTGTTGGGGGCCAGTGTGAGGAATCCCGCCCGTGACAAGGTCATGCAGAAGGAAGCCTGACAAACGCAAGGACGTGATCAGGTTTCAGGGGTTCCCCCTGGAATCTCCTGAGCATCCACCCCCCAAAATATAAGAATCTGCTGGCCTTTGTACTCTGCTTTTCCACTCTTCTGATATTCTCTGGAAAAAGTCAATTCAAGGCTTTAGTCTTCTGCATTTAAAAGGGATGTTTCAGTTAACCCCCCTCTGATAACTCTCTAGCTTGCTTGTCTAACAGGTTCCCCAGACTT
>SJYT01082508.1:273568-292380 GCA_006410635.1 Cephalophus harveyi
AATCACCCTGAATCCACAGGGGCTGGACCCCTGCAGTATGGTGCCTATGAAATGCAGAGAGCAGTGCCAGATGGGAAGCCATGAGGGCCAGATGGGGCGGTTGGTTAGGGACCAGTTAAGGAGTTACTTAAAAGCTAGACTGACTTGTGGCTTTACCCTTCAATTTGAGTAGGAAAGTGACATGGTTAACAGATCGCTCTGTCTGCAGAGTGAGGAATGGATTAGAAAGTGTAGGAGATGTGGAGAGGAAGGAAGCAAATGACCTTGTCCAGGAGGGAGATGATAGTAATTTGCACCAGGATGGTAGCATGTAAAGAACAGGGATGAAAGCTATAAAGCAATTACCCTTCAATTAAAAATAGATAAATAAATAAAAACAAAAGTACATAGGGATAAAATAAAACTTAGAGACCGAGAATGCAGAGTGTGAAGGGCCAAGAATGACTCCCAGGGTTCCGGTTTGTCTAGGTGGGTAGATGGCATGTCTGTTCCTGATGGAAGAAACACAGCAGGAGCTGGCAGTGGGGTGAGGATGAGGGAGGCCTGAAACTGATGATGGAGAGCTGAGCTTTGACTGAATTGCTCTGTGTTTTCTGAGTGGACAAGTCAAGCAGAAAGTTGAAGGTATGGGCTTGGAACTGATATGGATAGACAAGTAAAGATAGAGGTTTGAGGGTCACAGAAATAAATGAGATCATGTATACCTTTGGTCCTTGCACTTTTTTGATGAGGAACTAAAATAAGAAATGCATTTTACATCATACACACACATGCAGTTCCCCTGAACAGTTCTTACCTTTGCTATGTGTTATGTTCAGTGGCTGTCTGTTCTTTCCCCCATGCTGGTCAAAACCTCTATGATTTAATGGCCTGACAGTGAGTTACTAGCCACAGTTTGAAAAGTCTAATTTAGAGAACACATGATGGGAAGAAAAGAGGGTCCAAAATAGAACCATGAGGAAATCCATTGGTTAGGGCTCCACTAGAGAAGGTTGGTATCTACAAAGAAGACCAATCCAACGGAGAGGTGGGTGGAAAGGATCTAGCGGTCAGCGAGGTTTCTCCTTCCACTTGTAAGCTGAACACAGCAGCTTCAAAGACCACAACATTACTGTAATATCCAAAGCCAGAAAGTGCCAAGTCTAGTTTGAAAAGTCTAATTTAGAGAACACATGATGGGAAGAAAAGAGGGTCCAAAATAGAACCATGAGGAAATCCATTGGTTAGGGCTCCACTAGAGAAGGTTGGTATCTACAAAGAAGACCAATCCAACGGAGAGGTGGGTGGAAAGGACCTAGCGGTCAGCGAGGTTTCTCCTTCCACTTGTAAGCTGAACACAGCAGCTTCAAAGACCACAACATTACTGTAATATCCAAAGCCAGAAAGTGCCAAGTCTCAACCTTGGGTCTCTTCATTAGACCAAGTAGCCCTTTCCAAAAGCATCTACAGACTTCCATTTTACCTCACTGGCCAAGATTCATCACACGGCTAGGCCCAAGCCAGTAACTGCTTACAGGAGTAGAATTATCACAATTGGCTTCAGCTGCTTGATATATCCATCCTATGGAACCAAGCAGGGGTTACTTACCCTGAGCACAAGGTATTGTAAACACCTGGCCATTAGGGAAAGCGGTCACCTAGCCTCTGCTGCTTAAAGAGGGGTGCAGGGACCAGCAACATCAGCATCATGCAGGAACTTGCTAGAGCTGCAGAACTTCAAGCCCCACCCCAGACCTGCTGAATCAGAGCATGCAGGTTCTCAGGCTCCTCGCGGGATTACATGGACTTGCAGTTTGAGAAGCACAGGCCTCAATACCGAGGACCCCCGTGGTATCTGCCACGTTGCCTCCCCCTGCTCTGCTCTCTGTCCATTTCTTCCCTCCTTATTTGCTGTCACAAATCTCAGAGGGCCACACATGCTTTGCAAGGCATTGCTTCATTTATTCTAGCAGGTCCTCTTTTCACTCTCCGCATAAGGAGGCAGAGCAAGGTTTTAGAATAAACACAGCAAGCTTCCAGCTGTGCTCCGCCCACGACTTTAATAATCCTTTAGATCATCCTGTTCTGACAAGGTGTGAAATCCTAGCCAAGGCTGATAATTTTGCTGCCAGAAAGTTCAGTCTTCTTTCACAGCCCTAGGCAGAACTGAGGGGTTTCCTTTCCTTCTTAAAATAAAAAAATATTTTTTACCTCTTTTTACTGCAGGCTCTGCAGGGAGCATGAGGTAACCTTTGCCCTGAAGCTCCAGCAAATAATCTCAAGTATTGGGACAGGTTCTCATTTAGCAAGTTTTGTCCAGTGTTTCAGGCTCTGAAATTTTAAGAGACACATAGAGGACCTTAAAAAATTTTTTTCAGAGAAGAACAAATTTTGTTAAAGAATTGGGGAATTGAACCTAAGAGGAAATGGTGAAAGATGAACATTTGCTGGCTGAGGGAAGGAAGAAAGAGGAGTAAGTAATTAAACACAGAAAATTGGATGACTGAAGCTTCACCCAAACAACTTTACTTAGGAATTTTTATTCTTGCTTTCTTGCTGCTGCTGCTAAGTCACTTCAGTCGTGTCTGGCTCTGTGCAACCCCATAGACGACAGCCCACCAGGCTTCCCCGTCCCTGGGATTCTCCAGGCAAGACACTGGAGTGGGTTGCCATTTCCTTCTCCAATGCATGAAACTGAAAAGTGAAAGTGAAGTCGCTCAGTCATGTCCGACTTTTAGTGACCCCATGGACTGTAGCCCACCAGGCTCCTCCATCCATAGGATTTTCCAGGCAAGAGTACTGGAGTGGAGTGCCATTGCCTTCTCCCTTGCTTCCTTAAACAAAAAAAATCAGGCGTGGGACTCAGAATTTGACAAACCGTCAAAAGTTTAACATAAAATGTCTTCCTCAACTTTCTTCCTACTCATTCATTCATATTTATTGACTACCTGTTATGTACTGGGCCTTCTGTTCTGACAATCTTATTTTATTCTCAGTTCAGTTCAGTCGCTCAGTCGTGTCCGACTCTTTGCGACCCCATGAATCGCTGGCATGAAAACATATCCTTCTAAGAATGGTAAACATGCCAAGGTGCTCCTTTATTTGAGACAACATCTCTGATATAGTTCTGATAAAATGTAACAACCCCAGTATAAACGCACTGTTTCCTTATGTGGCATTACACTTCCATGGTTTGTGCAAAAATGCCTTTTCCAGTCTTTATTTCCTTGCTCATCTCACCTACCTGCCTCTCCTATCCTATTGGTCTACCCATCTTTGCCTGAACATGCCAAACCCTTTCATGCAGTTCCCTTAGTTGGAATGCCTTTCTCCCTAAAAAATGTCCTTCAATGCTTTGAAATCCTTCAAGCTTATAAAGCTCATCTGTAGTCTTCTCTGCAAAGGCTTCTGTACCCTTACAATTTAAAATTAGTAATTTTTTTCTTCCGTGATCTTCTACTGTGATGCTTACACTAGTGTGGCACTTAACTTTCCTTTGCCTTATGATTGCTTGTTTGCATGTCTCATAGTAAGTTTTCTACGAGCAAAGGCTATGGCTTACTCTTTGTGTTCCCCCCAGCAACTAGGCGCATGCCTGGTGAGAGTTATTGCCACTCGGCAAATATTTCTCGCTATTTGAGTCTTCTGGATCTACGGCAGGTTCTCAGTTCTTGGTCCCTTATGGTTGGGGGACATGTGGCCAATTACCACCAATGAGTTGTAAGTAAAGGGATGTGTGACACAGCTGGGCCAAAACTAAATCACCAATGCAAGACCCTTTAGGGCATCTTTCTTCTTGGCTACTGTGGCTGTTCATGCTCTAGAGAATAGTTCCTCTCTCCTCTGGGATAATGTCAGCCTCAGCTGATCTATGATGACCATAGTGAGTGAACAAGAAATAAACTTTTGTTATTTAAAGTCACTGAGCTCTGGAGGTTGCTACAAAGTAAAGCCTAGCCCATCCTGACTGATACTTGTAAATGGCAGTCCTGTGAGTCTAGAACTTTTGCAAAATCCATTAGAAACAGTAATCAGTAATTATACCAATTGTAAATCAAGTAAAATCACTAGACTTAAAACTCAACTGTCAGGAGAGGCATTGTGAGCAGTGTAGGATGTAGAGCTCATTAGGGTTTGCAAACTGGCTGTAAATGACCTTGGTCACTGATGCTCTCAGAACTCAGCATTCTCTGACCTCAGTTAGAGCTTACATATTTACCTTGTGGTGCTGTTGCAGTAATCAGAAATGGTAAATGAGTGGTACCTGGTACATGGTGGTACTCAGTAAATTGTTATCACAATTGTTTTAGGTGTGTTTTCCACATTGGACCGTGGGATGTGAGAAACTACATATTTCAGTTTAAACCAGATACTGGGACTTCCCTGGTGATCCAGTGGCTAAGACTCGGTGCTTCCCGTGCAGGGGGCCAAGACTCAATCCCTGATTACGGAACTAGATCCCGCATGCCACAACTAAAGATTCCACATGCCACAACTAAGACCTGATGTAGCCAAACCAACTAATTAAAAAATCCCACCAAGGTATTCACTGCTACACTTCCATTCATCAGGAGCAAGTTGTTCCCAGCAATCTTCTTTCATTCAACTTTCAAAAAATAAATTTGAGTCCCTATTGATCTGTAAAAATCGATGAAACTACGATATGTGAAAAGATGATAATTTATGTATAAATATAACTTCTCATTCAGAGAGGAACATTTTAATAAGTGATTCAACTTTATGTGCTTGCTAGACACCAGTGACTCATATTTAATAAATAGATGCGCTGAAAAAAAGGGAAAGAGAGGGGAAATAAAAAAACTCTGGATGAAAATGGGAATCATCAGCTTTTGAGGCTCCAAATTATACTTATAAAATTCAAAAAAATAATTCTGGGTTTGATGACAAAACTTCTGAATATGTTGTCTTATGCCTTCTTGGTTTAATTTTCAACACTTTCTCAAGTATAGTGAACTATTCTTCCCAATATGCTTCAGTAAAGATTTCTAACAATCTGAATGTCACAATCCCAGGAGAGTTTACAGGTCCTACCGTGGCATTTTCACAACTTGATTACACTCCTGGCTGAGGGGACATGACTTCAGTCTCAACATAAACAGAGAATGACTCATCCTTCTGAGGCAGTGAATAGCAACGTGGGTAGATCAACACCATCTTTATACTTCTTACTGCACCTGTAACTTAGAAACACATCCCCTCTGAAGCATTTTATACCTATTTGATAAGTGCTGAAAGAAACATTGTTCTTTAGAGACAGGTTCTTGTTTCTAGGCTTTAGTCAGAGGGAGGAAAATCTCTACTATATTTCCCAAACCAACTAAAAGGATCAACTTCTTTTTTTCTTTTGGAGGTAAAATTGGTATATAACATTATGTTAGTATCAGGAGTACAATATAATAATCCAAGGGTTGTATACATTATAAAGTGATCAACACGTAAGTCTAGTTGCCATTCATCACTATAGAAGAGACCCCCTCACCATTTTATACCCCCCCACCTTCCCCTCTGATAACTACCAATCTGTTCTCTATCTGGGTGTTGGTTTTGTTTCTTTTTTTAGAGTCCACATACAAGCTATATCACACAGTATTTATCTTTCCCTGGCTGACTTATTTCACTTAGCATAATACCCTCAGGTTCCATTCATATTATCATAAATGGCAAGATTTCCTTTTTTCCTTTTCCCTTTTTAATACCGAGTAATAGTCCACCGTCTGTGTGCATATATCACATTTTTTTTATTCATTCGTCCACCAGTGGTCACTTAGGTTGTTTGCATATCTTGGCTATAGTAATCAATGCCACAGTGAGCCTAGGAATGCATGTATTTTTTTCAAATTAGTGGTTTTTTCCTTTCGGATATATTCCCGGAAATGGAATAGCTGGATACAGTTGTTCTATTTTTAATTTTCTGAGAAATATTCATACTATTTTCCATAGTGGCTGCACAAAGATCAACTTCTGTAATAGCACAAAAATGGAGGAGAGGGGAAATCAAATAAAACACAGGAGCACACCTATTCAGTGTTCTCTGTTCCCCAATTAACCTCCCTCTCTGTGTTCCCTCTCTACCTGCTACCTTTTGTTCTCACCTGTTCAACTAAAAAAAAAAATCAGATTGAATCAGGAATGCTGATGAATTGCTACATCCCAGATATTTCATTTAGTCTTAAAGATCTAAAAAGCTGACACTTTTCTCTTTCTTCAAGGAACTTATGATTTAGTGGCAAAGAAATGGAAGAAAGTTAGTGTATATACTCCAGTATGAGTATTCAGAATAACATTTTCAACATGTGTTATTTTCTAGTGGGGAAAAAAAAGCAAAATAAAAAATTACATAAATAGTGTGATTCTAACTTTGTAAATAATATCCACTCATGTCCTCATACACTCAGAAAAAATATGAGGATAAACTGACAGGCTGAACATATCTGTATGCTTTTCCTTCCCCCAGTAAATTCCACTGAAATGCCTATCAAGAAAAGTTACAATCAAAGATCAGAAAATATGAAGATACCCTGGAAAAGAGAATGAAGAATTGTATTGAAAGAACAATAAAAGCAGAGGTGGGGTGGGGTGGTTGGAAAGCCAGCAGAAGAACCCTGCTAAGATACCAGCTGTTTTGTACACTAACCTTCTAAAGGAACTTGCAGTTCAGGGTTAACAGTACAGGCTAGGGAGGGGCTTTGTCAATTATCTGGTCAATATATTAAAAGATGGCATTATGAACTGATGGGCTTATCCCGATCCACCATGTCCTTCACATACTGAAGTTCTGGCAATAACGTATCTGCTCCTCTGTTACAACCTGAACAATTCAGCTCCCCTGGTGGTCCAGCAGTTAAAGTCCAGCTGTCAGAGCAGGGGACACAGGTTCCATCCCTGGTCTGGGAAGATTCCACATGCCATGGGACAACTAAGTCAGAGTGCCACAAGTACTGAAGCATGCGTCCCAGAGCCTGTGCTCCGCACCGAGAGGCCATCGCAATGAGAAACCCACACACTGAAACAAGAGTTAGCCCCTGCTTGCTGCAACTAGAAAAAGCCTGCATGGAGCAACAAGGACCCAGTGCAGCCGTAAATAAATTATCAATTCTTTGCACCTGATTTTGATAAAGGTCAGGACTGCTGACCCCCATGTGACTTTAAAATTGCCAATTGTCTCTCTGTGTAACAAAAGGTATATAAGCAAACCTAAAAAATAAAGAAATCGGATCAGTTTCTGGAAAAAAAAAAAAACCTCAACAATTGCTTCAACCAGTGAACCTAGGTGGTCTGCCATCAGAAGAGCTGATTCTGGATGGAGAAATAGGGAGGAACTTGATGACTATATTCATACAACAAGAACTGGAGTAGAAAGAGGCGACAAGAAACCACAAGATGCTTCCGATAAAAGAGGTTCCTGGACCTCAGCTGCTGAGGAGAGGCACCTCCCACAGCAGGATAATCTACCTGTACGGAGGCAATATTCTATTCTGCACACCCTCGAAGCTGGCTCTTTGACTAGAACTTTCATTCACTATAATGATTACTGAAGCCATTAAATAGAAAAGCAGGCTGGTGAGAGAAATAATCAGACTTCTGGTTTACTGAAAGTACAATCACCGTACTTAAAATTGGGCTGAATATCCAAACGACCTGTTGGGCTGCCGCTGGAAGGCCTACAAGGCCTATACTTGCCCAGCTTCAAGGCTTTAGGAAAGAGCCTGGAGTCAGCAACAGAGACGCTGATTAATGGATGGGGGCACTCACTTGTATGCAGCAAAGTCCTGGAGCAGCACCTCCCTGTCTGCGGCTGAGGGTGGGTAGGATATGGAGACCTTCACTCCAGGGCAGAGCTAGAAATCACCGAAGATAGGGGGCTGATGTGGAGAAGGAAATGGCAACCCACTCCAGTGTTCTTGCCTGGAGAATCCCGGGACGGGGGAGCCTGATGGGCTACCGTCTATGGGGTCGCGCAGAGTCGGACACGACTGAAGCGACTTAGCAGCAGCAGCAGCAGGGGGCTGATGTCAGGTGGGCTCATTAGTTACCAAGGAGACCAGCAGAGGGGCCACCCCTCACTGCCTCTTTGATATGAACAACCATCAGCTGGGGCCTGGGGCAAGTAGGGAGTTCAGTCCTGTGAGTAGGGGGTAGGTGAAGCAGCACTGGTCAGGCAGGGGATGTACAGAGGGCAAGAAAACAGCCATCTGGAGTGGCCTGGCCAGACATGGGCACAGATGAATATTATTTTAATGAGCTGCAACATTCAGCTGAGGAGCTCTTTCAAAATGGGACAAAGATACAAAGAATTTCTAGAAGCTACTACATCTGTCTAGAGAGTTTTGTAATGGAAGGAACAAAGGCGGTAGATGGAAGGGCATTCAAAGTCAGAGAAGATTATTTTTCAGAGCTGAAGAAACATTAACTCAAGGGTTTTTATGTAATTTATTTGTTTCAATTCATTTCAGTTTTTGAAACTTTCGGTTTCAGGTTGTCCCATCTTGGGCTAGTTGAAATAATTATTTGGGGATTTCTCTGTCTTTTAGTTTTAATTTTGTTTTAATTATGTAAAGCATGTAGATAGTTCCAATGTCAAAACTATATTTTTTTCTCAATATCTTTCATTAATTTGCATGAATAGTCTGTTTTCCAAATGTGCAGATGTTTTACGTTTTTATGAAGCCAAACCTGCTTTTATTCTTGATGACTTATATTGCTTAGAAAGTTGTTAGCACTTCCAGAAGTGAATTTCCTACTAATGTTTTAAATGTGTATGATCTTCCTGTGAATAACGTCAGATGTGAATATGTGGGACTAGATTGATTTCCCCCTGGTTGTTGTTGTCTAGTTGCTAAGTCGTGTCAGACTCTTCGCAACCCCATGGACTGTAGCTCTGTCCATGGGATTTTCCAGGCAAGAATACTGGAGCGGATTGCCGTTTCTTTTGCCAGGGGATCTTCCTGACTCAGGGACCGAACCTGTGTCTCTTGCACTGCAGGCAGATTCTTTACCACTGAGCCACTTGGAAACCTTCAAAACTGTTTTTAAAAGGCACATTCAGACCAGTCTATCTTCCAATCTTATCCCTCCCACGCTGTTACCTCCCTCTGCCTAAAGGTAAACATTTTTAAAAATTAAATTTGATACTTTGATACTTTGATGTTTGATACTTTGATGTTTGATACTTTGTTTCTTTTTAAAAATATGTGGCATTTATGCATATGTAGTTTTACCCACTCTTTTATAAAAATGACTATTTATGTAATAGACTTTATTTTTTAGAACAATTTTAGGTTCACAACGAGATTGAAGGGAAGAGCAGAGATTTCCCATGTATGTCCCTTGCTGCCCTCACAAGCAGAGCCTCCTCCATTATCAGACCTCACAACTACTAAACCTATAGTGATAGATCATTATCATCTACAGCCCATAGTTTATATTTGGATTCAGTCTTTGTGTTGCACATACTACGAGTTTAGACAAATTTATAATGGCGTGTATCTACCATCATGGTATCAATCGCTCCCTTTTTTATACTCTAAACTCTACTGTTTATTTTGACTATCTTTTTATCCTCTAAACTCTGTTACTTACTTTGACTTTTTATCTTATTAAAATATCCTGGATAACATTCTATAATAACATAAAGGTAGTACTCAGTTCCTTTACAACTGTAAAGGAATGTGTTATGTGGATGTACCTTAGTTTTTTTACCTAACCATTATTCATAGTCAACTGGGTGGTTCCAATCTTATGTAATTACAAACAGTACTGTTGTAATGAGCAGATCCATGCATTTAAACTTTTGAGTTTTTGCCAAAGTATCTTTGGAATGAATTTCCAGAAGCGTGATTTCTGGGTCAGAAGAAAAATACAAACGTAATTTTGTTAGATTTTTGTGTTCCCACCAGTAACATATGAGAATGTCTTTTCCAAAGCCTTATCAACAGAATGTGTTGTCAAACTTTGAGACTTACCAAATAGGTGAGAAATTATATTTTACTTTTTCTTATTATAAGTAAGGTTGAACATTTTTTTCATTAAGTTATATTTTTCATTTCTTTGTCTATCATTTATATGTTTACATATTTTGCTCATTTTTATGTTAGATTAAATTACTTGTAATTTGGAAATGAGGGACAATATGATCATGGTATATAAGAACTTGTGGGACTAAGGCCAAAGTGACACACAAGAGAAAATGTATAGACCTAATTATACTGATTAGAAAGCAATGAAGATGGTAAATAAATCATCTAAGCATTTGATGGAAGACACTACAAAAAGAGGACAAAAACAACCATTAAAAGTAGACTAAAGAGCATATTCTAAAGAGCAGCAACTGGTAAAATATAAAGCTAAGATAAATAAAAAAGTAAAGGCCTAATTTACTGAAGATAAAGAATGACAAAGAATGCTTTTAAAGTACAATAAAGATCTTTTGATAACAGCAGAAAACTGTGACATATAAAACTTACAAAACAAAGCAACTATAATTTTTAAAATAAAAATTTTAAAAAGAAAAAAATAACTTACAAAGCAAAACAGAGTTCTTTTGGAAAAGACCTAAAACCAAATGTGTCGGCTCTTGGAAAAGATCAGTACATGAATAAGTAGCTTTGAAAAAAGACTAAAGACTTTGACTTGTCTCATCAAGGAAGAAGTGCAAAGACACGAACAACAGTGGTAAAGGATTGGAACAGTGACATGCCTACAGAGCCAGAGGAGACTGTAAGATTATGAGTGATGCAACTTTAAACTATATATATATAGGGCTGCCCTGGTGGCTCAGATGTAAAGAATCTGCCTGTGGTGTTGGGGAGGTCCCCTGGAGGGGGCATAGCTACCCACTCCAGTACTCTTTCCTGGAGAATCCCGTGGACAGAGGAGTCTGGTGGGATACAGTCCATGGGGTCAGTGTGTTTCCTAGGAAAGTGTACATTATAAAAATTGATTCAAGAAAAGGAGATAGCCCTATACTAATCCCTATGAAAGTTTGAAAGAGTAATCCCAATTGACCCACTTAAAAACATTGTGCTGAAAATGTTCTGCTTCTGCCTAGAATGTAGATAGTTGGGAGAACCTTTGTTCTCACTCTCCCGCCAAGAAAATGTCTGAAAACCTGCAAATAATAACTTTTCTTGAATCCATTGACGAGCTAAGGTTAGAGGGGAAAGAGCATGAAATCAAAGGGCGGGCAGGAACCCCCAAGGGAAGCTGGGCATGAAGTCTGGCTAACCTGTGATAGAGCCCAGGAAGAAGAGATGTGGAGTGTCACATAAGCCAGTATAAAGAATCCAGTTAACTTTTTTAGTGAACTGTTTAATGTCAAATGTGGGCTAACTTGAGAGAACAGAACCACTGGGAGGTGCAAACTCCGTTTGCACCTACTTTTCTAGGTTCTTTTCTGTGGACCGTCGCCAAGCTGCTGCATGAATGTCAAGATGCCACCTAAACTTTGTTAAACGGCAGCTTGGAGAGAGAAGGGCAGCAACCATCCCCTGCCCCACCCCACCGCCAGAACAGAGGTGACCCCATGTAGCTGAGGTCAGTGAAAAGAAAAAACCCTCTACCTCTAGAGAAGGGTCAGGAAACCATCCTGAGGCCAGATCTTGAGAGGAGATTAACGTTGGAGACATATGAGACATGGGTTTAATCCTTGAGTCGGGAAGATCCTCTGGAGGAGGGCATGACAACCCACTCCAGTATTCTTACCTGGAGAATCCCATGGACAGAAGAGCCTGATGGGCTACAGTCCATGGGATCACAAAGAGTCGGACACGACTGAGCACACACATACCATATTGAAGAAAGGGTGGGACCCCTGCAAAAGCCTTCACCCCCAAGACCCAGGACCACAGAGCCTACCTAAGACTAAGGTGGTCAGGATAACAGAGAAAGCCTCTGACCCCAGCATCCAGCTAGCAAGCACAAGTCGCAGGCAACAGCACCCGAGAGCTGAAGGAATGGGCGGGTGCGAAGACTCCTTGAGGGCACACAGTGAAACTCTACAGCTGAGAGCAGAGGAGGAACATTGAAAAAACAAAAGCCCTCAAGCAACCCAACCCTCAATCCAAGCACCAGTTAACACAGAGGGACTGGAGAACAGTAGTGCACTGAAGGGGAGAAGGCGATGGCAGCCCACTCCAGCACTCTTGCCGGGAGAATCCCACGGACGGGGGAGCCTGGTGGGCTGCAGTCCATGGGGTCGCTAAGAGTCGGACACAACTGAGCGACTTCACTTTCACTTTTCACTTTCATGCATTGGAGAAGGAAATGGCAGCCCACTCCAGTACTCTTGCCTGGAGAATCCCAGGGACGGGGGAGCCTGGTGGGCTGCCGTCTATGGGTCGCACAGAGTTGGACACAAAGCAATTGAGCAGCAGCAGCAGCAGTGTGCTGAAGGGAACCATAGCGACAATGAAATCCAAACTCAGCTCACATTTTGACTAGACTCAGGTGATCCATTCCACTGATAGGCGAACAGAGGGAGGTGTTCCATTTTGAGGTACAGTATAAATGTTACTTCTCTTAGTCTCTACTGTCATATGTACAACATCTGACATTCAATTCAAAAAAAAAATACAAGATATAAAAAAGGGAAAAAAATATCTTAGAACTAGTGGCTTTATGGGTGTGCTCTTACCGAATCTTTGAGGATCATATAATTACGCTATCATTTAAGTTATCCAAGAGTATTAGAAACCAGGGAGGTGGGAGATAGAACATCAATATTAAAGAAAATTTCATGAGGTGGGACACAGAACCCACTTCATGTGTACAAGTCACTGGCCATCTCACTAACTGGTATAATTTAGCTACCCTGCCTTGAGGCTTCTGCTCCCATCCAAACTGGCCACAGAAGTATGGTCCCTGTTCAGTTTTCCAAGGATCCATAAAGAAATGAAATCTCTTCTGGTTTGTTTCTGGATTAAATTAAACTCTATTTAGAACAGAATTTGTCTTGTTTGGTCCACAGACAGAAGCTGATTTCCTCACCAAACCTTTACTTGCAGAGGGAGCAGCCCATAAGCCATATTTGCTAATTTTATTTTTTTTTTAATGTTTGAACTTTTGATTTATCTTGATGACTAAGTTTTTTGGTGTCCTCAGAAGTTGTATGCTCTGGTCGAGTGCCTCCTGGGCCTCTCACCCTGTTCTGGCATTGCTCAGAGTCCTCTGCCCTGGAGATTCACCAGGTTCATTCCAGAGGGAGTCTGGGTTTCGTGTGCTGGTCTCATATCTCCTTACCCCGCAATGCCACCCATTTTCTGCAGTTTGTCTTCTGCCAACCTTTAATGCCTTCATTTAAATCTTCCTGAGTGAGTGAGGGGGGAAAGAGTGAGGGTTGGGGGAAAGATCAAATGCAAAGAAAATAAGGAGCAGGAGGAGGAAGTGTCCAGTGTCCAGTGAACCCACAAGTGTGAAAGGCTAATCCAGAAATCACTCGGTAATCACCACCGTGAAACCAGACCTGGTGACATCGCTCACCACACAGACAACTCACCTTCCTAACCAGCCATGGAACTTCACTTCCTAAACCCAGTGACCTCAGGAAATCTGGCCACTCTGCCGCAGCTCTTGGCCCCGTGCCCCTCCCATACAACAACTTCTACACACCATTAGCTTCCTTCCAAAGTCCACGTCCGCTTCTCAACCAGGGGAACATGCTTTGCCTGCTTTCAAGGCAAGGGTGCTGGCCCTTGTGTCCAGGAAATGAAGACTGGAATGCAGAGGGTCGTTTGAAGTTCCAAGGCCTCTTGCACGGGAGAGTTTGAAAGAGGGGTGAGGTTTCCGGAGCTCTGACGTAGAAGGCAGGACAGCACTGGAACTCGGCTGCACTCGATGTTCAGAACAGCGCTGGGGGGTCAGCCGTGCTCACAGGAACAGAGTGGAAAGTGTGATTATGTTTTAAACTAGTATGGCTGTCAACCAAGTAACACAGCACCGCCTGTTCTCAGGTCAGGCACTGCTGCTAACTGGCGAATTTTAATGAATGATAACGACAAATAAACTAGCTTAGAAGGACGACATCACTGTTTAGGTGAATCTCTTGCGGAGGGCGTGGGAATCAGGATGGGTGTCGGGTCTTGGCTTCCACTGGGTCCCAGAACATTTGTTTATGGAGGGTGGGTCTCTGTCCATACCCCTCCTGGAGTATGCATTTTCTCATCAATCCCATGTTCGCTATATGAACTTAGGTGAGTCATACTTCTCTTGCCTTGTAGTTTCTCTGCCTTAAAAGGAGTATCACTGGCCCCTTCCTTACGCACTCAGTGCTGGGTAGGTGGTAAGGTGGGCAAGCACAGGAAAGATGCCCTGGGAGTGAAGGCAGGCCCAGAAGACAGGGCTGAGCCCGAGAAAGCCCAGCCAGAGGCCCACAGGTCGCCCGAAGCTGACTCTTTCAGGTGATGTTTCTGGTGTTGGGCTCTTTACTGGATTTGTTTCATTTTTTCCCAGTTCGGAGGATTTGGCCTGCTTTTTTTTCTTTCATCACAACTGTTCCTCTGCTGGGCTGTCCACCCCTTCGAGGCTGATGCAGACCAGGAGGCTTTCTCTCAGAGTTTGTGCCACTTCATTATCAGAGAAGCAAGCACACATCTACTTTCATTTTTCGCTTTTCAAAAATGTTTCCACTGTGAGTGATTATGGGGAAAGAGGGCCTACCACAGCCCAGAGAAGAGCGAAACCACAGCAGTCAGGACTGTTTAAAACTACAAATCACTGGTTTTAGTTATCCATGGTCACTTTCGAGGCATCCAAGGAGATGCTCATAGAACAGTGATGTGTGCAGTTCAGAACTGAGGCAGAATATCTAAAATAAGTAATTATTTAATAATTTATATATTTAATTATAATGATAAACATAATATGCGCAAATAGCTTCAACATAAATCCTTAACTAGTATGTCTCAAGAACCATGAGGAGATACACAGTTCTCAGAAATACTTCATATTTCTTTGTTGGTTTTTGTCTTTTTTCTAACCTATTCTCTTCATATACTACAGATTCTCTCATACTTTCTCCTTGGGCCTCCACCTCATCCTCAATAAACTCAAGTACTCTGAGTCCAGGAACTCACTCTTTAGTTTATATAAATTTTATGCAAAATAACTAAGACCTTCCACCCTTCCTGAATCTTGCTGAATCTTGCTCTTCCCTACTCAGTTTCTCACCGAAACAAGCAAAAAACCAACAAAATACACTGCTCTGAAATGACAGACACCTCTTTAAAGGATGTGGGAGAGAAAGGACCTATCTGATAAACTAGAAGGCACTGCTGCTGCTGCTGCTAAGTCGCTTCAGTCGTGTCTGACTCTGTGCGACCCCCCAGAGACGGCAGCCCACCAGGCTCCCCCGTTCCTGGGATTCTCCAGGCAAGGACACTGGAGTGGGTTAGTTAACCTTTATTGGAACTGGAGGAGAGAAAATGTCCTTGCTCAAATATTCATGTGACCACAAGAACTAGGCCTGACTTTTCATAATGCCCAGACGCGACCCCCCATAGACGGCAGCCCACCAGGCTCCCCCGTTCCTGGGATTCTCCAGGCAAGAACACTGGAGTGGGTTAGTTAACCTTTATTGGAACTGGAGGAGAGAAAATCTCCTTGCTCAAATATTCATGTGACCACAAGAACTAGGCCTATAATGTCCAGTCTGATTCATCCTCAGGTTTTGGTTTGAAACAAAGAAGCCCAACCCTGTGGGTGGGCAGTTCTCAAAGAGAAGGCAATCCCTCCTTACTCTGCTGCTGCTGCTGCTAAGTCACTTCAGTCGTGTCCGACTCTGTGCGACCCCATAGACAGCAGCCCATGAGGCTCCCCCGTCCCTGGGATTCTCCAGGCAAGAACACTGGAGTGGGTTGCCATTTCCTTCTCCAATGCATGAAAGTGAAAAGTGAAAGTGAAGTTGCTCAGTCGTGTCCGACTCTTAGCGACCCCATGGACTGTGGCCCACCAGGCTCCTCTGTCCATGGGATTTTCCAGGCAAGAGTGCTGGAGTGGGGTGCCATTGCCTTCTCCTTACTCTAATACCTGATTATAGCTCGGAGGCACTGCCTGATACCTGGTACCTACCTAATACCTGTTCTTGGGACTCTGCTCCTCATGCAAAACTTTTAGTGGAAAATACTGGGTCTTTTCCAGCTTTCTGGAGTTACAGCAGTGATGGTAGTTACAAGCATAGTGAGGGTGACCATAGCTGACTTTGATAGGCCACATTCTATGTGCTCCGCACAGGGTAAACATTTAACACTGATCGTCTCCTCTGGTTTCCAAGTCCTAACAAACTGTATACCTACAGTTCATTACCTACTGCTGCCTAACAACTTGCCCCAAAACTTAGCAGCTTAAAACAACACATGCTTATCATCTCACAGTTTCTGTGGGACTGGAATTTGGCCATGACTTAGCTGGGTCCTCGGCTTCAAGGTCTCTCCATCAAAGTGTTGCTTAGGGTCTGGTCACCTCCCTGCTCAACTGGGCAAGTCTTTCCTGTCATTTGCAGGATGCAGTTCCTCCCTGGCTGGGGTAACTCAAGGCCTCAGCTCTTCACTGACTGTCAGCCAGAAGCTGCCTTCTCATACGGACCTCTCCAATATGGCGACTTTCTTCCTCAAAGAGTCCAAGCCACAGGGCAACAGAGAAGACAGAAGTCACAGTCTTTTGTAATCTAATCTCAGAAGGGCCATCCCATCACCTTTGCCATATTCTCTTGGTTGGAGTCAGGTCATTATGTCCAGCCCACACTCAAGAGGACATGGATCCCAGGAGGGAGGGATCTTTGGGGGTCATATTAGAAATCTGTCAACCTCAAGACCAATTGGATCTAAGAATTCCTCTGTAAGTTTAACTGGAAGTGCTCAAGAATTGTACCTTGAGAGGTGGACAACATTCTCTATGCTAATAATGACTATATTGGTATGTTAGATAGTGGAAATAAACATATATTTGATCACAATTTTGAATATAACAAAAAATTGGAAAAGAAGGGAGGAGTTGCTTTAAGATTATAAGGATAAAATCAAGACCAGAAGATGAAAGTTAGTTGAGGATAAGGATTGAAGCTAACAGAGGTAGGGGTTAGGAGGTGAAATGAGGACACACTGTGTATCATTTTTTATCCAGGAACCTCTCTCTCTCTCCTATCCACAAATGAAGGTAGAGCTGAGGAGACAGTGGGTATGAAGCTAAAGGGCATCCATGGAACTTCCACTAGGGTATTGCACAAAGAACAGTTTCCATCGGGAAAGTAATGGAAAATAATAATAATGCAGTAGTGGAGTAGAGGAATATCAAAGAGGAACTGAAGAGAATCTGTTTGGACAAAAGTGACCCAGAGTTGCCCTGGGAAGGAGTTTTGGCAGGAATATGCCAAGTGAAAGTGAAAGTTGCTCAGTCAGGTCTGACTCTTTGCAACCCCATAGACTATATTCTCCAGGTCAGAATACTGAAGTGGGTTGTCTTCCTTTTCTCTAGGGGATCTTCCCAGCCCAGGGATTGAACCCAGGTCTCCTACATTGCAGACAAATTCGTTACCAGCTGAACCACAAAGGAAACCCAAGAATACTGGAGTGGGTAGCCTATCCCTTCTCCAGCGGATCTTCCCAACCCAGGAATCAAACCAGGGTCTCCTGCATTGCAGGTGGATTCTTTACCAACTGAGCTATCAGGGAAGCCCAGAGATATCCCAGAGCACCAAATAAAAGAGAAAGGAGTCACAGCCTGAACCAGATCTGGCACAGGACCACAGTCCATGGGGTCACAAGAGCCCGACACGACTTAGAGATTAAACTACCACCACCACCATCCAAACCAAAGACAGACAAGACAGAAGAAACAGATTCTAGATAGAACACAGAAGACTGGTTCTGGAAAGATTTTTTTAAGGCAATGCTTCATAGAGCAATGGTACAGGGGAGAGGAAGGGAGCGATTTTTAGTAGCATCTGTGCTGTGCTAAGTCACTTCAGTTGTGTCCAACTCTTTGCGACCCCATGGACTGCAGCCCACCAGGCTCCTCTGTCCATAGGATTCTCCAGGCAAGAACACTGGAGTGGGTTGCCATTTCCTTCTCCAGGGGATCGCCCCAACCCAGGGTTCGAATCTAGATCTCCTGCATTGGCAGGTAGATTCTTTACCACTTGTGCCACCTGGGAAGTCCCTTAGTAGCATCTACCAAAACAGATTTCATTTAATATGTATTTTATGAGAGAAAAAAATGCAGGACTTTTCAGAGCCTTTAATATGTTAGTGCACTCTGTGAAACCCTAAGATACATAGTCGCCGGGGGCAGGGGGGAGTACAGATTGAACAAGCAGCACTTCTTATACGGAGCTGTTTTGCGTGGAGGAGGAAACATGCTATGAATGTTTAGGGGATGCTCTTGTATCAAATATCAGTGGCCTTTTTGAGAGGAGGAAGGGTGAGATCTGGTTTAAATATTTCCAGTGAGCAAAGTATGGTGACCGGTAGCTGAGCAGTAAGCAAAATAATTTTATCTCAGTTCACTTCAGTTCAGTCACTCAGTTGTGTCCGACTCTTTGCGACCCCATAAATCGCAGCACGCCAGGCCTCCCTGTTCATTACCATCTCTCGGAGTTCACTCAAACTCACGTCCATCGAGTCCGTGATGCCATCCAGCCATCTCATCCTCGGTCGTCCCCTTCTCCTCCTGCCCCCAATCCCTCCCAGCAGCAGAGTCTTTTCCAATGAGTCAACTCTTCGCATGAAGTGGCCAAAGAACTGGAGTTTCAGCTTTAGCATCAGTCCTTCCAAAGAAATCCCAGGGCTGATCTCCTTCAGAATGGACTGGTTGGATTTCCTTGC
>SJYT01082508.1:297707-317376 GCA_006410635.1 Cephalophus harveyi
ATGGCTGATAAAGAGGGTTTTGCTAGAAAAGCAGCACATTAAAAAAAAAAAAAAAAAAAAAAAAAAAAACCTGGGATGCCAGGGAGGAAGAACATCTGTTTCAGAATCAATGTTTTCTAACAGTTTAGCTTCACACAGTGTGATTTGGGAGAGGCGGACATATGCCTCCTGGCACGACCTACTTAAGTAACACGCGAATGTTTGTGGCATTTTGTCCCCCAGACCAGGTTTTTACCCTCCAGCTTACGAAGAGAGTCTTGCTGCTGACAAGCAAGCCTGTCCCACAGAGCAAGAGACCTTGGGTGCTCCTCCACCTCCGTACACAGAGATGGGCCTTGAATTTCAGGATGAAGATGGGGCCCACCCAGAGGCCCCACCACCCTATGACGAGTCTGCGGCAGACTGGGTGGCGGCAGCAAGGCCGTGGCAGGATGCTCAGAGGCGAAGCCAAGAGTGCTGAAGCAGGGGAAGTGCGCCAGCCCCCACGACGTACCCTCATGGGAGGCAGCTACTAATAATAAACACAGGCAGGGACTGTGGGAGGAGAAGCCACATCAGCGACCCCACACGAGAGCGTGCAGCGGGACCGTGTGAGGCCAATGCGATTCCACGTGTGCGCTTGGCCTGCAAGGGCAGGGTGGGGCACCAGGCAAACATTTCAAAGGGTTCGCAATCACCCCAACCCAGGGAAGCGTTTGGACTGCAAAGGTTTTGTTGTGAGAGCTCTGCTCCACAGAGAGCCTTTCTGCTCATCCCCAATGGGTGGCGGCAGCAAGGCCGTGGCAGGATGCTCAGAGGAGAAGCCAAGAGTGCTGAAGCAGGGGAAGTGCGCCAGCCCTCACGACGCACCCTCACGGGAGGCAGCTACTAATAATAAACACAGGCAGGGACTGTGGAGGAGAAGCCACATCAGCGACCCCACACGAGAGCGTGCAGCGGGACCGTGTGAGGCCAATGCGATTCCACGTGTGTGCTTGGCCTGCAAGGGCAGGGTGGGGCACCAGGCAAACATTTCAAAGGGTTCGCAATCACCCCAACCCAGGGAAGCGTTTGGACTGCAAAGGTTTTGTTGTGAGAGCTCTGCTCCACAGAGAGCCTTTCTGCTCATCCCCAACACTTCTCCCATCTCCTGACCGGCAGCAGGGAGGAAGAGATGCTGTTTGGACACCATGCGCCTTCATGGACTGCATTACAAATACTCACAAAGGGAAAAGGCAAGCTGGCCACCAACGGTCATTATCGTTTAAATTGTGGGTTCTGCTGGCTGGTTTCACAGTTATCTTCATTTACCGTACTGCCAGTGGCATGGTAATTCACACGTTGTAAGAGATTTGGCCCTGGAACCCATGAATGTTACTTTGTATGACTTTAAGTATGTATATTTTATTTCTATCTGAAAGGAAAGTGACTTTAATACTTACTTTCAAAATGGTTCAAGCACAAAACCTTAAATGAGTATTTTAAAAGTGGGATGGTTTTACAAGCATATATGAGAAGATTTCTTAGAGACTCAAGTTGAATAAAGAAAATATTCAAAAATTCACAATACACAGGATTCAGGGGGAAAAATGAATCTGTGCTAGCCATAGGTTGTATTAATACAGAAGACATAAATCTTGAAAAGCTTTAAAATACCCATATATTTCAGTGAATCCCCTGTAAATCTCTAGGATTTGAAAGAAAGGAGACTATCGTGTAGTACCTTAATTATTAACAGACAATTCTTTGTGTCTCAAAACACAGATCCAGACACTTTTAGACTTAGTACATTTATTCTGAAGCCCAATGCTTCCTCTTCAGCTTTATTATGTCTTATGATCTTATTATAAGTTTTAATACATGAGGACAAGTCAGGTGGCAGCATGGTGGGAGGATATGCAGCCTGACGCTTTAGAGCTTGAGAAAGAAACTTCATCCCTCTGGACCTCAGTTTCCTGCCCTGTCAGGTGAGGGCTTCATGCTGGGATTAACATATGACAATTATGGAATACCTTCTATAAGGCATGCCCTTTACTACAGCTGTTTATGCTTTTTATTGAGCCCTCACTATAGTCTTCAGGGATAAGTGCTGTGGTTATTCTCATTGCAAAGAGGCATAAATTGAGACTTCGAGAAGTTAAATCTTTCCAACAACATAGTTATTTCCATGAGGGTGACGAAAGGTCCATAGAAGAGCAGGGAAGACTTTACTTCACACTTCTGTGCTAGGTTGTGCTAACTCTGTCTTATTTCCCTCCTTCCAAGGAAAAGTTAAGACTTATCTCCCCCTTCAGGAAGAAGGCCCTAACAGGAAGGGGAGCCCCAGGGTAGCAGCGTTATCTTAAAGCCCTTAGAGAGGCAAGTTGCTTTAGTGTTAGTGCTGACTTCTCTTTTAAAATGTAAATAAGCCCTCCTCCGTTTTTCTGTGGAGCTTGGCCCTCAGCAAGTTGTAATTCCCTTTCATCTGATTGTTACACCATGATGAAAGATAACAGACAGCCTTGGTGAAGGGCCACAGGAGGGCTTGGACCCTGGAGGGAGAGATGAAGAGCTTTCGAGGAGGACAGGGTTGTAGAGATGAGATGGGGACACCGTGGCCGCCTCCTTCTGTTATTGCTGAGCGCTTAGATGAAGCATGTCCTGACACCCGGGAAGCCCTAAGAGGAAATCCTGGTTCCTTTACATAAAGCAGGACTTTGGGCATCTGTGATTTGAGTCCTTGACCTCAAGAGCATAACTGGACATGAAGGTCACTCACCGTTGTCCAACAGGAAAGTGGTCATTTATTAGCAAGGCAGTTTATAATTTCTCTCTTGTCATCTCTTTCTATTCCTCTACTGAGACAGTTATCCTGGAATTCTCCTTAGGGTCTGAGAACATTGACTGACTAGAACAAGCTCTATCACTGGGCTTTTGTCCAGAATTTGAATATGTAATAGATGTTTTTTCCAAATACTACTGAGACAAATGTAATTTTCATTTATATGAGAAAATTGTCTTAATCTCTTTACTGCAATAAATTTTGTACTTAAATGTTTCCCCTTTTTGCTGTTTTGTATCAGAAAAAAAAAAAAAATCAATAGAGGAGCATAAGTCAAAGGTTTATTCTCCATGTGAAACTAACACAGCGTCTAGATGAGTTAATCTTTTCGCAAAGCCTAACAACCTAACGTTACTGAACATCAACTACTGATTCAGAAAATAAGCCCAGTGCTTTTTGAGACGACATATGACTAACAGGTGTCAACTGCCTTTTAAAAACACAAAAACAAATATATTCTGAAGCAAGCATCAAGAACATGATTATTACCCACAACAAATTCAGCCGTTCAGAAGCTATTAAAACCCACTGGGCAAATCAAACAAAAGTGTCCCGTTGTGATTAAGAAGAATTCATTGCTCAACCCCTCACCTCCCCAGAGGATTCACTCAGGAGAAGTAGACAACGTATCCCATTCTCCTCCTAAAGTTTATGATAAAATTAATACCTTGAACTGAGAACCACGATTTTGTGAATGGCAGGGAGGGCGCTGAGACTGAGAAAGTGCAGGCTTTGCTGGTCCCCTCCTCTCCAACGTGAACAGAGGGCTCACGTGTCAGTGGGGAGGGGAAATGCTCAGAGGTGCCCTCGCCATTATCATGTCTCTCTAAGTAGCAAGTGAAAGTACCCACCTCCGCCCCCAAAGACGAGCATGACACGGCCAGTTAGAACAGTGTGCTGCATCTTTCACACAACCGAGGTGTCAAGCGCACCTTTTTGACCCCTCCACTCAAAAACTCACAAGCACTTTTACCAACAATCCTATCCATCCTTTAAGATTTTACTTAAACACGCTGTCTTTGGCGAGGTATCTCCCCAGCTCATCCATCTTGCAAGACACCTACTAGGTGCTCAAAGACATGGAAAGATGATAAAAGAAAGGCATGGGTTTACACCGCGGCCCTTCAACATATTCTATAATGCTCCATGACAACTTAGGCTGACTCACATACCAAGTAGGCCCGCCGTCAGCCGCAGGAGCCATCGGCTGTTGAAGTCTCCAGCGGGCGAGTGGAGCAGGCCTCCCGTAAGCTCTGCTGCCTTGGATAATCTCTTGCTGTGTGTAACTGTTGAAGGGCCAAGACCGAAACACTAGCAGTAAGTTCATTTCCAAAGGTGCATGATTTCTGTAACCCTTCACCACTCAGGAATGGAACGCTCTTCAAGGCTGGTATCTGGAATATCAGCGCCCATGTGTTTTACAAGTACCTTGCGAGATCAACCAATGAAATGGAGGCACCTGTTGTAGCGCTACCGGTTTTCACAGGTGCGTTTCAAATTCCCCACGCCCTATGCAAGTGATGGACATGTCGTCGGGTAAATCCCACACCTTACAGTGAGCCACACTGGCCAATCAGAAGTTACCACGCCATTAACCCTGTCATTGCCTATGCTACCTGCGGAGAACGCTGGCTCAGTGCAGCCAACTGTCAGCCCATTATGTCGCCGTGGGACGCGTCATCAATCTGAGGCTTCCTGTGCGGAAAGCCTTCAGGTCACAGGCAAGCCCTTCAGCCTACAATGTTATTCAGCACTATCCAACCCGTGAATATGGTAGATGTGGGCTGCATCTCAGATCAGTAAAATTGATAAGAGATCTTATTTTAACAATGACTGTCTATCCATTTCCAAGGTCAGTCAATAAACCCAAGAATCACAGATGAGGCAAAACAACTTTTTTGATCTAAGGGGCTGGCTGACACTAAGCAGGATATTTCACGTCCTTGTTCTCCTCCCAGTAAATACCTCCCTGGCACACATACACACACATCTCCAAACACCTCCTGGGTGGGTAGTACACTGCCCTATTTGAGAATCACTGCATTATATACACTGTTGCTTGCCACTGTCCTGGGGACATATGGTGTAGTGAGTGAATCTCTCAATACTAGCTGATCACAAGGGTGGTCCAGACAGTTGCCACAAGGGTGGTCCCTTCTAGGATCATCTCCTCTGGTCCCCACAACATTCTTGGACCTCTCTAGTCATTCACTCTTAAGTGAGACTGGCAGATGCAGCTCTATCTTTAAGAACACGAGGAACATCATGTGCAGAAGGGTGACTTCCTGTCTTTCACCTCTCCTGAGGCTAAAGCAAGAGGACATCCACGTACAGCTCAGCAAGAGAAGCTTGGATTCCATGTAGAGCAGAAATCATACTTTGGCAATGTGAATTTGAGCAGGATCCAGAGGCAGGCTGGGTCCTGAGCCACTACAGGACCTTCCCTTTGGCAACCTTGCTGAGAAAAAGCTCATAAAAACACGTGGCTGTGCAGCTGCTGCTTTCCAAAGCTGGACCCAAGCATTTGCTCTGTCTGATACACACAACGCTGTGTCTGCTTCAATCCCATTCATCCAAGCCAACCTCTCACTAGACCCAGAGCAAGCCTCCTCTCCAGTCATCCTACCTCTCAATTTCCAGCCTTGTTCTTGCTGCGTTCACCCCTGGTGAAATTCTGTAAGCGATTGTCAGGCTCAGGAAACTCCGCTCTCTGGGAAACACCTTGGTTGCCTCGCGCCTCCCGTCTCTGCGTCAGTCTTTCCGTGCACTCTCAAGCAGGCTGCTTGTGCTGCCGTGAAGTGCATGTCTACCCGATTCTTTAGCATGTTTACCACAGCCTCCTGTTTCCAAACTACAAACTCATAGGAGTAGCAGCAGTATTTTATGCACCCATGTGCAGCACCAAGAAACCCAGGATGCCACATAGAGTAGTTGTTCAAGGAGTGCTTCCTGAACGAATGAATGTATATTTGGGCTGCTGGACACACATGACTCCATACTGGAATAAAGAAACAGAATTTTAAAGTGAGGATTGATTTACCTGGGGACTTCAAAGTTAGAGATGATGGAAAGTTCAGAAACTTGAGAAAAAAATATTGAAGAAAAACATAGGCTTTGTTAAGCCTAAGGGTGTGCCTAGTTGTGCTATCATGGACCTCCACTTTAAACATGCCGAGAATCAAAGCAAAAAGTTGTATTCCATCGTTGATGAATTTTGTAACTAGTTCCTTAGACTCTCAGCCACTCTCCTACTATTTTGAAATGAAGATACTTGTGATGAAAGGTTAGATACCATGCTTCTGATGCCTAAAGGCAGTTTTGAGCATTGTGCCCTCTCCGTTCTATTTACTAAATTCCCAAAGTCATCATAAGGAAAACCAGCGCTGCAAATGTTCCGAAAGGCAAGCCTATCAGAAGAGTGACCACTACTGGAGTTTCTCAAATGACAAAACAAGCAAAAGCCACAATTCTTGCATAAGGCTGAAATCAGAAATTTCTTTTATTGGCTAATAAAGGTCCTAGCAAGTATCTGACAGAAGCATAGATAGAAAATGGAAACAAATACCTTGCTGGGGATGTTTCCCTGCTTGCCCTAATCTTGACTACAGCAATAACACACTGCTGAACAGTCAAAGCGCATCACCTTATCTCACCAGTGACACGGCAAGTGACTGCCGTTCCCAAGGAAGCAAAACATGCTCAAACAGGTCCCGTGAACCCTCTCTGGCTGAGAGGGCTGATGGAGGCTGCCAGGGCTGCAATATCCCTTTTCTGGGGGGCCCAGAAAGCCAGTTGTGATCCTCTGCTCTCCAGCAGGAGACCCCACCCTCCCCTCCATCTCATTAGGGCCATCACCCGGTGCCACCAGTCAGGTTCTCTTCCAGCATCCGCTTCATCTCCTACTTGTGGAGCATGTCACTGTCTCCTTTTACAGCCACGAATAAGTAAGATCTGAACTGTGTCCAAACAAGTGCAGACCCTCACTGGGAGATAAGACAGCAGAGAGAGAAAGTCAGAGAGCCGACGTGGTGGCATTTTGCTGTCTCAGTGGGAATCAGATTGACCCATGTATCAACCCATGTGATATAATCAAGGAAGGGCCTGAAAATGTTCAGCATTCATTCTCAGAATCCTGCCAGGAAACAGCCTCCCGCCTGCATAATGAGTGGCTGAACTTGAAGGAATGCAGCCAACTTAATAGCTAATACTATTTATAAAATAAGAGAGAAAAAAACACCCCTTGATATGTTTTGTTGAAAGTGTGCCGTTGTGGTTTGTGGAAAGCTCTAGAAGATGTGAAGAGGGTGGCACAGGGACTTTGGAGATGGGAAGGAGAGTGAGTGGGCATAAAGTGGTTGGTGGGCATGAGGTGGGCTACTAGGAGTTGTACAACTTTTGCCCAAGGGAGATGTAACCTGGGATGAAAAGGAGGAGAGTCTTCTTAGGTCTGCCTGAGGGGACCTGGGGCTTAGGGTCAGCTGACTTCTGGCATTGCTCTCTCCGCTATTCCAGAACCTTCTCTGACCTGGCACCAATGATGCACAGATGCCCTGACTGCTCCTGGACCACTGATTTTCTCTCAAAAGGGCAGATTCCCTCTTGTGACAAACCACGGGTTTCAAAAGGCAGTGTGGCTTTCACAGACAACCGAAGACCCTGTTGCACTGCAGAAACTGACTAAAACCCAAACAAAACAGATTTTTTTTCCCCACCTACACCCACCCGCCCCCCACAACCAGCAAATCATTTTTTTTTTTCAAAGTCATAAGAGGCACAAACAGGTAGCAAGAAGGCATGAGTGAAGTGTCCCCCGCTGAGCGCACTCTTTGGCCCTGGTGAGTGATCTTTCCTCCATTCAGGTGATGACGGTGGGGCCCCTCCGGCCGGTTCTCTCGTGAATCTGGGATATTTTCAGCGCGATGGCTATGAGAGGGCTCAGCACTGCCTGAAACAGAAGGAGGAAAGTCTGTGAACAACTCATGTCAGTCACAGGAGGGATGCAGGGACGGGTTTCTATCCAAGCATCTGGATTCAGTTCCAAGCTGCGATGCACAGGCAGTCGTCACAGGGCACCCTTTCTCTGGTCCTTGGTTTCCTCTTCTGTAAGAGGAGGCTGGGGTGGGCAGGGTGGCGGGGAGGAGAGGGACAAGATGATCTCCACAGTCTTATCTAGCTCCGCAAACACTGCTCTAAGATAGGAACTTGCAGAGTCCAACTACTGGAACATTGGAGCATTCTAGGATCAGAGTGCTGTCATTCAAGAAGTTCAGAAAACCCCCCAGTCTTCCTCTGCGACAGCGCCCTCCTCCACATGTACACGCCACAACACACACCCTCCCTCTCTACATGAACTTGAGGAAAAACATGCATTCTGTATCCTAAGTCCATGCGCCTGAAGAACCTTGATGTCTTCGAGAAGGCCAACCCTTCAGCTTGTGCAGCAGAAAATAACAGCTTGACTCCTCCCATCCTGTAACACGGCGGCTCACGGGGCAACTTGGTGTCCCTTAGGAGGAGGCAGGGAGCTTTGAGGGCCTAGGGCATACATTCTTGGAAAAGCAAAGGACATGAAGGGGAGTATGAATTGTGTCTTGCCCTTCAGCTGCTCGTCATTTCATGGGAAGCAGGCAGTATTTTCCAAAGTGAGGAGTGCACACTGTTCAAGATGGGTTTAGGGGGTGCTGGGGATTATTTTCCATGGTGCATTGGACATGATGCTTGAACACTGAGAAAGTCACTGTATTCCATTCTTCTTTAACCTTCCTAATTTCATCAAAGAGAAAATCTACTTGCTGCCAATCTTTAACACATTTATCAAGACAGAACATGCCTCAGGCAAGAGTTAGTGAGACAGAAGGCAATATTGCTGTATGTTTTTATTGAATTCATTTTTATGGCAAATTTTATTTATCAAGGGATTACTCTTTTATTTATCAAGTGAGTTTATCAAGGAATACTATATTTTTCCATGGAGAGCACTGATGTAGTTTGTTTGACATCACTGTAAGTTTCAAGATTAAGGGTTTTCTATGCCAAACCTTTACATGGTGGTACCTATTGGCAAGAGGTGAGGGCAACTTAGTTGTAAATCAATACTGTAAACACTGCAGGTGTTCTCTTAACAGATCTCTGCTGAACTTTACAGATGAAACTATCCTCCCCATTTCTTCTGTAAAACATCCTGACTGATGCCACTGTTCTCTAACATAGTCACCTACTTCTGCCTCAGCAGCTGAGCTATGTGCTTATTAGGAGTCAGTTACATTTGTTCCTAAACAAGTTAATGCCTGTTGTACTTGTTATTGAAACTTTGAATTTATTAAATTATATGTAAACCAGTGAAATGTGAGAATAAATAGGAAGAGTTCTTTATATGAAAATTAAGTGGAGTGCTTTGGGAAGAATTAGATAATGGTGATTAGTTATGCCTGTCAAGTTACATTTGATATGTAACTTTGAGATTCTGTAAAATATTGGGGAGAATTTTTTAAAGCATAGAAAATTCTTTTTTCAGATTGCCTCATAAGTGGCTTTAAGTTCTCACTGACAATATAAAATTTAAAGGTGAATATTACAGATGATGAATTATGAGTGGGAATATTTTGAAGAAAGATAATCACAACACCAAACAGTACACTCCTATTCAAAGAAAAGGTCTTGGACCAAATTCTAGCATATATATATATAAGCAGTCACACCAAGAAAGCAGGAACTTTGTCTAATTTAAGGCTAGAAAAGTGCCTGCTACTTAGGAGGCGCTGAATAAATATTGATAGAATAAAAGAATGCTACATCAGTTTGAAAAATTAAAAGTAATTTGTTTTGTGCTAAAAATACAATGGTCAAGATACAAATGCATTTAATTACCTCTTAACTCTCTTTTTGTTGTAATGAACCAAGCACTTGTCCCTTGTCCTGACCATGTCATAGAAGAAGGCTTCCTTGGTAATTACGAAAACTGAAAGGAAGGGAACACATTTTTGAAAACTCCCTACGAGAAAGACCTTAAACATGTGAATTCCCACTCTGAGCCCCAGGTCAACCTGACACAGAAACTGTGGAACCATTTGCCCCTCAAGAGACTGTGAGGGTTTGGGAAGAAGAGTATCCGTGATGATCACCTTGGAGTGAATATTACTTGGATCCTTCCACATATTTTACAGGAAGCTTGGGAATTCTGAGATCCCTCAATATGCCCAAGTGTGAATTTTATGCCAGCCCTGTGAAATGGGAGCTTCAAGTCATGATTAAGGATCATAAAGTAATGTGTGTTTTTTCTTGCTTGAGTGTGTATGTATGTGTGTGTGTGTGTGTGTGTGTGAGAGAGAGAGAGAGAGAGAGAGAATGTGTGTATTTGTGTATGTACACAGAATGCATGGTCTAGCATGAATGGTCACACCAAGAGGGTAGGAATTTGGTCTTATTTAGGGCTAGAAAAGTGCTGCTATTTAGGAGGCACTGAATAAACGTTGGTGGCAGAAAGGATGCTATATCAGTTTGATGAAAAGAAAATGATGAGGCTGATAGACTTCTGTGGCTATTCAAGAAGGGCACTTTGGGTGAGCAGGAGGGTCAGAATTTTTACTATCACGTTTTTCTTTAGAAATTACATCTTTAATATATGTGAATTCCAGATACTGCTCTCATATCATCACCCATTCATCATGGAAGAGAGATAGGGCTAAAACTAAGATCATGGCATCTGGTCCCATCACTTCATGGGAAATAGATGGGGAAACAGTGGAAGCAGTGTCAGACTTTATTTTTGGGGGCTCCAAAATCACTGCAGATGGTGACTGCAGCCATGAAATTAAGAGATGCTTACTCCTTAGGAGGAAAGTTATGACCAACCTAGACAGCATATTAAAAAGCAGAGACATTACTTTGCCAACAAAGGTCCATCTAGTCAAGGCTATGGTTTTTCCAGTGGTCATGTATGGATGTGAGAGTTGGACTGTGAGGAAAGCTGAGCGCTGAAGAATTGATGCTTTTGAACTGTGGTGTTGGAGAAGACTCTTGAGAATCCCTTGGACTGCAAGGAGATCCAACCAGTCCATCCTAAAGGAGATCAGTCCTGGGTGTTCATTGGAGGGACTGATGTTGAAGCTGAAACTCCAATACTTTGGCCACCTGATGCAAAGAGCTGACTCATTTGAAAAGACCCTGCTGCTGGGAAAGATTGAGGGCAGGAGGAGAAGGGGACAACAGAGGAGGAGATGGTTGGATGGCATCACTGACTCAATGGACATGGGTTTGGATGGACAGGGAGGCCTGGCGTGCTGTGGTTCATGCGGTTGCAAAGAGTAGGACGTAACTGAGAGACTGAACTGAACTGAATCTTCCTGAGGCAACTGGAAAGGCTCTCAGATTGGGGAGTGAGAGAGGGATGAAAAATTAGAAGCCTATTGATATGAGATTTCTGAGGAGCTGCTGACACAGCACCTGAGAAGCAGAAAGGAGCACGGGATGGTCTATTTTGACTCATTCTCGTCACAGATGCGGAAATGGAGTTCCCAGAGATATGACTGGCCCAGGGTCACATGTCTGTCTGGTGGCTAAGCTGGGATAAGTAACAGTGGTCCCTCCTCTACTGCTCTTTCTATGACACAGTTTTGAATGTGAGACCTGTGCATGACAAGGAAAACTAGAGTGGACAAGATGAGCCTAAGGGGAGAGATGGGAGAAATAGTAGGATCATCAGCCCACTGTATCAGACAAGTCCCATGTCAGATAAGGGTCATGTAGACAGTGGGGAGAACAGGTGGGCAGTGGACAGTGGGGAGAAGAGCATTTCCAATTTTGTGAAGGTACCAGAAGTTCCAAGATGACTCTTCATGAATAAAGGAAATAAACTAACAGAGACTACAATCCGTTAGAAATAAAGCCTCTTTTTTTTTCTGTTTCCAGAGTCTCTTGGAGTGCTTGACATAGTTTTTCTACACTCGAGTAGGAAACAGTGAGTGCTCATTCTGCAGCCAACTGTGTCAGCAAGGCATCCATTCAACCATGCTCAAACCACGGTTCTACTGTTTTTCCTCTACCTTGGATGGTTGAGTGGAGTCTGCTGTTATCTTGAGTTAATAAGCCTAAAGAGGGAAATGGAGTCTGTCTCTAGTTAAAATTTGGATACTTTATCGTGGTTTTTTTTTTTTTTGCATTAAAAAATAATTGTATTACAATATTTATCTTGAGTACTGAATTTTTTGGCACTCCCTTAAATTTTGCACTGTGCTAACCTCACCCTCATCCCAAGCAGAACAGTACCTCTTAACCCCTGAAGATATAATGTCCTATTCCATGCAATCTGTGAATGTGAGCTTGTTTGGAAAACAGATGTGATTAAGTGAAAGATTTCGAGATGAGAAGATTATCCTGGATTTTTCAGCTGGGCCCTAAATGCAATGGCAAGAGTCCTTATAGGAGAGAGTCAGAGGGGGATCATATGCACACACAGAGAAGAAAGAGATGAGACAATGTAGGGATGTGGTCGCAAGCCAAAGAATGCCTGCAGCCACCAGAAGATGGAAGGTCAAGGAAAGGATCCTCTCCCAGAGCCTCCAAAGGGAGTGTGTGCCTACCAACACCATAAGCTCAGAATTCTGGCCTCTTGAACTCTGAGGGAATACACGTCTATTGTTTTAAGTAACCCAGTTTGTGGGAGTTTGTTACGCAACAGCCAGAAGAAATGAATACACCCTTCCTTTTCACAATACCTCCCCCATCTTCCGCCTGCCCCTTGTCTCACCTCACTGTACCCCTTAAACTCTGATGTCTCAGCCCGAGGTAGCCCACGTGCTCTTCTCCATTTTCACATGTATTGTTCTTTCATTTTGGACTGATGCTGAAATCTCACCCATCCCTCAAGGTCTTTTTCATGAAGTCTGTCTGACAGTGCCAGGCAGGATCTCTCCATTCTCTGACCAAAGTCTAAGCTACAAAAGGCAAACTTTTTCTTAAACGTGTCTGTTTTCTTCCAAATACTACATGTCTTGCCTATGAGAGATGCTAAACAAAAATGGTGGGTTTGGAATATTGTTTTGAGTGCTTAATGCAGTGGGTGATCTACTGAGAAACTACCTTGGGCTTTGCACCCCCTTCATCAGGAAGATTCACCAGGAAGAGATGAAACTGTCCATCCAGTCCCCCATCTGTCCCCTCCTCAGGCCAAGCAGAGACCAGGAACTGCTCTGCCCATAAAGGGTTAACAGGCACTTGGGTGGTTCCAACCAGCACTAAGTGTGAACGTGGAGCTAGAGCCGGGTGAAACCTTCACAGTCCAGAGTTCAAAGAAAAGGAAAGCTATCCAATCCAAGAAAGCAGTAAAGGGACAAGATCTCTCAGTTCTGGAATTGGTGGGAGCCTCAGCCCCTCGGACGCAGCACCACCAAGGAGGGAGGGACACACTGAGAAAAGGATGGCCTGCGGGCAGTGGAAAGGACTATTAGGGAAAAGACTCCGCACTCCTGCCCAGAGAAGTGCCCCAGACAGAGAATGGACAACACGCAGAGGTGAAGGCAACCACAGAGGCCTGCACTCTTCCCCAGGATGGCGTGCACCGCCTGCCTGCTCCATCTCCTCTGAGCTGTTTCATATGATCTGGAAAAGGGAAGGAGCCCCATATGGCCACCGCTGTGCTTCTTGCCAATTCAGATGGGAGTTAAAGACCCATACAATAAAGGAATGCGACATTTCTTGCATCCTAGGAGTTTTTGAGCAACCTGCTGAGATTCTGAGATTATAAACTTAGAAGCATCCTCTGGCTTCGTTTCCAATACATCTCAGTGTTGGAGAAAGGGTTTTTGGTTGTTTTTTTTCTGAACTTTTTAAAAGTTGAAGTATAATTGATTTACAATATTGTGTTAGTTTCAGGTGTACAGCAAAGTGATTCAGTTATACACACATATGTATCAGTTCAGTTCAGTCACTCAGTCATGTCCGACTCTTTGTGACCCCACGAACTGCAGCACGCCAGGCCTCCCTGTCCATCACCAACTCCCGGAGTTCACTCAAACTCACATCCATCGAGTCACTGATGCCATCCAGCCATCTCACCCTCTGTCAAGCACCACCAAGGAGGGAGGGACACACTGAGAAAAGGATGGCCTGCGGGCAGTGGAAAGGACTATTAGGGAAAAGACTCTGCACTCCTGCCCAGAGAAGTGCCCCAGACAGAGGATGGATAACACGCAGAGGTGAAGGCAACCACAGAGGCCTGCACTCTTCCCCAGGATGGCGCGCACCGCCTGCCTGCTCCATCTCCTCTGAGCTGTTTCATATGATCTGGAAAAGGGAAGGAGCCCCATATGGCCACCACTGTGCTTCTTGCCAATTCAGATGGGAGTTGAAGACCCATACAATAAAGGAATGTGACATTTCTTGCATCCTAGGAGTTTTTGAGCAACCTGCTGAGATTCTGAGATTATAAACTTAGAGGCATCCTCTGGCTTCGTTTCCAATACATCTCAGTGTTGGAGAAAGGGTTTTCGGTTTTTTTTTTTTTTTTCTGAACTTTTTAAAAGTTGAAGTATAATTGATTTACAATATTGTGTTAGTTTCAGGTGTACAGCAAAGTGATTCAGTTATACACACATATGTATCAGTTCAGTTCAGTCACTCAGTCATGTCCGACTCTTTGTGACCCCACGAACTGCAGCACGCCAGGCCTCCCTGTCCATCACCNTTTTTCTAATTCCCCAAAAGTAGCCCTAGAGGCTAGATGCCGCCCTGTTTCCAGGAGCCCATATTTTAACTAACAATGATGACTAGTTATTTCAAATCAATTTGAGAAGCATCTAGAAGAGAAACTGTTCCTGAAAGCAAATAACAAATAATTTCTTTTGCTAATAAAAGTTAACTGAAAATGCTAAACACTGCAAACATTTTGCTCTTTTATGATTAATACAATGCATACAACCATGCTCCTAAATTTAATACCCCTTTCATATAATAAATCTACGTGTCTTGATCCAAAATGGACCTAAAATTAACCAAAATACAGAATATGAAAAATGACTATAGATAAATCTGAATTCCAAGCATAAGCTCCCTCCCTGAGGGTGCCCATCCATCTTGCAAATATAAGAAAACAGGCCTCCATAAAAGCTCTCTTCTGAGGAGGAGAAAAACATCTCAGGAGATGAGCAATGAGAGACTCCCAAAGAAGTTCAATCAAAGCAAAAACTAAACTAGCGAACTGGGAATTCAGTGATGAGCCTAACAGAAACCACACTGCCCAGGCCTGCTCGGCCTCCTTCTACCCCCTCCCCCATCTTTACAATTGACTTGGGACTTTAGGAGGTGAACGGCAGCACTTAGGTCGCAAATCCAAAATCAAGCAGAAGAGTCATGAAGCCATTTTCCCTACTTATTCAAACTGGAGCTGCCTTTGGGTCCACACTCAGAAGTATCATGTTAGGCTGGAGAAGGACAGAATACACACACACATGCTGGCCAGTACTCGGGGGCATGGTTGAAAGGCGCCAAGAAGAATCTTGGGGGCCTTTCATTGTCCTGTTGTGCAAACACAGACCGACCTGCAAGAGTTCACAGCTTCCCTTTCATAGAACTGCTCCCCTAGTCACTCTCTCCCTTTCCCTCTTTCCTCTCTTCTTTCTATCCCCCTATCTGCCATCAAATACAGGGCAAAAGACGGGAAATGACTAACAGGTTCAAACTGCCACACTTTCTGCCTACCTCCTCCAGTGTCCTAGCGTGTCTTCATGTTTCTCTTTACTGGGTAACTCCACAATAGACATCAAAGGTTTTCCTGATGAGAATACACTTGCCAGTTTAAAGGGAATAAATTGCCACCTCCCCACTTGCAAAACAGTTAGCAAAATGTAACTTCAAGATCATGGCATCTGGTCCCATCACTTCATGGGAAATAGATGGGGAAACAGTGGAAACAGTGTCAGACTTTATTTTTCTTGGCTCCAAAATCACTGCAGATGGTGACTGCAGCCATGAAATTAAGACGCTTACTCCTTGGAAGGAAAGTTATGACCAACCTAGACAGCATATTGAAAAGCAGAGACGTTACTTTGTCAACAAAGGTCTGTCTAGTCAAGGCTATGGTTTTTCCAGTGGTCATGTATGGATGTGAGAGTTGGACTATAAAGAAAGCTGAGCACTGAAGAATTGATGCTTTTGAACTGTGGTGTTAGAGAAGACTCTTGAGAGTCCCTTGGACGGCAAGGAGATCCAACCAGTCCATCCTAAAGCAGATCAGTCCTGGGTGTTCATTGGAGGGACTGATGTTGAAGCTGAAACTCCAATACTTTGGCCACCTGATGCAAAGAGCTGACTCATTTGAAAAGACCCTGATGCTGGGAGAGTTTGAGGGCAGGAGGCGAAAGGGACGACAGAGGATGAGATGGTTGGATGGCATCACTGATTCAACGGACGTGGGTTTGGGTGAACTCTGGGAGTTGGTGATGGACAGGGAGGCCTGGCGTGCTGCAGTTCATGGGTTCGCAAAGAGCCGGACATGACTGAGCGACTGAACTGAACTCCAAGATTAAAGGCAGATGTTTAACACACACACACACACAAAACACTCTCCAGTTCATGTTCTCAAGGGACTCTATTTGTAGTCATTCACCTCCTCTTTTGAAGCCAGGATCTAGGTTATCAGTAGTCATAGCCATTTTAAGACAACTAGATTCCTAGGGTTGGAACAATAATGTGATTCAGCTTGAGTTTCTGCATGTAGATCCCAGAATGCCTTGCTCCTTAGAGACGGATTAAAAGTATCAAGAGCAGTCTCCCAAAGACTAGTCAGCAGATGGCTACCTGAGGATGAGACAGAAATCACTTGGGGATGCTCCTCTGGGCTCCCATCATAGAGATGCCGTTTCAGTGAATCTAGGGACCAGACAGGGAATATGCAGCTCTAACAAGCTCCCACAATGATTCTGGTGCACATGCAGCTATTGAAATCACACTTATTGGTGATTAAACATAATTTTTTTTGTCTGCTGTATAAACACTTATAACACTTATTTCAAAAACATTTTCCAAATCAGAAGGTATAGAGAAAGAGAATATGTCTTAGGAACTCTATGCTGCTGAACCATCATTGGCTTTTAGGCCTGGGACCATCTTTATCATATTGATATTATGATCCCAATTAAAAGGATAAAAATGATGTTAACAGTTTCCCACTAAGAGGTGGGGTCTAGTCCCTCTTCTCTCGAAACTTGGCAGGCTTGTTCAGCCAATAGAGTTTGGCAGGAGTGCTGTTCTATGACTTGTGAGTCTTGGTCACAGATGCCTGGCAGCTTCCCCATACTGCCCTCAGCAACCTCCTGTGTAAGAAGATAACTATCTCGAGGCCAAAATGGTGAAGAGGTCTCCAGAAGATTCTGGCTCCCAGCCATCTGAGTCATTCCCAGTTTTTTTAGTTTTCCCACTGGAGATTCTAAGACATTCGGGTGCAGAGGCAAGCCACCCAACTCTGTTATGCCCAAATTCCTAGCCTACAGGCCCCATGAGCATGCTGAAATCATTGTTGTAGGGTGCCACCAAGTGTTAGGGTGATTTGTGAAGCAAGAGTAGTCAATCAGAGCAAAAGGTGAACCATCCAAACAGCGTTTTAGGTTGATACATTGCTTGACCACTCAGGAAGTGGGGAAAGAAGTTAAGACTTAAGTACAATGAGAGGACTTATAGTATGTTGGTTGCATGCCTGGATCTATTAGGTTTGGCCTTAAATCCCCCTCCAGCACTCACTAGACAAGATGCTTAATGTCTCTGTGTATCCTTGGTTTTGTTTTGTTTTGTTTTTTTCTGTTCATCAATTTTGAAACTGGGATGCTAAGAATAGTTCCTGCTCCACAGAACTGTTGTAAGCATGAAATGAGATACAGCCTGGCCCTCAGCAGCATCCCCGCCTGCACTTGTGGCTCTATCACTGAAGGCTGCCAGGAGGCCTCACCCTACTAACCAGGTACCTTGCACATATGAACATCACATAATTCCTGCTCTTGTCTAAGCAGTCTTGGAAGCCAGAAGATGTTCTGTTTCTTGGCTGGGTTTAAGTCACAGGCAATAGAATCGGCTATACAAGAAGACAGAGAATTGATTTACTGGCTTGTGAAAGTCGTGGGAAAATGAAATGCCTTCTCTTGCTTTCATCTATAGTTTGTGCTTTGGGTGCTAAAGTTTTGATTCTTCTTTAGCAGTTTTTAATAGCTGACACTGTCTACGTATTGCATGCCAAGCAGTATTCCAAATTCATGCACTGAGTTAATCTTTATAGTAGATGGTTATATCTTTATATAATCTATGATAGATATATCTATTATGTGAGGTAGGTAGTATTCATCCCATTTTAATGATGAGAAAACTGAGGCTCAGAAGTATTACATCACTTGCTCAAAGACATGCAGCTGGTAGATGGCAGGGCTGAGCTCTGAACCCAGTCACTGCCATGATTTTAACTGCAAAGTCGGGCTGTGTCTCACTACCCTACACTGCTCTTCTACTGAAGAAAATGTTTCCATTTTATGAGTATTTAAAATAATTTTTTCATGCCTTGCTGTAAAAGGTTTCTCTGTTCACAGTACTGTGAAATACAGCAATCACAGGGAAGTACTAAAAGTTATACCTGAATTACAAGTAAAGCTGATGCTTGTACTTCTGAGGCCCTCGAGGATTTGAGTTCTACATGAACACATCAAATTGTTTCCCTAATTAGCATGACATCCTGTCAACACATATATAGCCTATGTCCAAGAGTTTTCTTTAGCAGTACTCTATAAGATTAAAGGACTTCCTTTTGATTCCTAGTTGCAGAATTTTTTATCATGAATACAGATGATTTTAAAGAGCATCTGCTTTTCTGTATCCACTTTGTTATTATTTTCTAAATCAATTGCCCTTGTGATAATACTCTGTATCATTTCATTCCCTAGTATATAGTTAATTTTCATACATGTTCCCTGTGGCATGAAAAGAATTTACATGTGGATGCTGTTTGGTGTAGCATCCATACATGTCACTAAATAAGGCATGTTAACTATGCCGTTCAACTATCCCATAGCCTTACTAATTTTTCTATCACCTTGTTCTAATAATTCCTGACAGTGGTATTGAAATATTCCAAGGCTATTTTATATTTCTTCTTATCTTTTATCAAATTTTTGCCTTATAAATATAAAATTGTTAGATCTTCCTGGGGGAATTAAACCTTTGATTATTTTGAAGAGTTCCTCTTTATATTTAGCAATACTTTTGACTTTAACCTGAAACTAACAAAGTCCAATTTTTGGTTATTATTAGCATATAGCTTTCTCCATTTTTTTGAACTTCCAAATTTTCTGTATTTTTGTTTAACAGGTCTCTCATAAACAGCTTCTGCCTTTTTAAAAAATCCAGACTTTGTCTTTTCCCTGGAGCATTTAGCTCATCCACATTTAATGCAATGACAAATACACTTGTATTTAAATCTATGATCTTACAAGCTTTTTATTTGCTCTGTTTTTCTTTCTTGATTTGATTTTTAAAACTATTCTCTGTTTTCCTCTCTTAGACCAGAAGGTCTATCCTTTCTATTTTTGTGTGTGTGTTATGGTTACCGAGAAATTATGAAAGCATTTTTTGATCTATCAAAGTATAATAATGATTCATATTTTTACTTTTTTCCAAGATACGCAAGGATATTAGTATACCTTAACTATGATTACTCTCACTGGTTCTTAGAACTCTTGTGGTTGTACATTTTGTGTGCACACTAAGTCATATCCAAGTCTCTGCCAGCCCTGGGCTGTAGCCCACCAGATTCCTCTGTCAATGAAATTTCCAAGGCAAGAATACTGGAGTGGATAGCCATTTCCTTCTCCAAGGGATCTTCCCAACCCAGGGATTGAA
>SJYT01082522.1:0-163328 GCA_006410635.1 Cephalophus harveyi
ATAGAATATAATCAATCTGATTTCGGTGTTGACCATCTGGTGATGTCCACGTGTAGAGTCTTCTCTTGTGTTGTTGGAAGAGGGTGTTTGCTATGACCAGTGCATTTTCTTGGCAAAACTCTATTAGTCTTTGCCCTGCTTCATTCCGCATTCCAAGGCCAAATTTGCCTGTTACTCCAGGTGTTTCTTGACTTCCTACTTTAGCATTCCAGTCCCCTATAATGAAAAGGACATCTTTATTGGGAGTTAGTTCTAAAAGGTCTTGTAGGTCTTCATAAAACCGTTCAACTTCGGCTTCTTCAGCATTACTGGTTGGGGCATAGACTTGGATTACTGTGATATTGAATGATTAGCCTTGGAAGCGAACAGAGATCATTCTGTCATTTTTGAGATTGCATCCAAGTACTGCATTTCGGACTCTTTTGTTGACCATGATGGCTGCTCCGTTTCTTCTGAGGGATTCCTGCCCACAGTAATAGATATAATGGTCATCTGAGTTAAATTCACCCATTCTAGTCCATTTTAGTTTGCTGATTCCTAGAATGTCGACGTTCACCCTTGCCATCTCTTGTTTGACCACTTCCAATTTGCCTTGATTCATGAACCTGACATCCCAGGTTCCTATGCAATATTGCTCTTTACAGCATCAGACCTTGCTTGTATCACCAGTCACATCCACAGCTGGGTATTGTTTTTGCTTTGGCTCCATCCCTTCATTCTTTCTGGAGTTATTTCTCCACTGATCTCCAGTAGCATATTGAGCACGTAATGACCTGGGGAGTTCCTCTTTCAGTATCCTATCATTTGCCTTTTCATACTGTTCATGGGGTTCTCAAGGCAAGAATACTGAAGTGGCTTGCCCTTCCCTTCTCCAGTGGACCACATTCTGTCAGCCCTCTCCACCATGACCCGCCCGTCTTGGGTTGCCCTGCAGGCATGGCTTGGTTTCATTGAGTTAGACAAGGCTGTGGTCCTAGGGTGATTCGATTGACTAGTTTTCTGTGAGTATGGTTTCAGTGTGCCTGCCCTAGGAAGTATGATTTTTCTACGTGGTTCGAGTAAATGTCCCTGGCAGAAGGAATTGCATGAGCAAATGCCTAGAACCCACATAGGTGTGGCCCTGAGGAGCAGCAGTACAACCAGTATTCAGTGAGCAGCTGGCATGTTCTGGGAGACTGTGCCAAGTGATTCTGGTGCAAAGGTGAATAAGGCAGGCAGGCTGGTGAGTGGGTGGAAAGGGTGGAAGGAGCCAGGAAGAAGTTCATAGAGTTGGGGAGTGATTGACCAAGGGTTTCACAGTCAGTTGGTGGCAGGTGGCATCATGAAGCCTGAGATAGGGTGGACCGTGCCCAGAAGGACTTGGATGTCAGGACTGAGCTTGTTTTTCTAAGAGCATCAACAGGGAGAGTAAGAATAGCCCAGAGCGGGGCCTGGTGCACAGGGTGTTTGTTTGACCTGAGCCACTCAGAGATGAGAGTTTCACTTTCCCTTTCAGTTCTCCAGGTATATCTGGGCCCAGAGGTTGTGTGTGGTTATTGCAGAGTCAAAAAGCTGGTAGCTGCTTTGCATAGCTGAGAACAACTGGATCTTGTTTACATTCGGCCAGAGAAGACTGCTGGGTAAGCAGGCAGGGTAGGACCCCCCGCCCCCCATCTCCCCATCCTCAGGACGACGGTCTGATGATGGTCACTAATTGACAGAAGAAGGGAAAACGGAAGCTCAGAGGGGTAAGATCATGGCCGACGTGGTGGGTTAAGCAGGAGCAGAGCTTGGTTGTGGAGGCAGGTGAGTCTGATGACTTCCTCCCACCCCTTGGGCCCCTAAAAAGTGCAAAGGAAGGGTGACACCTGCTCAGATGGGCTCAGCTCAGGATGTCGACTTCTGAGTCATGTGTAGTGACCCCAGAAGGAAGGTGAGTGTCGGGGGTGAGTGTTGGGAAATTTGGAAGAAGCAGAGGGGTGAAGGAGGGTGTAGGGGGGCAGAACCCTTCCTCCTTGTGGCCTGGCCACCTTGAGGCTTCCCCCAGGGGGCTGTGCTGAGGCCAGTGGGGCATAGGATTTCTCTCGAGATATAAGGAATCCAGGTTTCATCACCTACCCTTTGACCCCTGCTTCCTAACTGCCTGCTCAGAGCCAGGCCCTAGGGGGAAACTGAGGCCTGGAGAAGGACAGGAGAGCAAACGGGGAGATGAAGGGCACTGTCTTCCTGTGCTCAATGGGCCTCAGCTCAGGATGTAGGTGATGGGTGGCCCTGTGTAGGGAAGATGGCCCAGCAGACAAAGTGAGAAGGGCTCACTGCACGATGCCCACATTAAGATCCTGGCTTTGCCATCTTAAGATAAAAACCCAGACAGTAGACAGGTCAGTATAACAGGAGGGGCAGGAGCTTAGATCTATGTGTTTTATAGGCAGAAACAATCCTGGAAACTTTTGGTTTATTAAAACCACAGTATTCCTCTCACATACCCATGTCAGAAGCACTGGTCTTGGCCTCCTCTCTGCCCACTGAGAGCTGTGTGACCCTGGGCAAGTCAGCTCCTCGGGAATCATTTGCTCAGATCTCTTATTCAATTTTTAAAAACTGATTTTGGTCTTTTCATGTGGATTTTAGGCTGTGTGTTGGGGATGCCCACCTTTGTGTACTGTAAATACTGCAAAAAGTGTCTGCTGCTTTCCCATTGTATTCCGACCTGCTTTATGGGTCCATGGCAATGTTTAATTTTTAAGAGGTCATATAAATCAGACTTTTCTTTATGGCTCTGGGATTTGTGTCTTGATGAGAAAGGTTTCCTCACATCAACATTATTTCTAACATTTTTAGTTCCAGTGCCTTTGTAGTTTTTTTCTTTCTGGTTTCCATTTAGATCCCTCTTGGAGTCACTGATTGATTGGAATCTTGTTGTTTCTTCCTCTTCCTCCTTCCCTCCTCCTTCCTCCTTCCCTCCTTGGTATTTCCTTCTTCTCTTTCAAAAGAACATATTTAATGGGCACATTTCACAGTCACAAATGAACGCACCCTTTTATGTGCCTTCGAAAGAGCATTCATTGCAGTCAGGATATGACTCCTCCCTCTTCCCCTCGCAAAGTTTTAGACAGCAGTTAGGGAACAGAGAGCAAGAGGCTGGAGAGAGCTGGGCTGCGCACCCAGACCTGGCCCAGACACTGTGTGGGAGCAGAGACTTTGGAATGTCCGGCTCAAAGCTCAGGCCAGTATCACATTTTAGATAAGACCCATATTTCCCCTCAATTCTCTCTTCCTCTTTCTCCTCCTATAAAAATATCATGGCTGGAGTAAGGAGACATGAGGAAATACAGGTGTCTCCTGCTACTTGAAAGTACAGTGTTCCTACAAAAGCTTCCCTAAACCAAGATGGGATAGGGAATAGACCATGTAGGTCTCACTACACAGGGTGACCTTTTGGAAAGCAAGGGATGCCCATAAATGGAAACACTCAGAAAACTGATAGAGCTATCTGTCAGAAAGAGCCTTTCATCAAGACAGACAAGGAAAACAAATAGAATTACTGCCCTGCAGGTAAAACAAGAGCTGTGCTGCGTCTTTGAGAAGCTGGTTGTTTCACGTCACTGTAACAGGTCCCACACCTTGTATTCTAGCCAGGCTGTGCCTGGGAGGGTGGAGGGAGCCCCAGAGGCCCTGGAGCAGGAGGAGCAGCAGAGAAAAGACAGGGCCCCTGCCCAGTGCTGGGAGCTGCAGAAACTCCACACAAACAGACCCACAGGCAGAAAAGTGCAAGATTCTGGGGGGCCCTAGAGAGGAACTGGGGGAGACAGCAGGGGGAGGAGGATTTAGAGCTGGCCTCCAAGGTCAGGTAACATTTCACCTGGTGAAGCAGGTGGGGAAATGTCTCACCACCTGCAGGGGGAGGGGCAGCCTCAGCGAAGGCCTGGAAGCTGGGGGGAAATCAGAGTCCAGGCAGCTGGAAGTGCTCAAGGCCCCTGGATCACACTCTGAGAAGGCAGGAAGGTGAGGATGACAGGAGGAGGAGCATCAGGAGGGCCTGGGTGCTGGGCTAAGGACTTTTAACTTAATCTTGCCATAACCGCTCCTTTCCCTACCTAAGAATGATGCCCTGAAGTCACATGGAGGGAGATGTTTGGTAGAATCTCTGTCTGAGGACTTCCCTGGTGGCTCAGATGGTAAAGCATCTGTCTACAATGCAGGAGACCTGGATTCAATCCCTGAGTCAGGAGGATCCCGTGGAGAAGGAAATGGCAATCCACTCCAGTACTATTGCCTGGAAAATTCCATGGACAGAGGAGCCTGGTAGGCTACAGTCCATGGGGTCACAAAGGGTCAGATATGACTGAGCGACCTCACTTTCACTTTCTGTCTGCCCATGGGAAGAGAAGGGCTCTGTGTTCAGCCAATTGGGCAGGAACAGGCTTCTCAGCAGTCCTCCCTTTTCTCAGAAACAGCCCTTTGAGAAAGGGACCAATCAGAGGCTAACAGAGGAGGACGCTCCAGAAAGGAATCTAGCAGAGGGAACACCATCAGCATCCACAGGCAGCTGAGGCCCCAGACAAGGGTCAGGACCAGGACAAGAATGGGAGCGGAAGACGGAAGGATGAGGTGGAGGGTACACGTGCATTTACAAGTGTTTGGCATCATCCAGGATCAGCCCTCTCTGCCCGCACCCTCCTCCTCTCTCTTCCCTGGCTCTTGGTCCTTGTGTTTCACAGTTTCGGTTGGCTGCCCTGGCTCCCAGGGTCCTGCAGCTTCGAGGCAGAGAAGGAGACAGAGGCCAGCCAGCTCTCCTCTCCTTCCTTCCCTTACAGCAGGAGCCCCCGGACCCCCTCAGCTCTCTTCCCCTGTGTGTCCTTCAGCAGGACAGAGTCATACAGACACCCTTCACCATAGAGCAGCCCAGAAAACACATCCCTGATGTCCAGGCCCTGAGACGCGAGGCAGAAGGGTCCAGGGTGAAGGCAGGTGGCACTGGAGGAGGTAGAATTTCAGGAGAGCAGGTGGGCATGAGGAGCGTTCAAGGCCAAAGGAACATTGTGTGTTAAGATCTAGGCTGAGAACAAAGAGCAGCAGCTGGAAATGGAGCAGTCAGGGAATAAGCAGAGCAGGGGTGGCTTGGACAGAGAAAGGAAGCTGCTTGGAGGTGGGCCTGCCTGTGTGAATTCTCTCCCACCCGCACAGTCAGTGCCTCCAGCCTCCGCCACCAGGCATACTCCCTAGTGAACAAGCTACTGGTTACTCTTCCTGAAGGGCAATCCTGGCTATTGCAGAGAGAAAGTGTTAGAAACAAAGATGCTAGGATGGGGGCTCAGGTAGGGGGATTTGGGGCAGGCGCTAAGGAAATAGGGCTGGTCTAGATTGGATGCTGCAGAGTAGGGGACCGGCAAGAATACTGGTTCGGGTTGCAATTTTCTTCTCCAGGGGTTCTTCCCAACCCAGGGACTGAATCCACATCTCTTGAGTCTCGCGTCTCCTGCATTACCACTGAAAGTGAAAGTCTCTCAGTCGTGTCCGATTCTTTGTGACCCCATGGACTGTAGCCTGCCAAGCTCCTCGGTCCATGGGGTTTTCCAGGCAAGGATACTGGAGTGGGTGCCATTCCCTTCTCCAGGGGATCTTCGTGCTTTTTAACCTGTATGTCTCCCTTTCTGGCCACACTTTCTCTAAAGTCCTCTCATTTAAATCTTGTGAACTCATGGCCTTTCACAGACTCAACCTGGCCCAATGACACATATTTATGGTAATCATTATCTTTTTATTTATTATCATTGTTATATGCGGGTGCCCCTTTAAGTAGCAGAGATGCCGATCTGTGGAGCTCATCTCCCCTGCAAGGGGTCTTCCTTCCTTCGAGTGGACAGAAGGAAGCTCATGGGTGCACATGTGGGTGGGCAAGATGCTGCTGGACAATGTGTCTGTTTAAGGCCACAGTTCACACTGATTATTCTGGTTTAACCCTGTGATCATTCCTACTTTTCTAGAGAAGTTGGTTTCATCAACACAAACATGTCTCCTGCACTGACAGTTGTCACAGCAGGAGTCAGGCTTATTTCTTGTTGGCACTTAATTCAACCACCTTCAATCATCTTTAAGGTGGTGGTACTAGAAACCACCCCATTTTGCGGGTTCAGTTCAGTTCAGTTCAGTCGCTCAGTCGTGTCCGACGCTTTGCGACCCCATGAATCGCAGTACTGACTGCTATAAGGTGACTGCTGCTGTCTTAGAGTTAAAACACTCCAACGTCCTAAGTGCATATGGTTAAAATAGATCAATTTGTACAGAGGGTTCTGCTCATTCCTTCCCAAAGAAAAGCTATTTCTTTAGATTGTTAATTTGGGGCTTCCCTGGTGGCTCAGAGGTTAAAGCGTCTGCCTGCAATGCAGGAGACCTGGGTTCAATCCCTGGGTTGGGAAGTTTCCCCTGGAGAAGGAAATGGCAACCCACTCCAGTACTCTTGCCTGGAGAATCCCATGGACGGAGAAACCTGGTAGGCTACAGTCCACGGGGTCGCAAAGAGTCGGACACGACTGAGCGACTTCACTTTCACTTTTAATGTCTTTAAATGATATTACTACATTGGGAAGCGGAATAGTGTGAGAATGTGTGCTCAGGAGACAGGAACCTGGACTTGGAGTCTGGCTCTAGCACTAGCTGTGTGCTTTGAGTAAATTGCTTCACCTCTCTGAGCTTTAGCTTCCTTTTTTACAGACAGGGTCATTATGAGAACTAAAAGTGAGTGAATACCTACCAGGCACTTGGAATGTTGCCTGGTGCAAAGAGAGAAGTCATTGACCACGATAGCTAATACATATTCAGTTCAGTTCAGTCGCTCAGTCATGTCCGACTCTTTGCGACCCCATGATCGCAGCATGCCAGGCCTCCCTGTCCATCACCAACTCCTGGAGTTCACTCAGACTCACATCCATCGAGTCAGTGATGCCATCCAGCCATCTCATCCTCTGACGTCCCCTTTTCCTCCTCCCCAAAATCGCTCCCAGCATCAGAGTCTTTTCCAATGAGGCATCTCTCTGCATGAGGTGGCCAGAGTACTGGAGTTTCAGCTTTAGCATCATTCCTTCCAAAGAAATCCCAGGGCTGATCTCTTTCAGAATGGACTGGTTGGATCTCCTTGCAGTCCAAGGGACTCTCAAGAGTCTTCTCCAACAGCACAGCTCAAAAGTATCAATTCTTCGGTGCTCAGCTTTCTTCACAGTCCAACTGTCACATCGATACATCACCACTGGAAAAACCATAGCCTTGACTAGACGAACCTTTGTTGGCCAAGTAATCTCTCAGCTTTTCAATATGCTATCTAGGTTAGTCAAAACTTTCCTTCCAAAAGAATTTTGAGCATTACTTTACTAGCATGTGAGATGAGTGCAATTGTGCGGTAGTTGGAGCATTCTTTTGCATTGCCTTTCTTTGGGATTGGAATGATAACTGACCTTTTCCAGTCCTGTGGCCACTGCTGAGTTTTCCAAGTGTGCTGGCATATTGAGCGCAGCATGTTCACAGCATCATCTTTCAGAATTTGAAATAGCTCATATTAGATATTGCATTTTTCTTTTTCATGATTTAAAAATTTTGTTATTCTTTATTTCTTACTGGGAAAAAATAATGATTTCATTTGTTTGTATACTTTTTCTTATACCTTTCCCCACTTTCTCCTAATATCATTTTTTTATCACTGAGTTTATACCCTCTATTAGAAAACTTTGTAATTGTAAGCTCTTTGTTTACTCCTTTATTTCTTAAGCCCTCAACTGAAGCCAGTATTTCTTGACTCCCTGTTTTGTAAAATGAAATATCAATCCTTATCCTCCTTTCAGTGCTTCAGCTCCCAACTTGTAGCAGTGTGCCTTAATTTTTATATTGCTTAACAAGTAGATTCATTTCTAATGTTTAAATAGTCTTTTATCTTAAAAGATAAAAATCAAAAAATAATGAATAGAAATACCAACTGTAAAATTTTGAATCACTTATTGTAGCTTTCTGAAAAGTCTGGGGAAGAGTGAAGGCTGCTGTGAATATGGGATGGGGTGTGGGGGTGGTGGGCTTGTCCCCTGCTCTCCCCTCGGCCTCCCTCTCATCTTGCTCCCTCTCTAGGGCTCTGTGCAGCGGACCGTTCTCTCCTGTGAACACGCTCCCTGTTTCTCTCCCTCCACTGCACTCCCCTTTATTCAGCTATCACTTCTCCATCCAGTGAGTCTTCAAACATTTGTTGAAGACTCTGGTCTCCTGTTGCCCCTGTGCTTGTTTTTATTAGCAGCAGAGGGAGAAGAGGGAGGCTATGGATTCTTGAGCCCAGTGAGGAGGTTGGAATCCAGTCTACCAAGGGCAAGACTTCTGACCTTGGGCAAGTCAAGTAACGTCTATGAGTAGGCTTCCTTATCTGTAAATACTGATACAATGTACATATCTCAAAGGTTAATGAAATGAAATATGAGTTATCATTGGTAAAGTTTTATGGCAAATAATAATGCAGAGCAAAGACCACAAACACAAATCACTCTTATCAATAGCTGTTATTATACCTATAAGTATCTTTACTATCATTTAATTCAGGTCTCAGCAGAGGTAGTTAATAAGTGCTCTTAAAAATGTGGCTAAATATAATCAACATTTGCTCTCTTCCTTCACCTCCCAAGGCAACAATCACAAGAAAAACCAAAATAGTCTCTATATAAATATCTGGGTTTTTTATTTTATTACCCAAAATTTAACCTTTTATTTAATATTATATATTCTGATTCAGTAATAATCTGTGTTTACCATGGGTAAAATTTTAAATTAATTTAAAGTATAACTGTGTTTATAATAACATTAGGATTTAGCATTAATCAAAGAATGGATATCACTGATTGAGCTAAACATAAATAGAATTGAAATATATGCCAAAATATCTGGATTTTTTTGTTTTAAAAAGTCCACTGAGAATGAGTACGTTTGAAAGGATGGGTACTCTCATATATTATGAGTGTGAATGTAAATTGCTATAATTTGTTTGCATAACAGTTTGGCGCTAGGTACAAAAATTTTTTAGTTGTTCATGCCCTCTAATCTAGTAATTATACTTCTAGAAATAGCTTAAGGAAACAGTCTCAAATACAGGTGAAGTTTTTTACAAGGAGAATATTCTTTGCACTATTATTTACATAAAATAATTAGAAATAGCCTAAAAGTCCTCCAGTCAGGGGAGGACAGCAGAGGGGGTAGGGCACTGTGGGGGTCCTCAGCCACCCAGGAGAGGGATACAAGAATTGGGGCAGGGCCAGAGGGACTCCAGGTTCTTGTGGGATAAAAGGCCTTGTAGAAACAAGGAGGGTGCAGACTGTGGGAGCTGTATCATCAGGAACTTTATCAAGACAGAGACTCAAGCACAAGAGCAAGACATCATTTTAATTAAGAAGAGTTATTTTCCAATAAGCATACTTCCACAACTATATATTATTTTACATTAAAGGGAGTAGAGCATAGTCATCACAAACCTGGGATTTGGATCAGAAACACTTGGGTTCAAGTCCAGGCTGTGGTAGCAGCATGAAAACTTGGGCTGACCTAAGTTTAGGTGAGTTTCAGGAGCCTGCACGTCATAGGCAATGGACCAATATTAGTTATTACCAATTAGTGAGCACAAGTGTTCCCAACCTCACATAATTTCCAGAGTGTTCCCTCCCCATCTGTTTTTCTGCCTCTGGTTTTACTGCTTTGATAACTTCGCAGATGGCTGTTTCCTGTCTGATTATCCTCTCCTTGTGCCCCAACAGGAGATCAGGACTTTGAGTTGGCTGGGAGGGAGCTGGTAGGAGGATGAGTAACTTTTCTTAACTAGCAGCCAGCAGAGCACAGGAGACAGAGAAACATGCCAGGTTAAGTCCCCAGTGGCATTTGTGGTCATCCCAGGGGAACCTGCCAGAGACCTCGCCCCTCGCTGCTCCCTGCAGCCACTGCTCACTACTGGTGGAGTCCACAGCCTGTTTTCTCTTCCCCAGGGGTGAAGCATCATCTCCTTCCAGCCTGACCCAGACAAGGAGCTGAAGGAAGATCTCTGAGACCCAGCTGCTGCCACCATGAGCTCAGAAGACCGTAGGGGGAGCTCAGGTAATCAGCTGCCTCGTCTCTGATTGGTTTCTACTTGTGAGGGTGGTGTTGAGAGATTGTTGCTGAGCCGTTAAAGACACCAGGATTCTTGGCTTCTGGAGGAGAGGAATTCAATCCAGGGCCAGTGACAAGGCTTGGTGGCTCGGAGCTTTAGTGTAATAAAGATTTATTAAAGTATAAAAGAGATAGAGAAAGCTTCTGACATAGACATCATAAGGGGGCAGAGAGAGTACCCCCCTGCTCTCTTTAGCAGGAAGCTATATACGTACTCAGTTCAGTTCAGTTCAGTTGCTCAGTCGTGTCCGACTCTTTGCGACCCCATGAATCACAGTACACCAGGCCTCCCTATCCATCACCAACTCCCAGAGTTCACTCAGACTCACGTCCATCGAGTCAGTGATGCCATCCTGCCATCTCATCCTCTGTTGTCCCCTTCTCCTCCTGCCCCCAATCCCTCCCACCATCAGTCTTTTCCAATGAGTCAACTCTTCACATGAGGTGGCCAAAGTACTGGAGTTTCAGCTTTAGCATCATTCCTTCCAAAGAACACCCAGGACTGATCTCCTTTAGAATGGACAGTTTGGATCTCCTTGCAGTCCAAGGGACTCTCAAGAGTCTTCTTCAACACCACAGTTCAAAAGCATCAATTCTTCGGCGCTCAGCCTTCTTCATAGTCCAACTCTCACATCCATACATGACCACTGGAAAAACCATAAACTTGACTAAACGGACATTTGTTGGCAAAGTAATGTCTCTGCTTTTCAATATGCTATCTAGGTTAGTCAAAACTTTCCTTCCAAGGAGTAAGCATCTTTTAATTTCATGGTTGCAATCACCATCTGCAGTGATTTTGGAGCCCAAAAACATAAAGTCTGACACTGTTTCCACTGTTTCCCCATCTATTTCCCATGAAGTGATGGGACTGGATGCCATGATCTTCATTTTGTGAATTACTGCTACTGCTACTGCTAAGCCACTTCAGTCGTGTCCGACTCTGTGCGACCCCATAGATGGCAGCCCACCAGGCTCCCCGTCCCTGGGATTCTCCAGGCAAGAACACTGCAGTGGATTGCCATTTCCTTCTCCATTTCTGAATTAGGAGAGTTTAAATTTAGAAACTGAGAACAATTGTGATCAGGTGTTTCATTTTCCTTCTCAGGAAAGAAAGTGGTAGCATTTAAGTTTACGCAGACTTTTAGATTAGTTATTGGTCCTTCTAACAACAATGACTGATATTTAAGAAGCCAACTGTCTACCATCCAAATATTAACCTTAGAGTTTAATATTCCACTCACATCATGAGAAGTCAATACAGTAAGATTTCACCCATTAATAATTTTAAGAGCTTCACATCCTAATCAATCTGATTTCAGTGCTGACCATCTGGTGATGTCCATGTGTAGAGTCTTCTCTTGTGTTGTTGGAAGAGGGTGTTTGCTATGAGCAGTGCATTCTCTTGGCAAAACTCTATTAGCCTTTGCCCTGCTTCGTTCCTTATTCCAAGGCCAAATTTGCCTATTACTCCAGGTTTTTCTTGACTTCCTACTTTTGCATTCCAGTCCCCTATAATGAAAAGGACATCTTTTTGGGGTGTTAGTTCTAAAAGGTCTTGTAGGTCTTCATAGAACCGTTCAACTTCAGCTTCTTCAGTGTTACTGGTTGGGGCATAGACTTGGATTACTGTGATATTGAATTGTTTGCCTTGGAAACAAACAGAGATCGTTCTGTCATTTTTGAGATTGCATTCAAGTAATGCATTTTGGACTATTTTGTTGACTATGATGGCTACTCCATTTTTTCTAAGGGATTCCTGCCCGCAGTAGTAGATATAATGGTCATCTGAGTTAAATTCACCCATTCCAGTCCATTTTAGTTCTCTGATTCCTAGAATGTCGACATTCACTCTTGCCATCTCCTGACTGGTTCCAAATAGGAAAAGGAGTACGTCAAGGCTGTATATTGTCACCCTGCTTATTTAACTTATATGCAGAGTACATCATGAGAAACACTGGGCTGGAAGAAGCACAAGTTGGAATCAAGATAGCTGAGCGCCGAAGAATTGATGCTTTTGAACTGTGGTGTTGGAGAAGACTCTTGAGAGTCCCTTGGACTGCAAGGAGATCCGAACAGTCCATTCTAAAGGAGATCAGTCCTGGGTGTTCTTTGGAAGGAATGATGCTAAAGCTGAAACTCCAGTACTTTGGCCACCTCATGTGAAGAGTTGACTCATTGGAAAAGACTATGATGCTGGGAGGGATTGGGGGCAGGAGGAGAAGGGGATGACAGAGGATGAGATGGCTGGATAGCATCACTGACTCGATGGACGTGAGTCTGAGTGAACTCCGGGAGTTGGTGACAGACAGGGAGGCCTGGCGTGCTGCAATTCATGGGGTCGCAAAGAGTCGGACACGACTAAGTGACTGAACTGAACTGAACTCACATCCTAATAAAGCAGTTTCAGAAATTATTCTTAGGTAGTGTGGCAACCCACGCGCCACTACATCTAACTCTCTGCTCAGGTATCCTATAGGCTGCTGGTGAGGCCCTTGGGGTTGTGTCAAATCTCCCAAGACCATACCTTTTCTTTTAGTGACAAAGAAATTAAATTCTGACCCTGTGGGCAAACTCATAGCGGGAGCTTGCAGGACAGCAGTCTGAAGAGCCTTAAAAGCCTTAGATTATAAGGAGACCAAACCAGTTTGTTGGTTTGGGCTAGTTGAGTTTCAGTTATAAGTTTATATAAGGGCTGGGCAAGTTCCCCATAACCTGGAATCCAAATGCGGCAGTAGCCTGTGATTCCTAAAAGTCCTTTCAACTGTCTTAAAGTCATAGGCAGGGGATGATTTTAAAATATTTGGCTCATTCAGGAATTTCAGACAACAGAGTATAAGGATTAGGTACCACAGGTGTAAAGGAACTACAGCCTCATTTATTATTCGTAAATCTTCAACTGCTGCTGCTGCTGCTAAGTCACTTCAGTCGTGTCTGACTCTGTGCGACCCCATAGACGGCAGCCCACCAGGCTCCACCGTCCCTGGGATTCTCTAGGCAAGAACACTGGAGTGGGTTGCCATTTCCTTCTCCAATGGGTGAAAGTGAAAAGTGAAAGTGAAGTCGCTCAGTCGTGTCCGACTCTTCGCGACCCCATGGACTGCAGCCTACCCGGCTCCTCCATCCATGGGATTCTCCAGGCAAGAGCACTGGAGTGGGGTGCCATTGCCATCTCCGAAATCGTGAACTAGTCTCCATTTATCATTTGACTTCTTTACACCCAAAACAGGAGTGCTGCATGGACGATTACAGGGAATTAATAGCCCCTGGTCCTTTAAAGTCTCACTAATGGGTTTTAACCCTTCCTTAACCTTGGGCTTTAGTGGATACTGTTTTTAATGTGGAAATAAGTGTCAGTCTTTGAGCTTGATAACTACAGGAATAGTTTGTGCTTGACCCACAATTTTGTGTTTTTCCATCAGCCCACACTCTAGGATTTACATTTTGTTCAATTAATGGGATAGAAAGGGAGGGCCCCATATTCATGAAAATAGAGACATGGACCTTGCTCAGTAGATCCCTCCCCAAAAGGGGTGAGGGAGAATCTGGCATGATCAGAAACTCATGTGAAAAATAGCACAGAGTCCCAGTTACAGCTTAGAAGATGACAGAAATAATAAAGTTTGGCTAATCCAGACAGCTCCATTATGGAAGTGGATTGGGGAGAAAGTGGGCCAGAGGCTTCAGTAAGCACAGAATAAGCTGCCCTGGTGTCCAAAAGGAAATCAACAGATTGGGCCCCTACAGTTATTAATACCTGGGGTTCCTCAGGTATAATTAGGATGGGAACCTGTGTGGAGATCCCTGGGCACCTTCAGTCCTGATTGTCTTGAGAGTCTGACCCCTGGGACCTACACCTCTGGAGGCAGTCTCTCCTCCAGTGCGGTCCCTTGCAGACCGGACATGGAGCCTGGGGTGGCTTAGATGCCTGAGGGCAATCCCGACTGAGGTGCTCCTCCTTTCCACAGTAATAGCAAGCCATCCCTTTTCACCTAGGTCCCTCCTGGTGTTTTTCTCAAACTGTTAAAGAACAGTTCTGACAGACATTACAAGGGCTTCCACCTGTTCCTTGGTCTTTCTCTGCTTTTCCTTTTCCTCATATTCCCTGCCATAATAGACTGTCTGAGCCAGTTGCAACAGGTTATATAAAGAATGACTTGGTCCATACATCTGTTTTAGTAGCTTAGGGTGGATATCTGGAGCCAACTGAGTGAGAAATCTATCCTTCAAGATCACTCTTCCCTCTTCACTTTCAGGATCAATCTCAGTGAATCTGCAAAGGGCTTCCTCAGTCTATCTAGGAATTTACCAGGAGCTTCCTTCTCTTCCTGTCCTATGTTTGCCAATTTGGCATAGTTTAAAGTCTTAGCACTCACTAACCTGAGTCCTTCAAGAACACATCTCACAAAATGACTCTGATCCCATCTTCCTTTAGCCATGTTATAATCCCAATCTGGTTCTATAGTTGGGACCACCTGATTCCCAGTGGAGAGGGCAGCTATCTCATCCTCCTTCTTCCCTACTGATTCATTACCAAACCATTCATCTCCATAGGCAACAGCTTTCCCCAAAACTCGAGTTTTTGAATCAGGAGTTAGTATCTGAACCAGAATATACATTACATCTTTCCAAGTAAAGTCTTAAAGCAGAGTAGGGAGCTGAAAGTTTCATACCCAAATCGATGCCTTTAGGACATAAATCTGGCATGCCTCACAGAGAGAAAAAGGGCAACACGTATGGTACTTCTACCCATTTCTCGTTTCTACTGCTGCTGCTGCTGCTGCTGCTGCTAAGTTGCTTCAGTCGTGTCCGACTCTGTGCGACCCCATAGACGGCAGCCCACCAGGCTCCGCCGTCCCTGGGATTCTTCAGGCAAGAATACTGGAGTGGGTTGCTGTTTCCTTCTCCAATGCACGAAAGTGAAAAGTGAAAGTGAAGTCGCTCAGTCATGTCCGACTCTTAGCAACCCCTTGGACTGCAGCCCACCAGGCTCCTCCGCCCATGGGATTTTCCAGGCAAGAGTACTGGAGTGGGTCGCCAGTGCCTTCTCCAGAACCTGTTAATTGTAAAACAGTATTATAATTAAGAGACCCTCCAACCAGTCACCGTTCGCCATCCTCCAATGAATTCCATAGCCATGCAGCATCTCATAGGAAGATCAGGTGTGTCTTCTTTAAGCTCTAGGGATCAAATCTATCCCAGTTTTTCAAAGGAGTGAGGCTGGAATTGTTAGCTCCCATCGTAAGAGAGAAATAAGTGACCAGCACCATCTTTCTACCGGAGGCATCCCTTCCTGCTCTAGATGGGGGTGGAGACAGGTCTTCCACTTAAGCTTCCTTTCCTGGCCAGAGTCAACCTTTCTCTTACTGATGCAGGTATGCCACTACCATCTCTCCCCATTCTACCACTGAGGCGGGGTGGAGATGCACTGGGGTAGACCTGATGGCATCCCAGACTAATACCCAGTTCTTCACCATTAAAGCCTTTGCTTGCCTCTGATGCCAACCGAGGTGCAATCAGAGTAACCTTCTGGAACGCCTTCCAACCTAAGACCACTAGGGGAAACAGTCATATCCTGAGTGCCTGTGCACAACCCTGAGTATATTCCTGAACACAAAACCAGTAAATCATAAAGGGCTGAACATAAAATCAAGATATTCCTTCCAAGCATCACCACACCAACATAAGTGATAGCTGAAGAGATGGTGAAGGGCTGGCCAGTGAGGAAAAAGTGATTTTGTCCTCTAGTTATTGGGGCCAATCCTTCCAGCTCATTCCCAGTTTCCACAGAAAGAATATCTAAGGAGTTGGGACAAAAGCCACTGGAGAGCCTCCTCTGGTCCACTAAAAGCTAGTGTTACCAAAGGAAGAAGCCCGCTATACTTCCTATCTGAGTAACCTTTCACTGAGAGATGCTCTTGGAGCTAGAGCTCCATCTAGCTTCCAAACTTTCGACTCCTAGCAAGGCTAGGCACTTCTAACTACCAATCCAAGTTTGCAAACTAAGTAACAGTAACAGTATAGATTACGAGTCGTTTGAAAGTCTATGATCCTACAGATTAGGTTGCTGCTGCTGCTGCTGCTAAGTCGCTTCAGTCGTGTCCGACTCTGTGCGACCCCATAGACGGCAGCCCACTAGGCTCCTCCATCCCTGGGATTCTCCAGGCAAGAATACTGGAGTGGGTTGCCATTTCCTTCTCCAATGCATGAAAGTGAAAAGTGAAAGTGAAGTCGCTCAAGTCCTGCCCGACTCTTAGCGACCCCATGGACTGCAGCCTACCAGGCTCCTCCATCCATGGGGTTTTCCAGGCAAGAGTACTGGAGTGGGGTGCCATTGCCTTCTCCACAGATTAGGTTAGTAGTTCTAATTCCCAAGAAGTTATGAAACGGTCAAAGAGACTGGAAAGTTTGACCGAGAAAGGTGAATTCGGTCCACACTCTTTGTCCATCTCTGGCCGTTCCCCTGGAGGAGACATTGGGTGCCTCTTGACATTAGCAGGTCGGTATAATCCCCCAGTGGGGTTTCTGCCATAAACTGTGTGAGGTCACCTTGGAACCACAAATTAGGACACAGCTCTTGCTTCACACATGTGTATCTCTTTGAGTCAATCACACACACAAGCACACCATAGAGTTATTAAAGTACAGCAAAAAATGTGTTTGCTAGGAAAAGAAGAACTAGAGCTCCAAGCATCCTTACCTTGTCCCAGATGAGCCCCCAAGATGAAAAGTTGCTGACCATGAAAGACGCTGCGATTCTTGGCCTCCAGAGGAGAGTAATTCAATCTGGAGCCAGTGACAAGGCTTGATCGCTCAGAGCTTTTGTGTAATAAAGTTTTATTAAAGTATAAAAGAGATAGAGAAAGCTTCTGACATAGACATCAGAAGAGGGCAGAAAGAGTACCCCCCTGTTAGTCTTTAGCAGGAAGTTATATACATACTAGCAGACTACTAATTAGTAAAAGGAAGTGTCTCAAAACTCATAGACTGGCATCAGGCCACTCAGCTACATGTATTTTGAGATAACATTGGTACAAGGTGAGTCATCCCAGGCCATAAACTATTGACATGAATCTTGAAGAAAGGCAGATTTCCAAGCAAATACATAGTCTCATCAACATAGTTTAAGAGAATATTTCCATGAGTAAAACATACTGGTTTGTCAAGTTGGTTCTGAGTCTTAGGCGGAACCGACTTGAAGAAAGACAAAGACTAGGGTAATATGTAGTTCATTAACACAGCTTAAGAAAACCATTTCCGTGAGAAGAGAACGCATTGGTTCTCTCAAGTTTTGAGAAAAGTTAAGTTCAGGTGGAATCAGGTATCATCATGGCAACACAGAATTTTAAAAGAAATCTCCTTTTAATTTTGTGTGATGATGATGATGATGAAAGTCGCTCAGTCGTGTCCGATTCCTTGCGACCCCATGGACTATATAGTCCATGGAATTCTCCAGGCCAGAATACTGGAGTGGATAGCCTTTCCCTTCTCCAGGGGATCTTCCCAACCCAGGGATCGAACCCAGGTCTCCCACATTGCGGGCAGATTCTTTACCAGCTGCGCCACAAAAATCTGACACTTGTAGTTTGTTTCCTCCCGCCACTTAAGAGAGAGATAAAAATGTCTGACACTTGCAGCTTATTTCCTCCATTTGGGGGCTTCTAGCCTTCCTGCCTGTTACCCTCTCAGTGTCTCCAGCCTGAGTTAACCTACAGAGGAATCAAAAAACCAAGAAGGGGATGGATAAGCATCCTCGAGTCCCATAGAGTCCAAGGGGTCTGTTCACTCAGCCTCCTTCCCGTCTGTCTCCTCAGAGAGCCACAGCCAAGGTACTCACTTCCTCCCCCTCCAGCCCCCTAAGCCCAGCTAATGACTCATTAGTGAGGCCAGGACAGCCCACAGGGACGGGGGACAGCAGATGGAGTCCCAGAGGCCAGGCAGAATGTGGAGAGGAGGTCCCCCAGCATCTCTGGGCCTTCTCCTGCCCTCTCCCTTTTCCGATCCTCCTCCTGCTCCCGGACCCTGGGACATCACCACAAAGGCTGCTTCCTCTGGCTCTCCCCCTGCCACCAGCCTAGTCTCCTTTCAAGGGTCAGTAGACTCTGAACTGAACCCCAATCTGACCTTTGCCACCTCCCACCTGTGTGACCTGGATTGCCTTATCTGAACTCACCTGTAAAATGAAAAGAATATTACCTTTTGTTGTTATGAGAATCAAATACAATGTGTGTCCATGGCCTGGGCCATTCTGACAAAGGTTTGTATAGTCAAAGTTAGGGTTTTTCCGGTAGCCCTGTATGGATGTGAGGGTTGGGCCATAAAGCAGCCCCGAAGACTTGATGCTTTCAAACTGGGGTGTTGGAGAAGACTCTTGAGAGTCCCTTGGACTGCAAGGCAACCTAACCAGTCCATTCTAAAGGAAATCAACCCTGAATATTCATTAGAAGGACTGAAGCTGAAGCTGAAGCTTCAATACTTTGTCCTCTGATGCAAAAGCTGACTCATTTAAAAAGACCCTGTTGCTGAGAAAGTTTGAAGGCAGAAGGAGAAGGGGGTGACAGAGGATAAGATGGTTTGATGGCATCACTGATTCCATGGATATGAATTTGAGCAAACTGCAGGAGATCGTGGAGGACAGAGGAGCCTGGCATGCTGCAGTACCTAGGGTTGCAAAGAGTCAGTCCTATCGACTGAACAACAACGGGTGAGGCCTGGGCCACATACTAGGCCCTGCCTAGTGCAGTGCTATCCCTTCTACTTGAAATACGTTAGATCCAGGTGGAAACCTCTCCCCCTCCTCCGGGATCCTCCTTCCTCCATGCTGTGTTCAGGCATCTGTTCAGTGCTCCCATATATAAACACCTGCTTACCAGGTGCGCCTGCCTCAGGCAGTACTCAGTACTGGCTCTATTGATCTCAAACACCCCTGCAGAGACCCAGGTGCTCAGTTATTTCTCCCACTCACTCCCACCCCAGTCAATCAATACACAGTGCTATGGATTCCTTCCATGTGTGCCCTGGATTCCTTTCACTCTTAGTAAAGCAGAATAAATAAGAAAAATTAACAGCTCTTTATGCTGCAGGAAAGAGAGGAAGGGAGATTTCTGGTATCTCTTCTTCAAATAAGGATACCAATCTTATTGGATTAGGGCCCCCCACTTGTTATCTCATTTCACTATAATTATCTCCTTAAAGGCCCTATCTTCTACTAGTCATGGGGGTGGGGAGTTTGAGCTTCAACTTATGAATTGGGTAGGATGTGGACACAGTCCACCCATAACCCCAGGTGAATCCACCAACAGGAACCCCAGATGACTGCTACTCAGGAAGATTAACCAGTTTATACTTAATACCATTTAGATTCTGTCATTATTTCCTCTAATCTTATTTTTTTTCCATCTAGACAGTGAACACTTTTTTGAGGATATCATTCAGTATTTGCAGGACACAATGAGCAGAGGACAGCTGCAACTCCTGCTCACTGAAAAGGAAGCCTGGGAGAGTTTTGTGGCTGAGGCTGATTTGTCCAGGTAACATGCACAGGTGCATCAAAAATGTCATCTCTATCCCCCTGCACCAGGGTAGCTTCCTCCTGGCAGGCACACCTCCTCCTGGCAGGCACACCTCCTCCTGGCAGGGATATGGTTGGTGTCGAGGATGTTGCTTTTCACGATTCCATGAGGAAGTTTTCCTCCATGTCATTTTCGGGTAGTGAACAGTCTCATGTTGAGAAGAGATGAAACGTGCAAAGAAGGGGGCACGTTACATGGCCTTGGACAAGTTATCAATCTACTCTTGGCCTTAGTTTCTTCATCTGTTCAGTTTTATTGTGAGGACACTGAGATCATGCATACAAAGTGCTTCCATAATGACTGACACAGAGTAGGTGTGCTGTGCGATGCTTAGTTGCTTCAGCTGTATCCGACTCTTTGCAACCCCACGGGCTATAGCCCACCAGGCTCCTTTGTCCATGGAATTCTCCAGGCAAGAATACTGGAGTGGGTTGCCATGCCCTCCTCCAGGGGATCTTCCCAGCCCAGGGATCTAACCCAGGTTTCCTGCATTGCAAACAGATTCTTTATTGTCTGAGCTACCAGGGAAGCCCAAGAATACTGGAGTGGGTTACCTATCCCTTCTCCAGGAGATCTTCCTGACCTGGAAATCAAACTGGGGTCTCCTGCATTGCAGGCAGATCCTTTACCAGCTGAGCTACCAGGGAAGCCCACAGAGTAGGTGCTCAACGTTAACTTTTAAAATAAGGTTTTTGGGAAGAGACAGGGGCCAAGGTCCTTTTTCCTGGTGATGCAAACCAGATGGGACCCTATTTAGGATAAATCGGAAAATCCTGACACCATCACTTTCTGTTCCTGGGGATTCTGACTAGCGTGCTTTCATTCCCCATGTTAGGGACTGTACCAACCCTGCAGGATCCAACTTGCTCATATGAAAGAGAGGCTGCAGAGGAACTGGATGGAGCTGGTGGGGTCCTGGCTCTAGCCCTGCCCAGCTCTGGGGCTCTGTGCTTATGTCTTGGAGCCCCAGATCTGTCCTGTGTCCATGGGAATAGCAATTCAATCTGATGGACTATGGTGATGGCCTCAGAGTGAACTGCAGAGTCAGAGGTGGAGAACCAAATGGAATCATCTTGTCCAAAGGCCCAGGGAGGCCTGGACCAGGGTCAGACCCAGGGGTCAGGGTGGAGCAGAGGGTCCAGGTTGGAGGACTAGAAGGCAGGCTTGGGCAGCAGGGCCAGGACTAGAGTGAGCAGAGTGGGCCCCGAGGACACAGACCTGAAGGGGCTGTGACCCTGGCAGAGGTCCCCTGAGTTGGGGGAGGGGGGACATTTCTTCCCTCCCTGATGGGATCCCCTCATGCTGGGCTAGAGGGCCCTGGGCAACTGTGTCTGCACACCCTGCCTGGGACCTGGGTTCTCACTCCATCTGGGACCCTCTTCTAATCTACATGGAGCCGCTCTGACAGTGGAAGGCCGTGTGGCTCAGGGAGCCCTCCAGAGTCACAATGAGGGGCTGCGATTGTGTGTCATTTGAGGGATTCTCAGGAACCTCGCGCATCCCCACCAGAGGAAAACACTTCCTGCACCAGCTGTGCAAGGGCCGGTCTCTTCAGGCTCAGCCGTTCAGATGGGAGTTTCCTCGAGTCTCTCGAATCTTTTGAGGTTCCATAAAGTTGCACACAGCCTTGGAGGGCAGGCAGTTGAAGTTGTCACAGATAGTGTGAGTTAGACTGGTGACCCCTGAGAAGTCAGGGTGCTGGGTGACGGGTCAGGAGTCAGGGAGGTGGGCTGGGGAGTCCAAGGGAAACAGGCTCACAGCGCATCTCCTGGTTCTCTGTCTCTTGGGGCAGTGGGTGGGCCCAGTGACCTGCCACTGGGAAGGCCAAGGTTATCGGGCTTGGGGGAGAGCAGATGCCAGCCAAAACGACCTTTAAGGGTCCTTATAGCTCTGAGTAATGTGTTTCAAAAAAATTCTATGTACACTGAGTTAGCCAATCTGTAAATAGCAAGGGCACAGTCCCCAGGACTGTCCTTACATTTGACACCAATGGCAAGTTTGGGGGTTCCCAAAGCTACTCGAAGGGCTGAGAATTCCCTAGACGGATGCACAGAACTCACTGAAAGCTTCATGATCCCAGTTACAGTTTATTACAGGGAAGGATGAAGGTTCCCATCAGCCACAGGGCAGAGTTTGGGCAGATTTCACACACGAAGCTTCCATTTTCATCAGGATGCATCACTGTCCTGGATTCAGTGTGTGGCAGGACACACGGAACACTGCCCACCAGGGACTCTCACCCTATTTAACAACAAGTTATCCTGACCTGTTTTCTCCAGCCCCCACCCAGAGGTCAGACTAATGCCCTAGAGTCCAGCTCCTCCAGAGGTCAGAACTGATACCATGTGAGCCAAGGCCCCATTACGTCACTTTGTCAGACTGTCCAGTGTCTGAAGTCCAGGTGGAGGAGGACATTCCTATCAGCCAGAGTAGTCCAGGGGCTTAAGGACCACTTTCCAGTGGCCAAGGGCAAAGAGCAGGTTGACTCCTCACTAGACACTGAGGCCCTTGAATGAAGGTTTTCTCCTCTAATTCCACTTCTCTTTGTTTCTCTGTGGCCTTCCCACTCTAGAAACTCTTTGGAAGTGTTGGTATTGACCTGCCTCTGAGGCATCTTTATCAAATACCTCTCTGAAGTTGAGCATATTCTAAGATGACCTTTGCTGATTTTTCCCATGACTGAATAAAGTATATGGAGCGTCTACAATGTCCAGACATGTTTAATGTTGAAAAACATTTTACATTTGTAAAATTCTTTCCTTGTGATTTGTAATAAAATATCTGTGGTCTACGCAGGATAGCTCTTGTCAAGCCCATTTTATGGACTCCCTTGATGTTCACTGTTACAGGGAAGAGGCAGATACACTACACGAATATCTGCTGGAGCTGAAAACAGACTTGGTAGAGGAGGACCAAGACAGGCCACAACAAGACCAGCTGGACAGGAAGAGGTTTTTGGAGGAATTTCCTCGGGTGAAACGGGAGCTGGAGGAGAGCATAGCAAAGCTCCGTGCGCTGGCAGACAAGGTCGACAAGGTGCACAGGAACTGCACCATCTCCAACGTGGTGGCCAACTCTGCCGGCGCTGTGTCTGGCGTCCTGACCGTCCTTGGCCTGGCTCTGGCACCCATGACAGCAGGCATCAGCCTGGGTCTCTCGGCCACTGGGTTAGGGCTGGGAGCGGCGGCGGCTGTGACCAGTGTGTCCACCAGCATCGTGGAGCACGTAAGCAGGTCATCAGCAGAAACCGAAGCCAGTCGCCTTGTGCCAATAGGTATCAATGGAGAGGAGGCGTTTGCAGCGGTTTTATGTAACAGCACAACCCAGATCGTTTCCTCTACAAATAACTTAATCCAAGCCTGGAAAGGCATTGGGAAAAATGTTCGTGCCATCAAGGTGGCCAAAGTCCACCCTCGCTTAGCATCCCACGCTAAGCGCTTCATGACTGCGGGGCAAGTCTCCACCCGAACCGGCAAGCAGGTGCAGAGAGCATTTGGAGGCACGGCTCTGGCAATGACCAAAGGCACCCGGATTGTGAGTGCAGCCACGGCAGGTGTTGCCCTCCTGTTGGATGTGGCCTTCCTGGTGAAAGAGGCAAAGCACTTGCATGAAGGGGCAAAGACAGAGTCAGCGGAAAGGATGAGGCAGCTGGCCGCGGAGCTGGAGAAGAATTTGGAAGAGCTCACCCGGACCTATGAGAGTCTGTAGGAGGGCTGGACTTGGCCCCTACCAGGACAGTGCGGGGCCAAGAGAAGAAGGCACCTTGTTAGAGGGGAAGCGAGACAAAGAGGGGAAACTGGGCTGGTCTCCTGACTTGTTTTAGTCTATTGTCTGGACTATGCCATTTTCCCAAAGGAAGAGGAATCCTTAAACCCTCTTGTATTCAAAACATGTCATTTTCTTCCCTAAATTCTCCCTCTTGGCTCAAGATGAGTCACAAAGCTTCAAGTACCACTGTTCAAAAAGTATTTTTTAAAAATACAGAATAAGTGTCACCAATTTGTTCATGTCTCTAGATCTGTTTCCTCTGTGTTTATCTTTAAAAACCTTAATAGGAAACCAACACCTTTTTATTTGCCCAACAATCACATGATCAGGGAGCTGAGTTCATGACACCAGCCCTGACCTCTTGCTGTCTCTCCAACTGTCCTTTGTTGGCATGTAGAAGGGAGAGGCTGTGACACCGCATCATGTATGACCTCTCTTGCTCTGATTTCACCCTCCATGGTGACCCTCTGAGCGTTTCACCAAAGACCTGAATCACCTCAAGGGAACCCCAGGCAGAAAACAAACAGAACTTTTTAGCATCTGTGTTCCTCGAGTTTTCTAAATTGAAGAGTGGTTGATTTCCAACATCATGTTAGTTTCAGGTATATAGTACAGTGATTCTGTTATGTATATATACAAAGAGTATGTATTTTTCAGATTCTTTTATAGGTTATTACAAAATATTGAGTATAGTTCCCTGTGCTATACAGTAGGTCCTTGTCAGTTATCTTTTTTATATATAGTGGTGTTTATCCGTTAATTCTAAACCTCTAATTTATCCCACCACACCCCTTCCCCTTCAGTAACCATAAATTTTTGATTAGCAGTAATTATTTGATGTTCTACTACATGTTCCCTGACCCCAGAGGGGATTGGGGGCTGTTTCTTTTTTCAGCAAAAACTCCTATACATCCTGTCTCCTCCTTTACCTCTTTGGAACAGCCCTGCAGAGCTCCCGAGAGACTGGCTCTTGGACTCATCTCAGTAAGGTCACTGAATTAATAGAAAGTAATTCTCAACTTTTAGTTTGTGCTTTTCTTCAGTGGACAATACTTAGTGATGGATGGATTGATGGTGAGGAACTGGCTTCTGCAGCTGTGGGAGGGCCAGACAGGTCTGAAGTCTGCCGGGCAGGCTGTCAGGAAGGGATGGCAGAACTTTCAGGTCCAGGATGAATCTGCAGTCCAGGGCAGAATTTCCTCCTGTCACCAGATCTTTAATGTAAACACTCCTGCAAGGAATCATTGCCTTTTAAGGCAGCATGTTCACAGATTTCCCAGATTAGGGTATGGACATCTCTGGAAAGCTGACAACAGCCCCTGAGTGGCCACCACCCTTCCTAGTCATTCATTCATCCTCTCATTTTTCCCCACATGGTCCACCTAAGGGCTAGGCCTGTGCTGAGGACTGGGGTCATAGAGGGTGGCCACCGTGGAGGCTGCGGCAGTCAGAGAAACAAATGGCTGCGGCACAGAGTGGAGGTCAGGTTCAGAGGACTTTGGTGACACGGTGGGGGGCACAATCCAGGAGGAGAGGATGGGAAGGCTGCCTTGTAAGGAGGGGGGAGCATGTCTGTGGGGACAGAGACTGTGCCAGGGCCTGACAAAAGCCATGGCTAGAAAGGAAGGGGACCCTCTCTGCAGTCAGATGTACTCCAGCCCTTGGTGGCAGAAGGGGAGGGAATCGGGTTCTAGGAAATCAGACTCTGCTGTACCAAGGAGCGAAAAGCAAAATTCCCAAGGTTTCTGAAGAAAACAGTGGAGACCTGAAGTGATTGCTGAGGGGCCTCTGGTTAACCCTTGACCCCCTCGCTGCTCCCACCTACTCCTTTTATGATCAAGTGGGTGTGGGTTTGAGAAGCAGAGACAGGTGGAGAGTTCGGGCTCGTTTGCTCAGCCCTTCGTCCCGCAGAGAGTGGCTGGAGAGGGGCCCACTGGAGGCTGGGGTGTTGCCAGGGGCCACTGGGCTGGGCCTCACTGCACGGGCGACGCCTATAAGTCCTCTCCTCTCATCGGCCTTCTCTGCAGCTCTCCGAACTCGCTTCCTCCAACTGCTAAGTGCTAGGGGCGCCACTTACAGGGAAGCCTGTAAGCAGATTCAGGCTCCCACCACTGAAGCTGAGTGAATGGGGTGGGGGAGGGGCTTGGGAGGGCTGTGGAGTTCAAAGCCTCCTCTCCTCTGCTGTCACATTAGGGCGCTTCCCACCCTCGGCCCTGGCCCAAGGCCATCAGCTTGGGAGAAATCCTGCTCATAGTTACAAAGCCCTGGTTACTTCACTTCTTGCTGCCATTAACCGGAGAAGAAAATGGCACCCCACTCCAGTACTCTTGCCTGGAAAACCCCATGGATGGAGGAGCCTGGTGGGCTGCAGTCCATGGGATCGCGAGGAGTCGGACACGACTGAGCGACTTCACTTTCACTTTTCACTTTCATGCACTGGAGAAGGAAATGGCAACCCACTCCAGTGTTCTTGCCTGGAGAATCCCAGGGACAGGGGAGCCTGGTGGGCTGCCATCTATGGGGCCGCACAGAATCGGACACGACTGAAGCGACTTAGCAGCAGCAGCAGCAGCCCATTCGAGAAAAATCTCCAGAAAAGCAACAACTATGTCTGCCAGTTCACCACACTATCCCCAGTGTCTCCACAGGGCTGGCACTCGTTGGGGGCACAGTAAATACCCCTCTTCCTTCCTTCAATTATTGCACATTAATTAGTCTACAGTGTGGCAGGTAGGTGCTAGGCTGAGACTTGGGCCTTTTAGACCTTTCTTCACTTTACAGCTGAGGAAAGGGAGACTCAGAGAGGTTAAGTGACTTGCCCAAGGTCACACAGCAGGTAACAGAGTAGATATTTGGACCTACTTCTTCTACCTGACTTTTTTTCCACTTGACCCAAAGTATTGCAGTGTGAAAGTGTGGAGGTGAGGAGAGGGGGTGGCCTACTGGGGTGATGGCCAGAACAGCAGAAGATGAGGTGGGACAAATGGGCTGGGGCAGGGTTATGATGAGGACCGAAGGTCAAGGGAGGGACCCATAGGATTTGGCCTTCATCTAGTGGGCCACAGGGACCAGGCGTTTGTTTCTGCTTCAGGTCCTTATTCAACTAAAGTAGTCTCAGGGAGAGGAGAAGGCAATGGCACCCCACTCCAGTACTCTTGCCTGGAAAATCCTATGGACGGAGGAGCCTGGTAGGCTGCAGTCTATGGGGTCGCTAAGAGTCGGACACGACTGAGCGACTTCACTTTCACCTTTCACTTTCGTGCACTGGAGAAAGAAATGGCAACCCACTCCAGTGTTCTTGCCTGGAGAATCCCAGGGACAGAGGAGCCTAGTGGGCTGCCGTCTATGGGGTCGCACAGAGTCGGACACAACTGAAGCGACTCAGCAGCAGCAGCAGTCTCAGGGAGGGGCTTGTCATAGTGTTCAGTTTTCTCATCTGAAAAATTGTACAAATATATGATGTTTTACTAATCCCAGTGGAAAGTCTGAGTGAAACATATCAAGGCTAAAATCCACATGTTTGTGTTTTTTGCAGTTTATTCATTGATTTCTAGTATCATAGTGTCGTGGTTGGAAAGATGCTTGATATGATTTCAGTTTTCTTAAATTTACCAAGGCTTGCTTTGTAATCCAGCATGTGATCTATCCTGGAGACAGTTGCATGTACATTGAAAAGAGTTCATTTTCTGCTGCTTTCAGACGGAATGCTTTATAAAGTCCATCTGGTCTAATGTGCCATTTAAGGCCTGTTTCCTTATTAATCTTCCATCCGGATGATCTGTCCATTGGTGTAAGTGGAGTGTTAAAGTCCCCCACTAGCTCAGATGGCAAAGAATCTGCCTGCAATGCAGGAGACCCACGTTTCATCCCTGGGCTGGCAAGATCTCCTGAAGAAGGGAATGGCTAGCCACTCCAGTATTCTTGCCTGGAGAATCCCATGGACAGAGGAGCCTGGTGGGCTACAGTCCATGGGGTCACAAACAGTCAGACACGACTGAGCTACTAACACATACACATTATTTTGTTACGGTCAGTGTCTCCTTTTATGTCTGATAACTTTTGCCTTATATATTGAGGTGCTCTTACATTGGGTGCATATAAATTTACAATTCTTATATCTTCTTCTTGGATTGAATCCTCAATCATATGTAGTGTTCTTCTCACTGCTATATTTAAAATGGATAACCAACAAGGACCAACTGCATAGCACATGGAACTGGGCTGGATGTTATGTGGCAGTCTGGATGGGAGGAGAGTTTGGGAGAGAATGGATACATGTATATGTATGGCTGAATCCCTTTGCTATTTACCTGAAACTATCACAACATTGCTAATTGGCTATACCTCAATACAAAAGAAAAAGTTAAAAAAATCATATGTGGTGTCCTTCTTTGTCTCTTGTAACAGTCTTTATTTTAAAGGCTATTTTGTCTGATATGAGTATTCCTACTCCAGCTTTCTTTTTCATATGTATATAATTCTATTTTTTCGTTTGTTTTCTTTTTGGTTGTGCTGGGTCTTTGTTGCTGTGTGGGCTTTTCTCTAGTTGCAGCGAGTGGGGGCAGCTCACTAGTGGTGTGTAGGCTTATTGTGGCAGCTTCTCTTGTTGGGGGCCGCAGGCTCTAGGGCACACGGGCTTCAGTGGGCTCTGTAGTTGCAGCTCTCGGACTCTCTAGGGCTCAATAGTTGTGATACACCGGCTTAGTTCCTTCACAGTATGTGGGATCTTCTTGGATCAGGTACTGAACTTGTGTTTCCTGCATTGGCAGGCAGAGTCTTTACCACTGAGCCCCCAGGGAAGCCCCCACACTCCAGCTCTCTTTTGTTTTCCATTTGCATGGAATACCTTTTTCCATCCCCTCACTTTCAGTCTATATGTGTCTCTAGATCTGAAGTGGGTCTCTTGTAGACAGCATAAATATTGGTCTTGTTTTTTTATCCGTCCAGCCAATCTATGTCTATTGGTGGAGCATTTAATCCGTTTACATTCAAGGTAATTATTGAGATGAATGTTTTTATTTTGTTGTTTTGAATTTATTTCAATAGGTCTTTCTTTTCCCTTTTCCTCTTTTGTTCTCTTATGATTTGATGACTATCTTCAATGTTGTGTTTTGATTCTTTTTTCTTTTTTGTGTGTAAACTCATTATAGATTTTTGATTTGTTACCTTTAGGCTTTGGTATAGCAGTCTATATATATATATAATCATTTTAAAGTGATCTCTTAATTTCAAATGCATTTAAATACCTTGCATTTGTACCCTCCTCCTATCATGATTATTTGTTTTGATATCATATTTGTATATGAATAGTTTTCTGCCTTTACGGTATGTTGGCATTTACCAGTGAGCTTTTCCATAATTTTTCTTGATTCCTAATTGTGGTCTTTTGTTTTCCCTTGAGTAATTCTTTAGTATTTGTTGTAAAGCTGGATTATTGGTATGAATCCTTTTAGCTTTTGCTTGTCTGTGAAGATTTTTACTTCTCCAACAAATCTGAAGGAGATCAACCCTGGGATTTCTTTGGAAGGAATGATGCTCAAGCTGAAACTCCAGTACTTTGGCCACCTCATGCGAAGAGTTGACTCATTGGAAAAGACTCTGATGCTGGGAGGAATTGGGGGCAGGAGGAGAAGGGGACGACCGAGGATGAGATGGCTGGATGGCATCACGGACTCGATGGACGTGAGTCTGAGTGAACTCCGAGAGATGGTAATGAACAGGGAGGCCTGGCGTGCTGCGATTCATGGGGTCGCAAAGAGTCGGACACGACTGAGCGACTGAACTGAACAAATCTGAATCAGAGCCTTGCTGGGAGGAGTATCCTTGGTTGTAGGTTTTCCCTATCATAACTTTAAATATACAGTGCCACTCCCATCTGGCCTGCAGGGTGGCTGCTAAAAAATTAGCTGATAGTCTTATGAATATTCCCTAGTATATGCATATTTTCTCATAGTGATGCATCCTGAAACAGGTCTGTCTCTCACGTCTCCCCTCAGACTGTGGCTCCTTGACAGCAGTGCTGTGTCGTCTTCTTTAAAATCTGTCACTGTTGCTGCTTTGGCTGCACTGGGTTTTCCTTGTTGTGTGCAGGCTTTCTCCAGTCGCAGCAGCAGGGGCTGCTCTTCTTGTGGAGCGTGGGCTTCCCATTGCAGGGGCTTCTCTTGTTGAATGCATGGCCTCAGTACTTGTGGTGCATGGGCTCAGTTGCCTCACAGCAAGTGGAATCTTCCCAGATCAGGGTTTGAATCCATGTCCCCTGCATGGGAAAGCAGATTCTAAACTATTGGACCATCGGGGATGTCCTCCTTGTATATTATTTGTAGCTTTTAATATTTTCTCTTTGTTTTTCTTTTTTTTTCAGTGTAATTATTATGTGTCTCAGCATGTTCCTCCTGGTTAATCCTGTATGGGACTCTCTTATTTCTATTTCTAAATTTCTATTTGTATTTTTATGTATAGAGTGGGTGAGTTATGTTTCACTCTGAACTTGAGTAACTGTTACCTTTCCCATGTTAGGGAAGTTTTCAGCTGATATCTCTTCAGATATTTTCTGAGGCCCTCTCTCTTCTCCTTCTGGGAGTCCTACAATGCAAATAAATGTTGGTCCCTCTGATATGGTCCCAAAAGTCCATTAAACTCTCATTTCTTTTCATTCTGTATTCTGCTCCACAGCAGTGGTTTCTACCTCTCCTCCAGCTCACTGATTCGTTTTTCTGCCTCACTTATTCTGCTATTGATTCTTTCTAGTGTATTTTTCATTTCAGTTATGGTATTCTTCAACTCTGATTGTTTTTTTTCTTTTCTAATTCTTTGCTAAAAATTTCTCATAACTTCTCGTTCTGTTTATCCATTCTTTTCCCAAGTTCTTGCATCATCTTTACAATCATCACCCTGAACTCTTTCTCGGGTAGATTGCCTATCTCCACATCAATTCGTTCTTCTGGGATTTTATCTTTTTCCTTCATCTGGAACGTATTTCTTTGCCGTCTCACTTTGCATAAATTTCTACTTGTATGTAGTGGGTGAGTTATACTTTCTCAGCTTTGGAGAATTGACCCTTTGTGAGCGACTGAACTGAACTGAAATGTCCTGAGTCCCAGCAATATACTCCCCTCTCGTCACCCAAGGGCCAGGAACCAGCTGGTGCAGGTAGTTCTGACCTGGGTTTGCACACTCACTTCCACAGGCTACAAGATCAGTTTTCCTGCTTCTGATGTCTGCCCCCGGTGGGTGAGGCTGGTGGAGAGGCTTGTGTAGGCTTCTGGCAGGGAGGGGCCAGCGTCTGCCCACTGGTGAATGGAGCCAGGTCTTGGCCCTCCGGTGGGGCAGGGCTCTGTCAAGAAGTGGCTGTGGGCTCAGGAAGTCTGGGAAACCTGTGTGCTGATGGATGGGCCTGTGTTCCCAACCTGTTGGCTGTCTGGCCTGAGGATTTCTAGTAGCAGGGTGAGATCAGGTCTCAGTGTCAAGGACCCAGGATACCTGCCTGCAGCGAGTTCACATAGGTGAACACTCCCTGCTATGTGCACCACCAGATTTTATGACCCCAGAGAGAGCCACAGCTGCTCCCACCTCCCCAGGAGATCCTCCAAGACCAGCAGCTAGGTCTGGCCCAGGCTGCTATGGAGTGAGTCACTGCTTTTGCCCTGGGTCCTGGTGTGTGACATCTTGCATGCACCCTCTAAGAGTGGAGTCTTTCCCTCAGTCCTATGGAGCTCCTACAATCAAGCACCACTGGCCTTGAAAGCCAAGTGGTCTGGGGGCTCCTCCTCCTGATACCAGACCCCTGTGCTGGGGAGACTAGCGCAGGGCTCAGAGCTCTTGCCGCTGGAGGACTTCTGCAATATCATTATTCTCCAATTTGTGAAGTGCTCATCCAGGTGAGATGGGATTTGACTATATTGTAGGCACGCACCTTCTACTGTCTCATGATTTCTCCTAATTTAGATCTTTGGATGTATCTTTTTTTTTTTTTTTTGTAGATTCCAGTCTTTTTTGTCAATAGTTGTTCAGCAGTTAGTCGTGATTTTTGGTGTGCTCCTGAGGGGAGGAGGTCAAGGTTCGTTCTACTTTACCAACTTGTCTCCCTTCCAGTGGTTCATCGATTTTAATTATCCACATGCCCATCCTTTCCATTAGTAGTTAAGATTTAACTGATAAACTGACTTCTAAAAACAGACTCTTCCAATACCAGAAATCACCAGTGTCACTGGCAAAGCCCACTGGGGTCCCCAGGAAAAATAAGATGGAATCTAGGTGATAAGGTCTACCCTCTTCTTTTGTGATTAGTATAGTTTCATTTGGGTACAGAGGGCCCTGTGCAGGGACCTTGCACGTAGCACATTGGATTAACATTCTCAGCACAGAACCACTGGGCCTGACACTTGCCAGCCATGTGCAAAAGCCGGCTTTTGTGCTCATAACCATAGTCTGGATGCAAGATTTGGAATTTTCTGGAAAAAAATAAGCAATTGAGCAGAGTTAGGGATGAAGAGGTCTCTGATGCCAGCAGTCAGAGACCAGTGGGAAAGTCGACTGCTCAGTGGAGGCAAATGAAGAGGTGAGCACTTGCGGGGACCAGGGTGGATGGTCCACTTCAGGGGCCAGCAGTGAGGAGGGAGGAGCAGGGGGAACAAGAGAGGCTGGACGAGGAGGGGCATTAGCATGCTTCAGGCTCCACAGACACACGTGGATGCCTGGAGGGGGGGCCAGGACCCCTCCCTTCCACAAGGAACTTTGGAATCTGTAGACCCTGGGCTCTCATGCTCGTGCATGGTGGGTGGTCAGGCAGCTGACTGCTCCCTTCCTCCTGATGTGCAGAGGCGGGCACCCTCCAGCACTTCCTGGGCACAAGGTGAACAGCCAATCCATAGGACCTCAAGGGGGAGAACTAATATTTGTGGGTCCTGTAGTGACTTAAATGGTGGCTCCCCAAATAGTATGTCCACGACCTAATCTCTGCAACTGTGTATTGACCTTAGGTGGAAAAAATGTCTCTGAAAATCCTTTAAGTGAAATATCTTGAGATCAACATTGATTACCTAAATCCAATAACTAGTCCCTATAAGAGACACAGAAACAACAGAGAGTAGGTGAAGGCCACGAAGAGACAGGGCAGGATGGAGGGGGGCAGCCACAGCCAAGGAACGCTGCGGGCACCACCAGCTGGGAGCGGCAGGGAAGGCCCCCAGGACTTCCATGGGAGCGGCCCCCGCTGACAGGAAGGGCCCCAGACTCCAGTGCTGGCCCCCACCCACCTCTCCCATCACCTCCTGCTGCTCCTTTCCCAGGGCCTGAAAGTGCACCTACTCAGAGGCTGGACGGGTCAGCTGCTGGAGGCCTAGCAAGCATCCAGTCTAGGAGCCTGCAGCTCTCCTGAGCAACCAGGCTGGCCAAACAGTGACCTGGGTTGGTGGGGGAGAGGAGGCCTGCATGCACATAGGCTGCTAGAGACCCCACCTTGAATCGAGTGTGAGCCCAATCCCTTCTCTAAGGAGAGGCTTTTCTCCCTCCCCTCTCACCTGCAACTGCAGGGACATCTGTCTTTACTGCCCTCACACTCCCAGTGCCTGGTGAGGGGCCTGGTTTACACCCAGCCTTTGTTGAAAGAATGAAGGAACAAAAGCTGACAGTCCCATGGAAAGCCTCTGCCCCAGCACCCACAGGCTTAGGCACCAACTCCCTCATTCCTGCTTCAACAGCCCCTAGGACGAACCTCCAAAGGGCTTCGCCTTGTCTGGACTAAGGAACCTCTGAGAAGCTGGCATCTCTAGCCCCTGAGCCAGCTCAGTGTCCAACACATAGTAGGTGCTCAGTAACTGAAAGGAATCGAGATTTATAAGACACTTGTAGCATCCTTGAATCTGGCCAGCCTGCCTTTCTGCATGACCACCACCCCCTATTAAAGCCTGGGCCCCAACCATGCCGCACTTCTGGAAGCTTCCAGAAGTCGCACAAAGGAGGTACCTGCTGCAGAAGCAAAGCACAGTCCCTTCCAGGGGAGCCCAGATGCAGTGCCTTCGAGGCCACCTGCTCCAGTGCACAGACAGCCCCCAGACACGTGTCTCGTAGCACAAGGATCTCTTTATTGTGACGCTCAGTGGAAAACATCTGTAAACCAGCTCACTGTAGTGGTGACAGCTGCAACCATGCTAAGGCACTTTCATTATATAAAAAAAGGGCGGGGGTGGGAGTTCTGTCCACTCCTCTGTGACAGCAACTGGGACCTGAATTCAGAGCTTTTTAGGCATATGTAGCTTTAATATAACTTCATGATTTCTTGAGAGTTTGTTTCCTTAAAAAAAAAATGCCTTCTTTGCCATAAGTAAGTCTAAATGCAGCATATACAAAATAGTTAGGAATACAAGGAAATTCAGCCACCAGTGTAGACCAGTGTAGGACAAGCTATTCTCTTCTAGACGTGCTTCTGAAGGAAAGGCAGTGATAAAGACTGGGAATTTTATCACTAATTACAGTGAGAGGGAGAAAAGACAACAATGTTTTCTTTTTCTTTTAAAAATGTCTGTGCAGAAGGCAGAGTCTTGAGTGATACTGAGTCAACGGTGCTGACCAACTACCCTCGGGCCCCAGTCCCGGCCCTTTCCACTGCTCTGGCTGTCAGACTCGGGACAAGTCCATTAACCATTAAATATATTTGGTCCCCAAGAGTGTTGGGAGAGGCCACTGCTGGCCTTTCCAGCTTGGCCCCTAGGCCCTGCCTGCTCGGCCCAACAGCCCCGCTGTGGCAGGGATGGGCTGCCCTGGGCCAAGGAGGGGAAGGGGTCATCATTGCACTTGAGACATTTGAGAAGCAGGAAGGGGGCAGTGGCGCTGCCCAGCGGGTAGGGAGAAAGGTCCTCCCCTCCCCGCCCCTGGCATCCTGTGCCCTGCACAGGGGTGGACCCCCTGGGTCTGCTCATGTTGGACCACCCAGAGTCCACGGGAGCAGGGGGGCCGGTGGGGCAGAGGGTGTGAGGTCACCGAGTGTGATTGCCAACAGCAAAGGAGGGCGAGGGGAGAGCTGGTGGCGGAGGCGGGGGGAGGTGACAACTCTTCTGGGGCGTTGGGCTAGCGAAACTCCCTAGTCTGAAGAAAAATAGATTCATAGAAAACTCTCTTGCCCATCCCCGGAGGCCTGCTCCTGCCCTCCTCGCCTCACCATCTTGTGCTCTGTGGCGAGACTGTCTCTTATACACATCTAGATGTGTATAAGAGACAGGCACAGAACCACTGGGCCTGACACTTGCCAGCCATGTGCAAAAGCCGGCTTTTGTGCTCATAACCATAGTCTGGATGCAAGATTTGGAATTTTCTGGAAAAAAATAAGCAATTGAGCAGAGTTAGGGATGAAGAGGTCTCTGATGCCAGCAGTCAGAGACCAGTGGGAAAGTCGACTGCTCAGTGGAGGCAAATGAAGAGGTGAGCACTTGCGGGGACCAGGGTGGATGGTCCACTTCAGGGGCCAGCAGTGAGGAGGGAGGAGCAGGGGGAACAAGAGAGGCTGGACGAGGAGGGGCATTAGCATGCTTCAGGCTCCACAGACACACGTGGATGCCTGGAGGGGGGGCCAGGACCCCTCCCTTCCACAAGGAACTTTGGAATCTGTAGACCCTGGGCTCTCATGCTCGTGCATGGTGGGTGGTCAGGCAGCTGACTGCTCCCTTCCTCCTGATGTGCAGAGGCGGGCACCCTCCAGCACTTCCTGGGCACAAGGTGAACAGCCAATCCATAGGACCTCAAGGGGGAGAACTAATATTTGTGGGTCCTGTAGTGACTTAAATGGTGGCTCCCCAAATAGTATGTCCACGACCTAATCTCTGCAACTGTGTATTGACCTTAGGTGGAAAAAATGTCTCTGAAAATCCTTTAAGTGAAATATCTTGAGATCAACATTGATTACCTAAATCCAATAACTAGTCCCTATAAGAGACACAGAAACAACAGAGAGTAGGTGAAGGCCACGAAGAGACAGGGCAGGATGGAGGGGGGCAGCCACAGCCAAGGAACGCTGCGGGCACCACCAGCTGGGAGCGGCAGGGAAGGCCCCCAGGACTTCCATGGGAGCGGCCCCCGCTGACAGGAAGGGCCCCAGACTCCAGTGCTGGCCCCCACCCACCTCTCCCATCACCTCCTGCTGCTCCTTTCCCAGGGCCTGAAAGTGCACCTACTCAGAGGCTGGACGGGTCAGCTGCTGGAGGCCTAGCAAGCATCCAGTCTAGGAGCCTGCAGCTCTCCTGAGCAACCAGGCTGGCCAAACAGTGACCTGGGTTGGTGGGGGAGAGGAGGCCTGCATGCACATAGGCTGCTAGAGACCCCACCTTGAATCGAGTGTGAGCCCAATCCCTTCTCTAAGGAGAGGCTTTTCTCCCTCCCCTCTCACCTGCAACTGCAGGGACATCTGTCTTTACTGCCCTCACACTCCCAGTGCCTGGTGAGGGGCCTGGTTTACACCCAGCCTTTGTTGAAAGNGGGACTGAGTTTACAACAGCCTCATGGTCAAATTCTGCTTTTCAGGACAAAGGAGCTTTTTGGAGGAGAAAGGGTCACGCGGCAGGGCAGGTGTGGGTGAGGGAGTGGGGTGGGGGTGGTTGGCGGGGCTCACCTGAGCTTGTTCTTGAGGGAGCTGACCTCGCGGTTCATGGCATCCGCCGTCTCAGTGGCATCCTCCAGCTCGCGCTGCAGTTTCCGGCGGGAGGCATTGGCCCGCTGGGCCTCCTCCTCCGCCTCCTCCAGCTGCCGCTTGAGCTGCTTCAGGCGGGTGGACGCCTTGTCCGCCTGGAGAGGCGCAAGGCCAGGGGCCCCGGTCAGGACTCCACATGCCGGTGGCCCACCTCGCTCTCAGCTGCCTCGGGGCAGGGCCCTGCTCCGCCCCACTCACCTGGTCCTTGTACTGCTCGGCGTTCCTCCGCTCGTCATCCACCTGCAGCAGCACGTCCTTCAGCTTCTTCTCGGCCCGACGCACCTGCTTGCAGGCTGCCTGACGCTCCCTGCGAGGCACAAACACAGTGGCTCAGGGGCACCCGCTCTTTCGGAACATCTGGTGGACAAACCCACAAACTGGGCCACCCACGTCTGGGTCTCACTGGCCTGTCCCCTGTAGGGAGGCCTTGACCAATGCTCTTATGAAGGCATTAGGATTGGCCCCATTTCACAGATAAGGAAACCAAGGCTCAAGGAAGTGACACACTTCAGAGAGCACAGACAAAGCTAGAAAAAAAGAATGACTGACACCCATTACGAGCCGGGGTTCGATCCCTGGGTTGGGAAGGTCCCTTGGAGAAGGGAATGGCAACCCACTCCAATATTCTTGCCTGGAGAATCCCATGGACAGAAGAGCCTGGTGGGCTACAATCCATGGGGTCGCAAAGAGTCGGACATGACTGAGTGACTTTCACTTTCACCCCAAAGAAGTCTGTCTTGCTGAGCCCACAGATGGGCTGCCCAGGTAGTGGAACTACCACCTCTCTCTGATTCAGCCCTGAGAGAGTCACCAGGCCCAACTTTAGAAGTGGGCCATGGGTTCCTCTGCAAACTCTAAAGCCCTAGCAAAAGGCCCCAGGAAAAAAGATGAGAGCCCCTCTTAGGACAGGGGAAACAGCGTCAGGGACAGGCACACAGACAGGCCCGCAGATGGTGCTGGGTGGCGGGCAAGGGACACCCACTTGGTCTCGTTGTCCAGCTGCTCCTCCAGCTGTGCGATCTTGGCCTCCAGGGCAGCAATGGAGGCCTTGTACTTGGACTTGACGGTGCCTTCCATCTCCTGCAGCTTGACCTTGAGCTCCTTGTTCTGGCGCTCCAGCTGCTGCCTCGCATTCTCGTTCTTCTGGGTGTGGCTACGCTCCAGGTTCAGGTCAGTGTTGAGCTGGTCGATCTGTGGGAAGAAGGGCTGGTGACCTCAAGGAAGGCGGGGACCCTCATCACCAGACCCTCCTGGAAGAGGGAACTGCCCAGTGGGAAGGGTTCAGGAGTAGCTCGACCCCCGAAAGAGGAACCAAGGAGACGCTGCAGGCGCCAGGCGGTCCTCCTCTAAGCATCGGGTGGCTTCTGCTGGGGGCCTGGTGTGGAGGGAGGCCCGGCTGCCCACCTGCAGGTTCGCCTTCTTCAGCCTGTCGTTCACCAGCTCCGTGTTGCCCTGCTCCTCCTCCAGCTCCTCCTCCAGCTGTGCGATGCGGGCCTCCAGCCGCCGCTTCTCCTCCAACGCCAGGGCACTGGGGAGGGTGGAGAAAGGTAAGAGGGCTAAGCTGGAGCAGGGAGCCCCCACACCCACCACCTCCTCCAGTGGAACACGCCACGCTTGCCCCAGCTCACCCCTTGCCGCTGCTGTTGGCTATCTCATCGGCCAGCTCGTCCCGTTCCTGCTGGGCCTGGCGCTTGGCGCGCTCGGCGGCTGCCAGCTCCTGCCACGGAAACCCAGAACATGACCCATGGGGGTCCCCACAGCCGACAGACTCCCCCTCTCCATTCCCAGTACTCTGAGCCCCTGGCCTCCTCTTCTCAAACCCCTTTCCCAGGCCTACCTCCTCCATGAAGCCCATTCTCAAGAGCCCCTCTGAGGTCACAGCTTAGGCACCATATGTTTACATAGCCCCCATATCTAAGTGCTAAAAACTAAGCCAGGGGAGTTATAATAAATAAGAAATCACCCTGGCCTGATGGAATGCTGGTCCCTCTGCTTTCCAACAAGACAGGAAGCAGGGGCGACGGGACAGAGATGTGAGTTAAGGCCAGGCTGCCAGGGCTCTGAAAGCCAGAAGGGGAGAGGGCTTCACCCTGAGGCTGAGGAGGCCTCACCAGAAACACACATGCGCAAGAGGGCACAGCCAGTCTTGACAGGAAACCTGGCTACCTGGCCCAGTCAGGAGCAAACTCGGTTGCCAGCGTCCTCTCTGCAGAAGATGGCCTAGAGCCTGGGGAATGCTTTCACAATCAGCCTTGCATGAGGCAAGAGGTCGCCAGGGGACATGCGGTGCAGGAAACCTCAGGGAGGGCCCCTGCCCGCCGGGCGGCAAGTCACAGTGGGCAGCGGTGGTTACCACAGAGCCCCGTCTTGTGCAAGGGAGCCGGCCCCAAATGGTGACAATTTAATTCACACACAATTTAATCACACCAGGGAGCCTTCCAACTTAATGAAACCTTGCACCGCAACCTTTCAGAAAGCAACCTTTCAGAAAATAAGAACCAGCCCTGCCCATGCCTGCAGCTTGGCCCATTTTTCAAGGCCTTCCCCGGTGACCCAGGCTGGTGAGTGGAGGCTCTGGGCTGCCTCCTGCTGGTCAGAGGGCGCACTGCACCCTGCCCACCTCCTGCAGTTGGATCATCTCAGCCTCCATGCTCTTCAGCTTCTTCTCGTTCTCCTTGGCCTGCGCCAGGATCTCCTCGCGGGAGGCACGCGTGTCGTCCAGCTCCCGCATGTAGTCCTTCATCTGGGCCTGGAGGTGGAGAGGAGAGGCTTGGCACCACCACCCCAGCCACTCCCATGCACCACCTGCTCCCACCCCCAGGCCCAGAAGACACCTCACCAACAGGGACCGGTGGCTGGTTCTCAGCCTGCACCCATGTTCAGCTCACACAGATATCAAAGGGCAGGAGGGAAGACAAAACGTCTCTGTTCTACACCACTGGCAGCCTTCTGACCGTTAGGGTTTACAAAGGACACCTGTGGCAGCGTTAGGCCCTGGGTGTGTGTTAGTCCAGCTGCATTTCTATTTACTTTCTACCACTTCTGGTTGACTTGGATCCCGTGCTCCAGGTCAAGGGCCACCTGCCAGGCTAGCCCCAACCACAAGACATAAGCCTATGTCCTTTGTTCTCCTGTGATTCATTCTAACTCTAAAGATCTTGGGACATACTTTTTTCCTCCCTTTTCTTTTGTAGGTAAATCCCAAACTGGGATTCCCCAGGCCCAAGGGTACAAGCTTTGTTGTGTGTGGCCAGGTGGTACCAGCTAAACTGCCACCATCAATGCATGTACGGCCCACGACCTTGCCAGCACCAGATGCTGACATGTGTTACTGTTGTTGGTTTGCGGGGTATAATGAGGCATCTCAGAACTGGGTGGTTTTTTTTTTTTTTTTTTTTAAATTTGTTATTTTTAATTATTGACAAGGCCAAGCATGTGTTCTGTTTCTGGACTGCTGCACTGATTCATCAGCTTGGAACCTTCTGTCACTGTCCATTAAGGCTGGACTGAGTCATGTCTGGCTTATTCTAGAAAACTGCCACTAAGTGACTAAGTGACTATAACACCATTGCACTTTCAGCTTCACACTTGTTTCTTTGTTGAATGTGAAGTTAACAGTTTTTGACTACTGCAAGTTTGCTTCTGACTACAATATTCTGTCTCCACTCGGCCTCTGGGTCTGCATCTTGTAGCAGCAGTAGTGTTAGTCTCTCAGTAGTGTCCGACTCTGACCCCATGGACTGTAGCCCACGAGGCTCCTCTGTCCATGGAATTCTCCAGGTAAGAATACTGGAGTGGGTAGCCGTTCCCTTCTCCAGGGGATCTTTCCTACCCAGGGGTCGAACACAAGTCTCCCACCTTGCAGGCAGATTCTTTACCACTGCGCCACACCCAAGACCTTCAAGGTGGCACTTCCCAGCACTCACAGGCCAGCCCAGCAGTGTCCAGCCCGTGCTGGGCCCAGTGCTGCCGTGTGCGGCTGGATCAGACCAGCCTGAGCTCACCTGCAGCTTCCGCAGCTGCTTGATGGCTTCGTCCCGGTTCTTGTTGGCCGAGTCGATGTGGGCCTCCAGGTCCTTCAAGTCCATCTCCATCTTCTTCCGAGCAGCCACAGCTATTGAGCGCTGCTTCCTCTCATCCTCCAGCTCGGCCTCCATCTCCCGCACCTGGGGAGGTGCCGACAGCTCAGGGGCCCGGACGGACCCAAAGATACCGCCTCAGCTCAGGGCCCAGGTGGGCTTGGTCCAGTCCCAGGGAGTCCACGGGGCCTCCAGGGACAGTGAGGATTACTGACCATAAAACCCTGGTAGAGGGGGTCACTAACCCCCAGGCAGAGAACCAGGACGCGAGGACGTGGAGGACATTCCCACAGAACAGCGGAAGGTGAAAGGAGCCCCCAGACTCTGGGGCACCCCTGCCCGCCTCTGCCCAGGAAGCGGGCAGGCCCTCCGCACCTGCTTGACCAGCTGCTTTTTCTTCTCCTCGCTCTGCTCGTCACGGCCCTGCAGGTCCCTCTCGAACTGGGCCTTCATGGCCTGCAGGTTGACCTCCAGCCGCAGCTTGGCGTCCTCAGTGGCCTGCAGCTCGTCCTCCAGCTCCTCGAGCTGCGTCTTCATCTCCTCCACCTGCTGCTCCAGGGCCCGCTTGGACTTCTCCAGCTCATGGACCTGTCACCAGGGGTCCCGGTCAGGACCAGAGGGGAGCCAGGCCCGCAGGTCCCCGGCCCCAGTGTCTGTGAGGCCCTAACTCTTGGTGTCTGGAGGCCGCCCCCCACCCCGAGAGCCGGCCACGGGCTCAGGGACTCACACTCTTGCCCACGTCATCCTTAGAGCTCATGAGGTCTTCCATCTCAGTGCGGAACTGCTTGTTGAGCCGCTCCAGTTCTGCCTTCTGCTCCATGGCCTCCTCCAGCGCCCGGGCCAGAGACAGCGCCTTGGTCTCCTTCTCCCGGGCCTCCGCCTCCGCCCGGTCACGCTCCTCCGCATACTTGGCGGAGATGGTCTTCTCCTCGGCCAGGAGCTGGGGGACAGGCGGGCACCATGAGTGTGAGCAACGGGCTCTCGGAAGGGGTCAGAGCCTGACAGACAGCAGCCTCTGCCCGCGGCAGGGGGTCTGCAGCCGGATGGGAGGAGGGGCTGATGCACCGGCGGCACCCACCTGGTCGAACTTCTTCTGCTTCTTCTCCAGGTTGGAGACGTTCTGCCGCTGGTGGTCGAGATCCACGAGCAGGTCGTCCAGCTCCTGCTGCAGCCGCGTCTTGGTCTTCTCCAGCTTGTCGTAGGCAGCCACCTTCTCCTCATAGCGCTGGCTCAGCCCCTCCAGGTCCTTCTGCAGCTTCCTCTTGGCCTCCTCCGCCGTCTCCAGGCACCCCACGCTGTCATCCATCTTCTTCCTCATGTCGGTGACCTGGGCGGGAGCAAGGAATAAGGAGGATCCAGTTGGCACCTGCTCCGGGAGCCGGGCTGCCACTGCGAGCAGAGTTATGGGGCACCAACTCAGTTATGGAAACCGCTTCCCAGCCGCTTCTCTATTCCTCTGGGGCCAGGGAAATGGGACGCTCCAGAGAGTGCAGGTGCCTAGCACACGGAGCCCAAGGCAGGTGGACGCGCAGGTCAGCTTGGAAAGGCCACTCAACCCTGACCTGACCAGCCACTTGCACCAAGACTGAGGCCCAGAGGAGGGAGCCTCCATTCCTCCCCTCTCCCAGGCAGCAGCCTGGCATCCCTGGCCCACAGGTGTCCATCCCGCAGCCCCCTCCTCCCACCCGGACACACAGCCGCCACCGCAGGAACGCGCTCCCTGTCCCCACTCAGGTGTGGACCCGACTCCGCACCCTCCCCTAAGCTGGTGCAGCTCTGCGGGCACATTTAAGTCCTAAGACAGGATCCACAAGAGGGCTCTCCATCTATCTTTGGCCCCAGCTCCTTTCAGGGTCTAGAGAAGACCATGGCCTCCTTTCCATGACGATGTTTTAACAGGCATAAAGCGAAATATGTAGGGCTACCAAGAAACCACTGTAAAAGAATGCAGTTGTCAGGTATTTTTTTAAGACAATGGTTCAGTAGCTGGTGTGCTTCTTTAGCACAGCAGAGAGCAGGCTCTTGAGTAGCGAGGAGCACAGTGACCTTCCCAAAGCCTGGCCTCAGCTCAGACACAATGACCAGTGGTTTCCACTCAACAGGCCACAGGCGCTGCTACCGTCACGGCTTGTTGCCCACATTCATAAGGGAACAGAATGCTGAGGGTCAGCTGGAGACTGGTGAAATGAAGATGAACTCCAGCCAAGTTCACGGATCCCTGATTTCTCCTTGGGGGACCCCAGGAGTAAGCCCTGGCCTGGGGAGGGCAGGAGCTCCCCGAGGGAGGGCGGCCAGCTTGGGGAGGCCTGGCTGTGCTTCCCAGTCCAGGTGGCTACCCAGCCAGAAGCTCCCCAGCCCGCAGGCTCCGACCACCGTTTCCGGGGCGATCTGAGGGGAGCCAGCTCCGAACCTGGGCGTGGAGGGTGGAGATCTGCTTCTCCAGGTTCCGCTTGGCCTCCTCCTCCTCCTCCAGCTGCTCCTTGAGCGAGTTCTTCTCATCCTCCACCTGCTTCAGCTTGGTGCTCAGACTCAGCTTCTGCCGGTTCTCCTCCTGCAGCAGCTCCTGCTCAGCAGACAAGGGGGGGCCAGGGCTCAGGACCCACACTGTCAGAGCCTTCTGGTCCCCATGCTCTCGGTGGGAGAGAGGAGCAGGCCCCAGACTCAGGGGGCAGCCAACAAAGATCTGGCAGGGAGCCAGGAGGTCCCAGAGAGTCTGGGGACACGCGGGAGGACACTGTGAGGAAGACCCAGAGGCCTGGCAGCTAAGGCTGCATGGGCACAGGGTCCTCCCAGGATAAGAACAGCTGCGGGGGGCCCATCGCTGCCCTTACCTGCGTGTCCTGCAGCTGTGACTCCAGAGCAGAGAAGTCCTTGGTGAGCTTGCTAGACTTGCTGTCCGACTGGGTGAGAAGACCCATCACATTGTCCAGCTCGACCTGTGCGTGGACGGGAGACAAAGCCCCGTGAGCTTGACCAGGATTGCTCGGGGCCCACCTCGGCTCTCTCAGCCATGCTGGACCTGAGCCACAGGCTGAACCCCCGGGGGCTCACAGATGAGCCGGGTCATGGAGAGAGCGAGAGAAGACCAGGGGCCCTGGCAGCAGGGGCCAGGACCCAGGCAGCCCGGTGGGGGCCTCACCTGCAGCTTGGAGACCTTGTCGGCCAGCTCTGTGCGCACGCGCTCGCCCTCGGTGAGCTTCACCTGCAGCTCCTGCAGCTGGGCCTCCGCCTTCTTGCGCTTGTGCTCGGTGTCCGCCCTGCCCTGCTGCAGCACCTTCACCTCGCTGGCCAGCTCCCCTCGCTCGTTCTCCAGGGTCTGCTTGGCCTTCTCGAGGTTGGCTTTCACCTGCGAGGGGAGAAAGCAAACACATAAAAGGGGGAGCCTGTGACATGAGGCTGGTTTTCCCAACATCATCAAAGAGCCGGTGGAGCCAGACCCGGAATCTGCTGCCCTGCAGCAAAAGCGACACTGGGCGAGTCCAGAGGGCAGCGAGCTGGCGAGGGCCATGGACTTGGAGGGCTCGGGCCTGATGTGGACTCATCACCCAGCTGACAGGACGCCTGGCGCATGGCCTCACCTCTGAGGACCACGGCTCCCCTGGCTCTCAAACCATCCCTGCCTGGCCTCCCACACAGGGCACAGGGAATGTCCAAGGGCAAGACACTGTCACTGCTGATGTTAAGATTTTAGCATTATTATAGGCTTAGGGAAATTATAATTGTTCATAGTTAGACTTCCAGGAAAGCCTCTTAGAAATTTGATGTTCACCGTAACACTGAAATGTTCTTCCAAAAAATATAAAAGCCAATTTTACAGAACAAACATAATCCCAATCTATTCTATATCAAGCCAGTCACAGTATCAAAGGCAAGTTCAAGGGTAAACCAGACCCCAAGTGCATGCAAAAGCTCTTTGGGTGAAAACAGCTAGAGGAAAAGGCAAGGCTTCAACCTGCCCAGAACCAGGAGAAAGTCAAAGGGAAACAGAGGGACAAGGCATGTTTCTGAAAATATTGTACGGGCTGCCACGCAGAAGAGCCTGTGTCTTCTTGGGCTGCCAACAAGGGTGGCCGTGAGCTGGAAACCACAGGAGGCCAGACTGGGCTTGTTTAGGAACTGCCTGGTCACAGTCCCGTGGCTGAGAAACCAGCCGGGTCAACATCCCCAGGGTTCTCCCTGAAGACTGCAGCTGACCATGTGTTGGAGGTGTTCTAAAGAAGGGCTGGGCTTCAGGAAAGGGACCCAAAGGCCCTCTGAAACTTGTTTCAGAGTCACTCCAATTCCATGAAACTTTGGTCTGGCAGGGTGTTGAACAGGATAATAATGGTAATAATAAGACTAGAACAACTTACTGAGCACTTACTGACTATGCACTGTCACACGTTACCAACTCCAGCTCTCGCGTAATTGTATGAAATGGGCTCTCACTAGCCTCCCTCACAGAAGAGGAAACTGAGGCACAGAGGGACCTGTATGCCCCCCGCCAGGTCACGCAGTCAGGAAGGGCTGGAGCCTGGACTACGCAGGAGTCCCCCAACTCTCCCCCCGGCCCACAGTGGCCGAGCCTCACGGAGCCAGTCCCAGGGGGCCCACGCACCCGCTTCGTCTGCTCCAGCTGCTCAGCCAGCTCCTCCACGGCCTGCGAGTGCTTCTGTCTCATGTCCTGGATCTGGGCCTCATGGGTCCTGGCCTCCTCCTCAAGGGTCTTCTTCAGGATGTTCACTTCTTGTTCACGTTTGGACCTGAACAGAGAAACGCCTTCAGGAGGGAGGCCAGGGCCCAGGAGCTGCGCTGCCCTGGTGGCACAGAGTCCGGCGGGGAGCACTGGCCACTCCAGGCAGCTTTCCGCCTGCTGGCTTCCCTCCACAGCTGTCCATCCTATACCGCAGGCTCACAGACACACTTTTTCCCCATTAAAAAAATATATATAATGTAGACTTTTTATGCAAGGAATTGGATTTTATTCTAAATATGGGGAGCCAAGAGTAATCTATAAGATTTTTTTTTTGGCTGCACCACAAAGCATGCTGGATCTTAGCTCCCCTGCTGCTGCTGCTGCTGCTAAGTCGCTTCAGTCGTGTCCGACCCTGTGCGACCCCATAGACGGCAGCCCACCAGGCTCCCCCGTCCCTGGGATTCTCCAGGCAAGAACCTACCAGGGATTGAAACCAGGCCCCCTGCAGTGGAAGCAGAGTCCTAACCACTAGGGAGCCAGGAAGTCCCCACAGACACACCTTGTAGGGGCTTCTGTAGCCTTTCAGCCTTAAAGCCCACCCATGCCTCAGCCCAGCTCCAAGCCAGGCTCTTCAGCTCTAGAGAGAAGCTGCTGAGGCACCATCAGCTTCCATCTGTTCCTGTTGTTCAGTCACTAAGCTGTGTCTGACTCTTTGCAACTCCATGGACTACATCACACCAGGCCTCCCAGTCCCTCACTAACTCCTGGAGCTTCCAGGCTCCATGACAACAGGCCACACTGTGTGTGTGCAGAGGCCCTGGGTCCCCCCTCTGAGGCCGGGCCCCCCTCTCCCTGCACCACCACCCCCATCCTCAGTGACCAGGCAGTCAGCCCCAAGGCACACCTGAGCTCCTGCTGTGCGGCTGTGGAATCCAGAGTGTCCTCCAGCTCCGTTTTCAGAGCCTCCAGCTCTTCCCCGAGGTCTCGTTTTTGCTTCTCGGCTTTATTCCTAGCAGCACGCTCAGATTCCAGGTCTTCTTGGAGTTCCGAAATCTGAGATTCCAGCTCCCGGATCTTCTTCAGGGCCATGTTCTTCTGGGTAGTTTCTTCTTCCACTCTGCCAAAGAGAGCACCAACGTCAGGATGAGGTCGCTGTCACCTTCAGAGAGCAGAGTCTGCAGAAAAGGCTTAGAGAGATGCAGCCGAAGCCAGTCCTGCTGGTGACAATCATAGCCCCTTAGGGGCTCTTCTCGGCAGAGACACTGAGGCATCCGGAAGACTTAAGGGCTATTCCACCAGGAGAATTCAAAAGCCTCATGGAGGAAAAATTTCATTTTCCAAATTAAGCTTCAGTGCTTTAAACATTTTTTTTTTAATTGAAATGTTAAATGAAAAAAAAAAAGAAAATAAAATGCTACAGTCCATGATTACAATAACAAAGTAGAAACACAAATGTGCTCTGGACTTAGGGTGATAATCAAACATCAGAGCAGATTCATGAGTTGTAACAAATGTATCACTCTTGCGGGGGCAGTTGCTAATGGTGGGTTCTTGGGAAATCACTACAACTTTTGCTCAATTTTCTTATGAACTTAAAAATGTACCCCCAAATAAAATCTATTTTTAAAAAGCATACCTGTAGCCATGAAATTTTATAAAAGAAAGAATTGCTGTGATTGGATGACTAGGACTGTAGATGACTTCTGGGTGGGATTACAGACGACCAAGAAGCCCAGACTGCACTTTCAGTGAACAGAAACCGCTTTGCTGTAAACTAGTTTCCCAGACAACAGTGGAGGACATGCCCACAGTTCACTGATGCACCAAGAACCACAGCAGGAAGCCTGCTGAGAACGCAGGCACTGGCCATCCGGCCTGACGCTCTGACCCTCACCTGGCCAGGGCGGCCTGGAGCTCCTCCTCCTTCTTGGCCAGCTGCATCTTGAGCTCGGCGATCTGAGCCTGCAGCTCGGCGATCTGGTCATTGAGGTCGGTGGAGTCTCCTTCCAGCTTCCGGCGGGTCTTCTCCAGCTCCTGGCGCTGCTTCTCCTCTCTTCGCAGGCGTTCTGAGAAGGAAGAGCGGAGAGATGCCAACAGTGTTCAGTGGCTTCTCTGTCTTCAAATCTTACATAAAATACCAGGCTTCACAGGGAGCAGCTGCCGTGTCCCATGTCTGGAGGGCAGTGGCTGAATGCCAGAGGCCCCGGGAGACCTGCCTGCCACCCCAGCTCCTGGCAGCAAGGCCCATGCTGGTCCTCGAGTGGTGGGTGCCCCGGCAACCCCAAGTCCAACAGTCCCTGTGTCCCACCACTTACCCTCCAGGTCGGTGATCATCGCCTCATGCTTGTTCTTGAGTTTGGCAAGGCTCTTAGATTTCTCCTCCTCTTCCATGAGGTTGGTGGTGAACTCAGCTATTCTGTCTTCCAGCAGCTTCTTCTCCTGGGATGCGAGGGTGGGTCAGGGCTTAAAGTTAGTTGAGTGCAGAAGGCACTGGGTCTCCTCAAGCATGACTCACCCAGACACTAAGGTCTGAACGGAGGGGCAAGGCCTTAAACACCTGGTCAAGTGCATTAGGATTTCTCAAATCAAAGGGGTCATTTTTAAAGTCACTAGCTCCTCTGAAACAGCTGGGTAAGCTTCCTTGGGACCCATGAACGGGGTGCCCAAGCCCTTTCCTGCATTATCCCTTTCTGCACAGGTAAAAAGACCATCCAGGTGATGGTGTCAGTGAGAGAACTTGGGGCAGGAGGGCGCTACCTTCTCGATGCCTGTGACCTTGCCCTTCCTCATCCCCTAAAGTCCCCCTGCTCTTCGCACTTTCTGCTTTGTGTGGCCACCACTGGAGTCCTAATTCCACAACAGCGACCACACAGCCCGCTTACCCGCCACGTGGCAGGGTTCCAGACGGACAGCCATCCTCCCTGTGAAGCTGGCCACCCCCATCCTCCGGAGATGAAGGTCAGCATCCTGACGGGGTCTCTCCCACTCCTCTAAAGTGATGCCCAGCTATCATCTGTGGCCAGGAAGACGCTGACAGGGGCCCGGCCACTGGCCTCACCTTGGCCAGCTTGCAGTTCTGGTCCTCCATGATGATCTGGTCCTCCTCCAGCTTCTTCAGCTTGGCCTCAGTAGTCACCTTCTCCAGTTGAAGCTTCTGCCGGGCGCTCTCCTCCTCCTCCAGCTGCTCCTCCAGCTCCTGCCGTGAAGCCAGGGCAACCGTGAGCAGATGGAACGGGGCCCAGTGCCCACGTGTGGAGTCACGTATTTAAAACTGGGGTGCGGGGATGAGAACCCCAGGTCCTGGTTCCAACACAGGGCCATGTGTTCTGAGGGACCACCTCTAGTGAGTGTCCATCCTCAGCTCCTCAGACCGGCCGGAGTGATCACAGAGGAGGGGAATTAAATCGGATTCAATGCTCGGCGGGGCAGTGCTCATGAACATCTGACACGTGTCAGAAATAATGAGCCAGGGAATTCCCCGGTGGTCCAGTGGTTAGAACTCTTGAGCTGTCGCTGCCAAGCGCCAGGGTTCAACCCCTGGTCGGGGAACTAAGATCCTACAAGCCACAGAGCATAGCAAACAAACAACAAAAAAACTGCTCAAAGAGAACACCTCCCCAAGGCTGCCCCCAGGACAGAGACTGTCCTCCCATAGCACTTGGGATCTCCCTGCTCCCCGGCCCCCACTCCCCTCCTGGGCCCGGCCCGGCCCCTCCTCCAGGCACCTGGATGTTCTGCTGCATCTTCTTCTTCTCGGCCTGCAGGTGCTGGCACCGCTCCTCCTCCTCCTCCACCCTAGCCTCTAGGTCATGGCAGATCTCCTCCAGCTCCTGCTTCTTGGCCGTCAGGCGGGCGCGGAGCTCCTCAGCCTCGGCACATAGTTCCGTTTCCGCCTGGAGCTGCTCCTGGAGCTGCAGCTTCTCAGCCATGAGCTGCGGGAACACAGGAGGAATATGAGCTCTGACAGCTGCTTGCGGGCTGCCTGTCCCCATGGGAGAGCTGGTCCCGGGTGAAGGCTCCATCTCAGGATGCTTAAGCTGCCAGGCATATCTAAACATCACATCCTGCATCAAGGAAACTACCCCCCAGTTTCCCTTCAATGCCAAGTTTATGCTTTGTCTACTGGGGCTTCCCTGGTGGCTCAGTGATAAAGAATCTGCCTGCAATGCAGGGTTCGATCCCTGGGTTGGGAAGTGATCCCCTGGAGGAGGGCATGGCAACCCACTCCAGTATTCTTGCTTAGAGTATCCCATGGACAGAGGAGCCTGGCACGCTGTAGTCCGTAGGGTTGCACAGTCAGACACAAGTGAAGCGGCTCAGCAGTAGCCCTGGTGGCCAGCAGGAGGCAGCACTACGCGGGCAGAGTCTGCAGACACCCACCTGGGACTGGAGGGTCTCCATCTCTGAGAGCCTGTTCTCAGCAGCCAGCTGCTTTTCCCGCACCTTCACCAGCTCCTCCTCCTTGGCCATCATCTCCTCCTCCTGCCGGCTCACCTGCAGCAGTGGCTTGACCTAGGAGAGGAGGTGGAGGAGACGAGCTCAGGGAAAGAGGTCCATCCAGGCTGAGAGCTGGGGGCTTTCTCCTCACTTGGGGAAGCGCCAGGGCACGAGAACAAGGGGCAGGCAGGACCCTGGGCGGAGCAGGTACGCCCGGGTACAGCTTTTCAGGAAATCAATCTAGTGCTGTGTTCCATAGGCCTCTGACCCACTAATTACAATTCGGGGAAACTAGCCCTGTATGTGCATGAAGATTTTCAGGACAGCATTGCTTACAACAGTGAAAATTTAGCAAAGAGATACAAATCCACCGCTGGAAAAGTAGCCAGATAAATTATGAAACATCTCTAGGGAACAGTATGCTGACTTTTAAAAAATTATGCTTATGAAAAAATTTTAAACAGAAAACACACACACAAAAAAAATGTTTACACAAGTCAAAAAGCTCAGCTATGTAAGAAGGTGTATGGTTTACACAGCAGAGATTTAATGGGAGTGTTTAAAAGAAAATGGAATAAATATTGAAACATCTATTCAATACTGATGTTGGCTCAAGGTTGAAGGGATTATAGGTGAATTTTTACTTTCTTATTTATCCTTTTTGTTGGTATGGTATTTTGCAGTTACCACAAATTATGTACCATAAAAAAAAGTAGCTTGACCAACTTTAAATACAAGAGAATTTTTTTGTAAAGGCTAGGGAGGACCTAGCCACTGGGTATAGACCGCGGTTTCCTGAGTGGGCAGCCCTGTCACTACCCAGGGCCGTGGTGGGCAGGCAGGGCCTTGACATCCCAGAAGCTGCCCTTGGAGCCGCCCCAGCCCAGCCCCGCAGCACGTCGGCCATCCACGCTGGACATCACTACACAGGGCCGTGGTGGGCAGGCAGGGCCTTGACATCCCAGAAGCTGCCCTTGGAGCCGCCCCAGCCCAGCCCCGCAGCACGTCGGCCATCCACGCTGGACATCACTACACAGGGCCGTGGTGGGCAGGCAGGGCCTTGACATCCCAGAAGCTGCCCTTGGAGCCGCCCCAGCCCAGCCCCGCAGCACGTCGGCCATCCACGCTGGACATCACTACACAGGGCCGTGGTGGGCAGGCAGGGCCTTGACATCCCAGAAGCTGCCCTTGGAGCCGCCCCAGCCCAGCCCCGCAGCACGTCGGCCATCCACGCTGGACATCACTACACAGGGCCGTGGTGGGCAGGCAGGGCCTTGACATCCCAGAAGCTGCCCTTGGAGCCGCCCCAGCCCAGCCCCGCAGCACGTCGGCCATCCACGCTGGACATCACTACACAGGGCCGTGGTGGGCAGGCAGGGCCTTGACATCCCAGAAGCTGCCCTTGGAGCCGCCCCAGCCCAGCCCCGCAGCACGTCGGCCATCCACGCTGGACATCACTACACAGGGCCGTGGTGGGCAGGCAGGGCCTTGACATCCCAGAAGCTGCCCTTGGAGCCGCCCCAGCCCAGCCCCGCAGCACGTCGGCCATCCACGCTGGACATCACTACACAGGGCCGTGGTGGGCAGGCAGGGCCTTGACATCCCAGAAGCTGCCCTTGGAGCCGCCCCAGCCCAGCCCCGCAGCACGTCGGCCATCCACGCTGGACATCACTACACAGGGCCGTGGTGGGCAGGCAGGGCCTTGACATCCCAGAAGCTGCCCTTGGAGCCGCCCCAGCCCAGCCCCGCAGCACGTCGGCCATCCACGCTGGACATCACTACACAGGGCCGTGGTGGGCAGGCAGGGCCTTGACATCCCAGAAGCTGCCCTTGGAGCCGCCCCAGCCCAGCCCCGCAGCACGTCGGCCATCCACGCTGGACACACACCCCAGCTCACGCCCGTCTAGACCCCACAGGGCAGGAACATCCTGGGTCAAGTGCTGGGTTTGGAGACACAAGGGCAAAGCGCCAGCCCCGGGGCCTGAGCCCCGCAGGAAGCCAGCATGAGGCCCGCTCGCCCCTGTGCCACGCGGAGCCCTCCAGACCCACCTTGGTGAAGAGCCGCCACCACTGCCAGTTGCGCAGCTTGAGGTAGGCGGCGCAGTTCCTCTGCAGGACCTTCATGGCCGTCAGCTGCTGCTGCCGCTTGGCGAACGCCCTGTGGGGTGAGGGTCACCGTCAGCACCTTCAGGCAGGGGCCGGCCAACCTCCCTGCCCACAGTCCTGACCTCGCTCCTGGGGGCTTTTCTGGAGGGACCGACCCCTGCCAGGAGCACTTCAAAATAGATGTGGAGGGAAGGAGGCAGGCTTGGGGTTGAGTCCTACAGGTGACCTCGCAGAGGTGACCAGGACAAGGTCACAACCACCTTTCTTCACTAAAGGGTGAGTGAGGTCGCTACAGAGTCAAGTGTAACCACTGGTCATTAAGGCCACCTGTCAACTGCAGCTCCCCACCCTCGTGTCACCCACAACCTCGGGGCTTTTGTTTGGGGAGAGAACGTCAGCAGCTCATGTCCTGCAAACGTCCATCTGTCCAAACACCCACACTCATGCTCTCTCCACAACGCTCAGAGCTCAGGGTGGAACAGACGCCCCAGAGCCCAGACACAGAGGAATCAAGGGGCAAACGTGCAGCTGCCCCGCCCACTGTCCTGCACAAGTCAGCCCCTGACCCCACAGGAGCTGCCGGGAGCCAAGGGCGCCTCCTCCCCGGAGCGCAGGGTCCTCTGGGGACAGCCGGCTCTGGGTGTCACACCTACAGGAGGGGCACAGGGAGGAACAGTGGGAGGCAGAGGCTTTCTTGGAGAGAAAATCTGAACACAGTCACCCCTCCCTCCAGCTCACTTTAAACCTCAGGCAGAAATCAAGGAAGCAGGGGGCAGGGAAAGCTATGTGAGTCTCCCCAGGGGACACCTCTTGCCATGAGGGTGCCCAGGCCCCGCTTCCTCAGTACCCTCCACTACAGGAGAGCTGGGAGTCCCGAGCAAGGTGTGGGTGTCCCGGGACTCACTTCCTGGCCAGGTAGCCCCTGCAGCAGGCCTGGAAGCCGATGATGACGTCGGTGATCTTCAGGTCCCGCTCCTCCTCCAGGTGGGCCAGCACGCCGGCCCGGAAGAAGACCTTGCTCTGCCCGATGCGGTACAGGTTGCTGTCGAGCTCCAGGGCTTTGATCTAGAGGAGGAGAACCAGCTGCTGACCATGTGCCACCCCCACCACCACGGAACCCTGGAGCAAGGCCAAGGCCAGGGAAGGGGCCTGGAGCCGGGGCCGGCCCTGTTGCTCTGTGGGCAGCCTTCTGGTGCAGGGAAAGTGGAGCTGGGGAAACACCAGTACAGGGAAGGTAGGGGCCAGCAAGGGGCAAATAAGGAGTCAGACTTGCAGAGAAACACAGGATCTCGGCCCTGAAGGGACCCTGTAGGTCTCCTCTTTCTTCTCTGCCCCACCCCCTCACTACAGGCCTGTCCTGCAAGCACCCAGTCAGGTCACCCTCTGAGCAGAGGTGGTCCAGCATCATTGCTTTGTCCAAGCCCAGCACCAACTCCAGCTCAGACCAGGATCAAATACTAACTAGGTGACCCCAGGCGTTAACCTTTGTGGGCCCACATTTCTGCAGCTGTAAAATGGAAATAATGGTCTCTTTAATTAAAAGATAAGTTAACAAAGCAAATAAACAGCACTTCCTTCCTAGCAGAGCTGTGCGAATGAAACCAGAGAAGGCAGACAAGGCAGACAAGGCAGACAAGGTGCTGAACACGTGGGACCATGGCTGAATGAGCTTTAGGCAATATGTCGTTACCATCACAGGGCTGTTTCGGTACAGTAACAAGGCTCTCTTATTAAGCCCACTGGTAACAGTCTGCCTGTCCATCTGTCTGCCTGGGAGAGAGGGCATTTAGAACAAGCTCCAAGAGGAAGAGCCTTGAATAGGGTAAGAGGAATCTCGGGCCCTTGATGCCCAACAAAAGGCCCTGCAGGTCTGGAAGAGGCCCTGGGAGAAGGGCAGGCCAGGGAGGGCAGAGAGATCGCTCGGTGCCCCACCTCCTGTCATGACGAGCCTGCCCAACTGTCTTCCCTACAGAGCTGGATGGAGGAGACCTGCTTATGTCTAAACGGGGGACATCCCTCACTGACCAGCAGCTGAGTCTCCAGAGAAACAGTGGCCCAAACATGAGCTAGGGGCATACCTCTGTCCTTCACATCTCCCTTCCACCGGGTGACAAGCATCGCAGAGCAGAGACCCCTGTCTCCTCCCTCCTTCTCTAGGCTCCATCTCCCTGTCCCTTACAGGGCTGCTCTGAACAAAGGTGGTATTGAATTTTTCTTCCCTTTTCTCTTTCCTCCCTGATGCCCACGCCAGCCCACCCTCTGCTGACTCTCTGGCAAAGATGCAAAGTAAAGAAAGCAGGGGGCGCTGGTTGCTGACCCTGGACACATGAGACTCAGCCAGATGCCTGCCTGCAAAGCAGAAAAATGACCGAGTGGGTAGAGCCCCACCGTGGCCACTGAGTCATCTCGGGGCCTTCGTTCACTAAGCACAATCCAGTGCCCAGTGCCGGCTGAACACTGGCCAGTGGCGGGGAAGAGTGGAAAGGGCCAGAAACTCAGACTCTGCTAGCTTTGGGCCAGTCGTGGGGCCCTGGTGGTGAGCTACCCCCTGTAAAGATTAGAGGAGATGGGAGCAATAAAGAACCAAATGTGCCCAGAAGGAAGGGTCTCGCCTCACACCACAGCCTTGCTATCTGAGCCCTGGCCTCCTCCTCCCCTCCCCACTCCCACACACCATCCTGACCACCTGATGCTCAGTGTGCCTGGCAGAACCAGAACAGGCTCACTGGAGGAACAGGAGAGCACAGGCGTCAACAGATCCAAAGGGCCCTGAGCAGGCATGTGGGCGCTGGCCACTTGGGTGTGCATACCAGCCACACGTCACACACCAGAAGAGCACACTTACCATGAGCACACACGCCTGCTTCCCGTCCATGAAGCCTTTAGGAATGGAATTTGGAGTCAGGATCTCGTATCTGAGGAGGAAAAGGGCGGCAGGTCAGTACACTCCTCGCTCGGATTCTATGTGGCCTGGAATATCCGTGAGACAAGGGCCGTCCCTACAGTGGAGCACGTGTAGGATTCTTTCCACAGAGTGTCTGAGGGAAAGAGGACCCTCAGTGAATCATATCCTGCTCTTTCCCGAGGCTGAACGGCATGAGGAAGGCCTGGCGTTTTCCAGAAAGTGAATGGAAACTTGTGTCAGACTGTTTCATTCACTTATGGGTGAGCTCTGAAGTGGGCTTACTAACTGCTAACCAGCACCTGCGTCTTTAGCCCCAGAAGTTTTTTAAATTAAATGTCTAGTTTTACAAATATCATCGGCTACAAATCAGAAAACACCTCATGACCTCATGATTAGAAAGATACGTGGAGTTCAGGCATTATCAGAAAAAAAATCAGGTCATGATATGTCTAAAGCCACCATTTTCCACTTCCAAACACGTCCTCAAATTTGTTACCAAAAAGAAAAAAAAAAAAAGAAAGAAATGGCATATATTGAGTACAAAGAGAAAACCATCTGTTGCAGAACGTTTTCCTAACAATCTCTGTCTATGTAACAGACCACAATTGGTGAACACGGCCAGGCCTGTCTCTGCTGAGATGCTGCAGAGAACTGCTAATCACCAGGGTGGTCCAAGAAATTAACCAGAGGGCTGTGACAGACAGCAACCAGGGCTAAACACATCATTAGGCAAATAGGCCGGTGTCACGACGGTCCCCCTCTGCACACACAGCAGACATCCATTCCCATCGATTTTTTTCATACACAAGGCTCCAGCTGATCCTCCTTTAATGTCTTTTCAGAGCTCCTCTAATTATAGCAAACAGCACCCGGCCCCCACAGTGACTGGGAGTAGAAGCCAACGTGATAATTTTCATTTTAGCGACAAAACAGGAAGTCATTCCTCACATGGAGTGTGGCACAGAGAACCCCAGCTCAGTGTGGACGAGGAGGTGGCTCCCCAGCTAAAGGCTCTCCACTCACCTCTGCCGGAACTCCTGGAAGACCACACGGTTGGGGAAGCCCTGGCGGCAGATCCGGATACCTTCGAGAACCCCGTTGCAACGCAGCTGATCCAGCACCAGATGGGGGTCCAGCTTGCCGGCCTAGGAAAGAAATCCATGCATGTGCTCTTCCTGTATGCCCAGGGACTGATGGAGAGAGGGCGGGCGCCTCTGGATGCAACAGGACAAACGCCGCCCTGGGAAGGAGCAGTCACAGCCCACCCACCCATAGGAGTGACAGCTCAGTTACATGATCCAGGTCTAGAGGCAGAAACACAGGCTCTATGGGCAGGCTGTACCCTAAGAGGGCCCGAGCCAGCCCGCAGGGTGACTGAACCAACGGCGCTGTATGCCGCGGGTTACAGAGGGTTTCTGTAAACCTGAGGGTTTCTGCTCAGGGAGACAGACGAGGGCTGGGCGGCCCGCGCCACAGTACCAAGCAGCCGCACCTTCTTCTCGTGGTTGGGGATGATGCAGCGGACGAAGTTGGGGTTGGTGTTCCTCAGCGTGGCCATGAGTTTGGCCAGCTGCTCCTTGTACAGCTGCCCCACCGTGCGGAACATGCCTTTGCGCGTCTTAAAGGCCCCGGGCATCGCCGTCTCCGACATGCCAGCCACCTGGTCCAGGCCGATGATGCGGTCCACTGGAGAGAGCAGGCAAGAGCACGTGAGTACCCGGCAGTCCGGGCCAGGGCAGAGGGGCAGGACAGACAGACAGGCCAATCTAATTAGAAAAAGAGGAGACTACAGAATGGCAGACCATTGCTACTTGGAGCTTACAAAGCAGGCTAAGGTCATCTCCAAAGGCTGAGAGCAAAGGTGACCTTGTGAGCAAGGAGGAGGGAGGAGGAAAGGGTTTGGAAAGATTGCAGAGCCGCTAAGTGGGGAAGCACATTCATGAAGACTGACTCCACGTTGTCACTTATCTCAGCCACCCTGGGACGCTCCTAACCCAGAGACACAAGAGCTGATGATGCATTCTGGAGGAGTGAACAGGGCTGGTCCACTAGCCTGGCTCGGAGGAGGTGTTCAGACTTGACTGACAGGAACCTGATAGTCCATTCAGTCATTAAAAAAAAGCAGACCAGTATCCTGAACTCACACTGAGAGCACTGGGCTAGGTCAGAAGGCAGGAGCTCTAAAGCTACTCAGCCTGCAGGAGTCTGGCCCACCCCCTCTCTGTCAGCAATCCCCCCATGCAGAGCTCTCTACACCGGGGCCTAGAGCAACATGCATGGTGTCAGGGCAGAGAGTTCCAGAGAACCACCACTGCCCACAGCTACCCCAAAGGCCGAGGATCCTTCTCCCTCTCAGGTCTCGCCTGGTCTCCAAGATTACGGGTCTTTCTCATCTAGACCAACCCTCCAAGGAAACAGCCCTCATCACCGTGGCTCCTGCCCAGAACAATGAAATGAACCGCCTCCTCCTGGGCAAAAACCAAATGATGAACAAGCCCAACCTAAGTGGCTCGCGATCTGAGGTCAGGCTGACACCAGAGCCAGTATTCAATTTGAAGACTTCCACTGCTGGATGCAAAAGTTAAGAATTCTATGACAAAGTCAGGTTCTTGTTCCTTTGTGGCCAGATCTCTGTTATTTATTTGAAAGCAACAAGAGGGAAGCCAGGAGTGAGGATAGACCCAATGAACCCCTCAGTTAAAACAGGAGGCAACTGTACCTCTTGCAGCCCCCACAGGGCCCCTCTGGCCACCAAAGGTGTCCTGGGACTGGGTGGCTTGTGAAAGTCACTCAGGTTGCCCAGGGGAAGGTTGAACACACCCCCAAACAACTGGTCATTTCATGTGAGGGTGTCCTGGCCCCAAAAGACCCTGCCCAGGAGGAGAGGTAACTGCTGCATAGACACACAGGTGCCCTTGTCAGCACTGAAGTGTCTGGGCCCACAGGCATACACGCGCACACAAATCGCAGTGCCCACACACGCACACACATGCACACACACACACAGCAGTGCACACAGCACCCTGTGCTGGGACACAGCAGCCATCACACACACACACACACGCACATGCACGCTGCACACACGCACACACACACAGCACCTGTGCTGAGACACAGCAGCCATCCAAGCAGTGAGATGCCGCCTTCATGAAGGGCGTTCTGAAGGGGACGGTGGGCTGTGAATTTTTTTTTCTCCTTTTAAGATCTATAACGTGAAGCTGTCAATATCAAACCACAGCCCAGATGGGCCTGGCTTTCTACTGGAGGCCTGTGACGGGGAGGGGCCCGGAGCCTGAGCACAAGCCCAGGGCAGAGACCAGGGAAGGAGCACAGGCAGGCAGGAGCAGCCAGGCAGAGCAGGCAAGCTCAGCAGAAGCGCTAGCCACGCAGCCCAGGGTGCAGCACACGTTGGCGCCGCGCCAGGCGGCCAGTCACCTGGTTCTAGGTGGAGGATAGGAAAGCGCTGATAGAAATAGGCTCTCTGGGTGCTCTGCATCTCTGCAACAGAGAGGTTAAAGCAAAACCCAGGCAGAGGGAAGGAGAAACTGGCAGAAACAAGGAAAAGAACAGCTTCCAGAGATACTGGCTACCAAGGAGATGCAAGAAGGGAGTGAGGAGTTGGACGGAACCCAGGTGGCCGAGTGGTGGGCCACCGCACGACCCCCTACAAGGGAAAGGTCTGTGGCCTCAGAGCCTGGAGAAGCCTCTGCCCCAGAGGAGGTGGCCGTGTGCCATGTTCAAGGATGCTTAGGGCTCAAGGACACCAGGATTCAGGGACAGGGTGACCCTCAGGGCTGGAGGAGCCCACACTCCTGGGAGCTAAGTGGGGATAAAACCTCTGACTTGAGCCCTGCACTCAGCCAGGGGCCAGGAAGGGAAGGGGCCTAGCTGTGGGCATGGGGAGGCAGGGTGAGGGCCAAGAGCGTACCATCCTTCCACAGCTCCGAGACAAACTTGTCAGAGGACTGGTGCAGCAGGGTGGCGATGTTGTCGTTCAGCGGGTCCATGTTCTTCATCAGCCACTCATCAGCTTTGTAATCCACCTGTAAGATCAGACCTCTAGTCACAGGCTGCTCAGGGCACACTGGTGCGTGCAGGCTCTACAGCAGCAGGCTGACCCCATGGGCGAAAACATCAAAAACAGTGAAGACCCTAAACCTGGTATTTTCATCCCCAAGAAGGAAATAATGAGTGATCAGGGTGAAAGCCTCCATGAGATATTCTCTGCAGTTACATGAAGGCAAAATATTTAAACAGCACCAACGTCTGGCTACGGGGAACAGGCTAAGAAAACTACGGTGTGGCTACACAGTAGAATATTCTGTTTTTAAAAATGTTTACGGTAATATGAACGTTAGGGGAAAAAATCCTAATAATTCCTTTTAGCAACAGGACAAGTAATTTTTGTTTTGTTTTGTTCCGGATATTCAGGTTTTCTCAGAGCATATATTCTTACCTTTTTTGAAATATGTTCTCAAAAACACGAATAATAAAACATCATATATTGTAACAATACAAACAGAGCGACTGGCCACCACAGCCTGCTTCCTAACCAACACAGCGTAACTCAGCCTGTGGTCCCCTCCTGGCCCCTTTCTGCAGGTTTTCCCACATGCAAGCCTGTCAATGATGAGGTGCAAGATGGTGGTGTCTTTCTCCCTAGAGGCAGAATGACCTCCTGGGAGAGGACAAACCCTGGAGTTGGGTGTCTTGGCATCTGTCCCCCGGGCACGGCCAGCATCCCTGTCCTCTGAGCGGCTGCAGTGCAGGCCGGATGACGATGCACGCGGCCAGTTTCACCATTCAGCCCTTTGTGGGCTTTCAGGTGCATCACCTACAACAGTGCAGCAAAAGCCCGCCTGCATTTCTAACAAAGTGGCAGGAGACGTGGGCATTTGGGGGGGCATGACCTCGGGTAACTAGAAAAAAAGAGATCTCCTTAGCAAGTAGTTTAAAATCAAAAGTGGCTTAAACAGCCTTAGGAGACAAAGGAGCTAAGCAGGAGAGGCCGAACAGTGCAGAGCCACGTGCAGAAGGGTGGGAGAGGACCACGGGTGGCTTGGGAGCACCGTGACAGCACAAGTTTCTCATCACTGGTCCTCACTGATGGGGAGGCTGAGGACCGACCAGCTCATCACACATCCAAGTGTTAGACATTCTGTGCAAGCAACACAACTTCCTGAGAAGAACCAGCTTTAGTCTAAGCTTGGACCTCTGCAGACTCAGGACACCCCTGTTCAGGTCCAAGCCCTGGGATCAAGCCCACTGGAGGATGTCTGACAGCTGGTATGAAGACAGCTCTGCTACTTCCTAGCCGGTGGTCTTTGCAATAACAAAGCCAACAACACCTACAGGCATGACTCTCACCCAGGGGACAATGTTACCCCTCAATCCCACCCAGCAGATGTTCCAGGATGTCTGGAGACATTTCTGGTTGTCGCAAGTAGGGAGGGTGCTACTGACCTCTGGTGGGGAGAAGCCAGGTCTGCTGCTAAATATCCTACAACATGCAGGAGGGTCCCTGACAATAAAGACTGATCTGGCCACTGAGGTGGGCAGTGTGGAGGCTGAGAGGCCCTGCCCCAGAGCACTGACTGCCCAGCACTGGGCTTTGTGAGCTCCTTTAATACACATTCCCCAGTATAGTGGTGGTCACCCCCATTTTCCAGATGAGGCAACCAAGGCTCAGAGAGGGGAAGTAACTGGCCCAAAGTCTCACAGGGGCAGAGTCCTAATTCAGACTGCAGAGTCCATGACTTTAGCACAAACAGCACATCTACACCTGGAAAACACACTTGATAATAACACACCGCATGACGCCAGGGTGTGCACCCCTCACCTTGCCAGCGTAGTGGATGATGCAGAAATCTGCCTTGTCCTTCAGCTGCTTGGGCTTCTGGAACTTGGGGTGGGTGCCCTGCTCCTGCATCACCTTCTCCACGAAACTCTTGTCCGTGGCTTTGGGGAACCAGCACTCCTCGTCCAGCAGGGCCAGGATGCCAGGAGGGCCTGCCTGGAGGGAGCATAGAATCACGCAAGTCAGCCTGACCTGGAAACCCATGGACTCTCACCCTCGTAAAGAAGTCACAGCCTGGTTTTCAGAAACTCAAGAATCTCACAAGAAGGTGGGCAGTGCTTTCCTCACACAAGAAAAAAATAAGAAGCATGACTGAAAGCACCCTAATTACAAGTTCTAGCTGAAAAAGAAATTTCTGAGGTCTAGGCTATGTCCAACACATCTTAATCCAATGATCCATCGCAAGATTCTCCCATGAGAACACTGGAAATCACGTGGTGGCTTGATGGGCCACGCAGACCCCTGACCCACGTCCAGAGGCTGCCCCTCAACAGGGGTCCTGGCCCCTCGAGTCCCTCTCAGACCCCACTCGACACACAGTGTGTCCACACAACTATGTGGTGAGAGGGGACGTTTAGGATAAGGCTCCTGAGGAAGAGGAAGCACCCCAGAGCCCCAAAGCCTTCCAAACTCTGAGTTTATAAGAGAGCAGACTCGGGCACTGTGGGACGGGCTGACAGGCCTGGGAACCAAACACCACCTTGTCTGTTGGAAAACAAAACTGATTTAAACAAAAAACTCATCGTCAAAGTAAACCATTCGGTATTAGGATCACAGATGGTTCCGTCCCCAGAGGGGCAGAGCAACAGGTGGGGCAGCCGCGCGGCTCTTACCGGCTTCTCGATGAGGTCGATGCAAGGCTGCAGGTCGAGGCCGAAGTCGATGAAGTTCCACTCGATGCCCTCACGCTGGTACTCCTCCTGCTCCAGGATGAACATCGTGTGGTTGAAGAGCTGCTGCAGCTTCTCGTTGGTGTAGTTGATGCAGAGCTGCTCAAAGGAGTTCAGCTGCAAGAGGGAGATGGGGTCAGACAGATCCCTGTTGTTGCCGGCGAGCCCCCAGGAAGGACCGGAGGAGTGTCTGGGCAGAATCTCCTGGGGCCCCACCGTGCTGCCCCCGTGGGCCTTCCCTCATCACACCCACAGCAGGGGCTGCACTGCTGGGGCCCATGGACCCCGCCAGCAGTCTGGTGGAGCCCCTGTATCAAGGTGATATTTTCAAATGCACAAAATAGATCAAAAGAGAAGTTATCTTGAAATGTAATTATCAAACATGGTAACATAGAAATCCATAGTGCTTCTTAATTAACAAGCACAAGTCCAAGCCGTCGGATTCGTAAGACCTAGAATTTGAAGTAGAGGTGAATGCAAACAGTATGCATGTGCGCCAAGTCGCTTCAGTCATGTCTGACTCTTTGCGACCCCATGAACTGTAGCCTACCAGGCTCCTCTGTCTGTAGGATTCTCCGGGCAAGAATACTGGAGTGGGTTGCCATTCCCTTCTCCAGGGGATCTTCCCGCCCAGGGATCAAACACGCATCTCTTATGTCTCCTGCATTGGCAGGCAGCTTTTTTACCACTAGCGCCACCTGAGAACCGAAACAATACAACATGCAATGACGGCCATGATGTGAAAATATCTGATTTCCACTAGAGACAGAACACAAGCACTGCTAATGCAGCTGTGGTGTGTGTACCCTGCTAAATACACAGCTGAAAAAACGGCATCATAATACTGAGAGGTCAGTGAAAATAAAGAGGTAATTCTCTCCCCACCCAAGTTCACGGCTCCTCTGAAAACAGCCATGGACCCTAGGCTGAAGAATCTGAGCTCCTGCAATTACCAGTTTTTGCTACCTGACCTCAAAATCTTTATGGGCAGGGACAAAGTCATGTCACAACACTCAAAATCAATATTTGAGAAAACATAAACAATACATGAACAGAAAGCCCCTGCCTGTGAGGCCTCCTAGAACACCGTCTAGATGGTACTATTCTCGCCAGCATTTGTTTGGGAAAGGGCACTTTGTTTAAGCTTTAAATACACCCAACTGCTGTCTCCTGTCTCCACATAAGCAAGGAGACGCCCAGCTCAAATTGCTGTGGGACCAGGTGAGAGAGGACCCCAGCCCAAGGATAAGGCAGCCCCAGAGGCTCGGGAGGTGGGAGGGGTCTCAAGGGAGAAGCTCACATCAAAGATCTCGAAGCCAGCAATGTCCAGGATCCCGATGAACGAGGCGCCCTGCCTCTTGGTCTTGTCCAGAGCCTTGTTGATGCGCAGGACCAGCCAGCGGAACATGCGCTCGTAGGTGGCCTTGGCCAAGGCCTCAATGGCAAAGTCAGCCTGCAGGACACCCAGGGTGGAGGGGAAGGGTCAGACACAGGGAGTCTTTAAGTGCTCATTCCTTTTACCCCAACAATGTCACCTGCAGGGCTCACTCCCAGAAAAACAGCCTCAAAGATGAGAAAAAACCTTCAAGCACAGATACGCTCACTGCAGTGTTATTTATAATGAAGGAAGTTGCAAGAGCCTAAACTTTTGACATTACATGCCGAGTGAACTTGTGTGCATGCATGCTAAGTCACTTCAGTCATGTCTGACTCTTTGCAACCCTATGGACTATGGCCCGCCAGGCTCCTCTGTGCATGGATTCTCCAGGCAAGAATACCGGAGTGGGTTGCCATTTCCTCCTCCAGGGGATCTTCCCCACTCAGGGATCAAACCTGTGTCTCCTGCACTGGCAGGTAGGTTCTTTACTACTAGTGCCACCTGGGAAAACCCAGAATGAACTTAGAGCTTTGCAAAGACTTTTTTTTAAATAAATGGATATGAACTGAAATAGCTACAGAAGAAATGACATCTGAGATGTGCTTCAAGTAACACAGCTAGGGGTATGGAGACCAGATTAACCAGGAGCCAAGACCAGCCATGAGTCAGTGACTCCTGCAGCCTGGACCCTGGGCCCAGCTTCCTCCTGCTCTCAGTGGGGTGGCACTACCTGCTCTCCAAGGTGCTGTGAGAACTCAGAGAGGTGACAGTCTAACACAGGGGACGCCCCAAGGAAGGCCTCAACGTGGCCACTGCAACCTCCTCGCCAAGGAGGTGGCCCAGCCCCCCAGCCGAGGGCTCACCTGCTCCTTCGTCTGCGCCTTCTGGACGTAATCCCGTCCCACCTTGATGCGCGGGGTGAGGATTCCTCGGGTGAAATCGGTCACATTGATACCCAACAGGTGGGATACTTTCTGGGCAGCTAATATTTTTCAAAGAGTAAGGAAGGAAGGGGTAAAAGGTTTAATTAAACCCAAGAGAACGAGTCCCTCTGCTCAACCTGCGAAAGGTGTGGTAACTGAGTGATCGTTACCAGGATAATCAACCCAGGCCCAGCCCTTCCTCCACAGGGCACAGAACAGCCGGCTCTCCCCTTAGACAGGCCAGCGGGCATGGCTCCCAACTCAGGGCCCCACATCGGGACCTCTGCACACCCTTGGCCACATCCTGAGTGTGAAAGAGGGTCCTGAACACAAACAGCACCACCCTAGACATAGGTATAGAACAGGACAACTCACACGCCCATGCATTAAATTCTTTTGAAAGCCCGTCAGAAGCACATGTTAAAGCTAACTTAAGTAGGGTTGCTTGCAATGACCTGAGGACTAGCAACGGCCGAAGAGCTAGGGTGAGGACAGTGTTTCACGTCCTCCCAAGTCCACAGGCAAGTCAAACGACAGCAGAAATGACTGTTTTACAAACGGAGACAACCGGTCTGGCCTCAGCATAAATGAGAGAAACTCGGGGCCACAGATCATGGGTTTTCTAGCTCATTTGGACACTTACTCCATGAAGGAGCATCAGGTTATGTTCACAAGTGTTTTATAAAAATACGGACTGAGAGGCAGTCATACATGTGCAGTAAAAAAGAAGAGTGCCTAAGATCTGTCCAAGACTCCTTCTCCTGAGCCATCTTACCCAGGCCCCTACCCACATAGTCAGGTGAGGGGCCCACGGGGTTACCTGTGTTGTCGGGCATGGAGGCCTGGTCGCTGTTACGCTCCTTCTTGAAGACAATGTTGCCGAGCTGGAGGACCCCCGAGATGACTCGCAGCAAGCCTTGGGGTGCAATGAGAGGCAGCTCAGAACCAGGTGGGGTGTCACCCTCAGAGGCCCTCGGGTAAGATAAGCCATGTGGGGCACCAGGCCTTGGCCTAAAGCACACCTCCAGGGCCTCTGGTTGGCCTCTGCTGGGGCAGCCTTGTGCTTAGATACAAGTTCTGTTAATGCTTCTAAGTTCAGATGTGCCTCTACCTAGGGCCCACGGTCTGTTTCTAAAAATAAAGTTTTACTGGAACACAGCCAGGCCTGTCCATGTACATGCTGTCAGTGGGAAAGCAAAAGCAACCCTGACTGTAATGCTGGAGGACAGGGTACACACGCCCCAGCCCCTAACCTTCCTAAAACACAGCATCAAGGCCCCCTTCGCCTCCCTCTAGAGAAACAGGAGACACAGGCAAGCTCCACGCCACTGTCACTCTGGGCGTCACCAGTGCAGAAGCCCCGGCCCCTCCACACTCGGCTTGGACAAAGCAGGAATATTCCACTTCCAGCAAATGGCAAGGAGGGGAGCAGCAGACCCAGGCCCTGGGCAGTTAGGAGCCTGTCCTTTGTCCTCATATGCCCCAGGCAATATGACCAAGAAGAAATAACCCTGAACCTCAAATCTGCGGGCCCACCTCCCACCACTCAGCCTTCCTCCAGTCTCTATGGACTTCCTAATGGCCAGGGCCAACAGGAAGCGCTCCCCAGCCTTCCCGGGGAGGGCTGGCTCATACCCATCTGCTCTTCCTCTGGGATGCCCATAATCCGAAAGGCCTCCATGGTCTCCTGGAACATGTCCTTGTCCTGTTGCCCGGGAATGGTGACATGCCCGTTGGACAGGAAGCGGTATTTGTTGTATGACTCCAGCAGGAGATCAGCTGTAGGGGGAAGAAGGCAAAGTTCAGTGAGGGTCAGGAGGCTCCAGTCAACCCTGTGACCTCAAAGGTGTGGGAGATAGGGAAGCACCCCGAAACACCCCTGGAATGCTGATTCTCCCCAGCACGTGAGACGGGCACACACAGAGCCCCCCACCCAAGAGCATCAAGGCCCAGAAGTCTGCAGCTGCACAGTGACCTGCCCAGGCTCCCTCTGGCCTGGTTCGAAACAGGGGCCAAGCCCGCAGCTGGCCCAGGAACAGACATCAGGCTCACCTTGCCTGCCCCTAGGCTGAGATTTCATTTCCTGACTGCAGTGTGTGGCCTGACTGCAGGGGGATCCCCCAGGTGGGCCCACAACTCACACTTGAGGTGCTCCCCAGCACCAGACAGCAGGTAGTAGAAGATGTGGAAGGTCCGCTCTTCCTTGGCTTGGCGGATGGCACGAGATTTCTCCAGGAGATCTTCAAGAACATTAAGGAACTGTGCACACTGGTGGGAAGGCAGCCTGCCACATCCCCCCATTCAAAAGCCATGGAACTTCACCAGCAGAAAACAGCAAAACCAAACAAAGGCAAACTACCCTGGCTCTGTCCCTCATGGCGTGTAGCCTGTCCAAACAGCAGCCCTCACACTTGGGAGCCTAGTCTGTGTAAAGGGCCCCCTTCTCACGAGAGAAGGGAGCTAAGAACACCTCCCCAGGCTATTAACATGAAGGAGCATCCACTCAACTCTACCTTCAGGGAACCACACTGGATGACCTTCTATAGCTCCATCCTATTAGAAGATCAACTTTGCATGCATGCTTAGTCATGTCCAACTCTTTGTGACCCCATGGACTGTAGCCCGCCAGGCTCTGCTGGCCATGGGATTCTCCAGGCAAGAATACTGGAGTGGGTTGCCATTTCTTTCTCCAGGGGATCTTTCCAACTCAGGGATGAAACTCATGTCTCCTGTGTCTCCTTCATTGGCAGGCGGATTCTTTACCACTGAGCCACCTGCAAAACCCTAAGCTCAATTTTATCCCTCCTATAAAGAAAAATCAACTTATCCTGGTCCGTTCCCTGGTGCCATAGACAAGGTGTCGTAAGAGGCCGGTAAAGGGGAAACTGCAGGAATCAGGAAGCAGCCTCTTCTCCATCAAGGTCACTTCCCCCAACCCCAGACCCAGAACACTTTTTACAGTTAACCACAAGGATACAAGTCTCAATGTTGGCTCCCACAATGTAGCCATTGACATCAAAGTTGATGCGGATGAACTTGCCCTGAGGAAAGACAGATGAAGAGATCAGAGCCCCATCGTCCAGCCCCTTCCCCAGTGGCACAGCCTGGAGGCAGGAAACCAAGAGACTGAGCCTGCGTCCGGCAGCCAGGAACCTGGCACCCCAACTGCACAGGAACTCAGGACTCAGAAGGGCCACACAGCCAAGCCTGAGCCGGGACCAGCTCCAGGGGCGCCCAAATTCCTCCACAGGGGGGAGGAGGGAAGCAGTTATCTGGAGGCGCTCCTCCTGCTTGGTCTGACTCTGGGTTCTAACTGGCTGCGGTTACAGTAGGACAAGTAGGGGACCGGTGGGGACTCCCTGCTGCCTCGCTGTCTTCGTCACCTGAGCTGAGGAAGCTCCTTACACAGGTGTGTGACCTAGTCTATTGCCTGCAACAGGCCCGGAAGCACCAAGTCTGACCCTTCTCTGTGTCTGGGGCACAAACACCCAGTGGGAAGGTGCCCGTGAGCACCACCACTCACAAATCGAGAGGAGTTGTCGTTCTTGACAGTCTTGGCGTTCCCGAAGGCCTCCAGGATGGGGTTGGCCTGCAGCAGCTGCCGCTCCAGCTCACCCTGGAAAGGAACCCAGAGGCGTGGTGAGGGCCAAGCAGTGGCGCGGCTGCCAGGCCTGCTCTGCCAGGCGGAGGGGAGGCGGCAGAGCTGTATCCACACGCCCCACGTGCCAGGGATGGGGGCTTCTGGACTCCGACCACGCCGGCCTTGGCCTGGTCCCCATTGTCACTCCAGAGCGACCTTCTTGCCAGATGTCTGGAAACGCTGCCTGACTTGAACTTGCTTCCTGGGCTAATCAACCAGCGGCCCTAGAAAGGGAAAGCAGGCTGCCCATCCAGCTTGGGGACCTGGTGGGACGGCCTGGATCAGCCCTGGAGACATGTACATGCTGTCAGTGGGAAAGCAAAAGCAACCCTGACTGTAATGCTGGAGGACAGGGTACACACGCCCCAGCCCCTAACCTTCCTAAAACACAGCATCAAGGCCCCCTTCGCCTCCCTCTAGAGAAACAGGAGACACAGGCAAGCTCCACGCCACTGTCACTCTGGGCGTCACCAGTGCAGAAGCCCCGGCCCCTCCACACTCGGCTTGGACAAAGCAGGAATATTCCACTTCCAGCAAATGGCAAGGAGGGGAGCAGCAGACCCAGGCCCTGGGCAGTTAGGAGCCTGTCCTTTGTCCTCATATGCCCCAGGCAATATGACCAAGAAGAAATAACCCTGAACCTCAAATCTGCGGGCCCACCTCCCACCACTCAGCCTTCCTCCAGTCTCTATGGACTTCCTAATGGCCAGGGCCAACAGGAAGCGCTCCCCAGCCTTCCCGGGGAGGGCTGGCTCATACCCATCTGCTCTTCCTCTGGGATGCCCATAATCCGAAAGGCCTCCATGGTCTCCTGGAACATGTCCTTGTCCTGTTGCCCGGGAATGGTGACATGCCCGTTGGACAGGAAGCGGTATTTGTTGTATGACTCCAGCAGGAGATCAGCTGTAGGGGGAAGAAGGCAAAGTTCAGTGAGGGTCAGGAGGCTCCAGTCAACCCTGTGACCTCAAAGGTGTGGGAGATAGGGAAGCACCCCGAAACACCCCTGGAATGCTGATTCTCCCCAGCACGTGAGACGGGCACACACAGAGCCCCCCACCCAAGAGCATCAAGGCCCAGAAGTCTGCAGCTGCACAGTGACCTGCCCAGGCTCCCTCTGGCCTGGTTCGAAACAGGGGCCAAGCCCGCAGCTGGCCCAGGAACAGACATCAGGCTCACCTTGCCTGCCCCTAGGCTGAGATTTCATTTCCTGACTGCAGTGTGTGGCCTGACTGCAGGGGGATCCCCCAGGTGGGCCCACAACTCACACTTGAGGTGCTCCCCAGCACCAGACAGCAGGTAGTAGAAGATGTGGAAGGTCCGCTCTTCCTTGGCTTGGCGGATGGCACGAGATTTCTCCAGGAGATCTTCAAGAACATTAAGGAACTGTGCACACTGGTGGGAAGGCAGCCTGCCACATCCCCCCATTCAAAAGCCATGGAACTTCACCAGCAGAAAACAGCAAAACCAAACAAAGGCAAACTACCCTGGCTCTGTCCCTCATGGCGTGTAGCCTGTCCAAACAGCAGCCCTCACACTTGGGAGCCTAGTCTGTGTAAAGGGCCCCCTTCTCACGAGAGAAGGGAGCTAAGAACACCTCCCCAGGCTATTAACATGAAGGAGCATCCACTCAACTCTACCTTCAGGGAACCACACTGGATGACCTTCTATAGCTCCATCCTATTAGAAGATCAACTTTGCATGCATGCTTAGTCATGTCCAACTCTTTGTGACCCCATGGACTGTAGCCCGCCAGGCTCTGCTGGCCATGGGATTCTCCAGGCAAGAATACTGGAGTGGGTTGCCATTTCTTTCTCCAGGGGATCTTTCCAACTCAGGGATGAAACTCATGTCTCCTGTGTCTCCTTCATTGGCAGGCGGATTCTTTACCACTGAGCCACCTGCAAAACCCTAAGCTCAATTTTATCCCTCCTATAAAGAAAAATCAACTTATCCTGGTCCGTTCCCTGGTGCCATAGACAAGGTGTCGTAAGAGGCCGGTAAAGGGGAAACTGCAGGAATCAGGAAGCAGCCTCTTCTCCATCAAGGTCACTTCCCCCAACCCCAGACCCAGAACACTTTTTACAGTTAACCACAAGGATACAAGTCTCAATGTTGGCTCCCACAATGTAGCCATTGACATCAAAGTTGATGCGGATGAACTTGCCCTGAGGAAAGACAGATGAAGAGATCAGAGCCCCATCGTCCAGCCCCTTCCCCAGTGGCACAGCCTGGAGGCAGGAAACCAAGAGACTGAGCCTGCGTCCGGCAGCCAGGAACCTGGCACCCCAACTGCACAGGAACTCAGGACTCAGAAGGGCCACACAGCCAAGCCTGAGCCGGGACCAGCTCCAGGGGCGCCCAAATTCCTCCACAGGGGGGAGGAGGGAAGCAGTTATCTGGAGGCGCTCCTCCTGCTTGGTCTGACTCTGGGTTCTAACTGGCTGCGGTTACAGTAGGACAAGTAGGGGACCGGTGGGGACTCCCTGCTGCCTCGCTGTCTTCGTCACCTGAGCTGAGGAAGCTCCTTACACAGGTGTGTGACCTAGTCTATTGCCTGCAACAGGCCCGGAAGCACCAAGTCTGACCCTTCTCTGTGTCTGGGGCACAAACACCCAGTGGGAAGGTGCCCGTGAGCACCACCACTCACAAATCGAGAGGAGTTGTCGTTCTTGACAGTCTTGGCGTTCCCGAAGGCCTCCAGGATGGGGTTGGCCTGCAGCAGCTGCCGCTCCAGCTCACCCTGGAAAGGAACCCAGAGGCGTGGTGAGGGCCAAGCAGTGGCGCGGCTGCCAGGCCTGCTCTGCCAGGCGGAGGGGAGGCGGCAGAGCTGTATCCACACGCCCCACGTGCCAGGGATGGGGGCTTCTGGACTCCGACCACGCCGGCCTTGGCCTGGTCCCCATTGTCACTCCAGAGCGACCTTCTTGCCAGATGTCTGGAAACGCTGCCTGACTTGAACTTGCTTCCTGGGCTAATCAACCAGCGGCCCTAGAAAGGGAAAGCAGGCTGCCCATCCAGCTTGGGGACCTGGTGGGACGGCCTGGATCAGCCCTGGAGGATGCACTAGAAAGCAGCACTCGAAACAAGAAAAGACACAGAGGCATCAATCCTTCCCCTGGAGCGTTTCCACCCAGGACGCTGCCCTTCCTCTGCCCCCCGGGCCTCTACTCCCCAACCAACAGCCCACAAAAAATTTTCCCTTTTCACAGGACAAGGAGAGAGGGAACCAGACCTGCAAGACACCACCTTGTCACATGTGTGTCCTAATAAACTCTGCATTTTCCCTGCTGGTCCCCTGTCCTGCCGCTCCCCAAGCCCCCCCACCCCCCTAAACCTTCTCCCAGCAAGTGAGGTGTCTGAGCATGGGATCAGCAAGGCCCACTTTGAGTTCTAATTATTTATTGATAACATCAATAAGCCTTACTACGGTCTCATGATATTTGGTGGTTGGCAAAAATGTCCCCTTATTTATGCATTCTTATCCCTGGGTCCTCGTGATACTTAGAGTAGGAAAGACAAGAGTAGCCCCATTTCACAGAAGAGAAAACTGAAGTTGAGGGAAGGGGAATGAATTGCCCGAGGTCATCCAGCCATCATCCAGCAGAGCAGGTCATCGAATTCAAGGTTTCTACCTCACACCCGTCAGTTACCACACCGCCCCTCGCCAAGCCTCAGCCCTACCTGGGGAGCTCCCTGCTGTCAGGTGGGCAGGACTTTGGAAGCAGTTACCCTCCTCCTGGCAGGCCAGGAAATAACTGACACTGCCTGAGGAAAAGACGGCCTTGTTCACCTTAATACCTGGGCACTCCAGGGAGACAGCACATCACACAAGGGCCAGGTGGGGTTTTCAAATTTATCGGCAGGGCTGGAGTCAAGCCAGGACTTTCTGAGAATAAAGGCTGCCTGCCCGTAATCTGTGATGAAAGGGAGAACTGGCGGCAGGTGCTCCCCGAAGAGCCATGAGCTACAGCCTCCCAGGGACGCCTGCGGCACACAAGGCCGCTCAGGCACACCATTCTGTACATAAGTCTACAGAACACTGAGGATACTCTGGGGTCTGGAAAGGCCACCAGAGACTGGAGGGGGCCCCACGACAGCCATCCCTGATCAGAGATCCTCCCAGGGTTGGAGAACCTTGGTTTTGAACTGTACAGATTAAGTGGAGGAGGGTCAGTGCAGCCAGGTCAAGGGGCAGAGGTCAAGCCCACAGAGCAGGCCCTACAGGAGTGTAGGGCACCAGCAGTCAAAGGACACTGGCTTCCATCCCCCAGCTCAGACGGGCTGGGAAGACAGCGGGGCAGCCCACGCATCCAGAGTTGGTTTGAGCGCTGCTCCCCCATCCACTAAAACACCTTCTCCAAGCACAGGCCAGGCTGCCAGGCTGGCCGAGCCACTCCTGTTCCCACAGTCAGATGGGAGCTTGGTCCCCACCGGAGCAGGCAGCCTGCTTAGAGGCAAAGCTAAGGCCTCTGCTGGGGACACAGGCTGCTGGTGTGGAAACGTAGGGCCACCAGGCCAACCCAGGAGCAACCAGCTCGGATTCCCGAGCTGAACTCAGCTGAACTGAATGGTGGCGGCTAACCTACAGGTTTCTCTTCATTGATGCCTAACTGGGCACAGGAGAGACATTTATTTGTCAATGAAACCTGCATACTGTGAAATTACGAGGCACTGCTATAGGCAGAGTGTGCTCGTGAGGTTTGGGATTATCTACATGGTCTCTGAAGAGCTTCCCTGGGTGGAGTTTCTGCCAGAGGCCTCCAACTAGTACACAAAAACCAGAGGGAGGAAGAGCATCAGAGGTCGCTGTTCAGACTCCAGAAATCCATCTGGAAAGTCCCTTCACCCAGCTCCGCTTTGCCAGCTTGCCGTCTGGCCAAAGCCTGGACCCCCATAAGGTGAGGTATGGGGTATCCCAATGGGTGGTCTTGGGATAAGCACTTGGGTCACTGCGGGGAGCAAGCCCCCCAGTGTATGCCGCGACAGGCCTAGAATACAAGGCACAAACCAAGTTCAAGAGTGTCTCGTGGCCTGGCTGTGTGTGGAAAATCACTGCACAGCTTCAGGCAAGGAGATCAAACAAACTGGTCAATGGCCTTCACAACTGAGGGCCTGGACGGTCGTGGGAAGCCAAGGGCAGCCTATTCAATCATTCGAGTTGAACTTGGAGCGGGATACCGGTGCCCATCACACATCAGCCTGAGAAAGAGGACGTGACAAGTTCGCCTCCACTCGTCACAGCTCTCACACGCCGTCCTGAGTGCTGAGGGCCTGCCTCTCCCTGCACCTGCAGGTGGATCAGCCCCAAACATAGCGCACGTGGGTCGACGTCACTGCTCTGTAACTGGGGTCCCCTCTCCTGTCCCACAGGGCAGCGACACCAAGGCCACCCTCTGGAGATCCAGACACATACTAGGCATTCAACCAATAGTTGGGAAATGGATTTTCCTGCAAATCCAGAGATGGAAAACCACAGCTAGAGAACTCCTAACCTCCCCAGGCCTGTTTTTAAAATAGGTCCCTTAAAAAGAATGGAAAATGGGGGAAGGGGTGGGGAGAGAGAGACAGCAAAAGAAAACTTCACTCGTTTCTAAATATAACTCCTGACACCCCTTGGAAAAAGATTCAGAATGTCTGGCAAAGTCTGGCGCATGAAAAGTTACTTCTGGTTTGATTCCAGAAGACTATGCTCTTTAGAACATTCTGCAGGACACACCCCAGGTCTGCATGCAAGGACACACACCGCTACTTACTTACACACGCTGCACATGGCGCCCTGGGAAGTGGGGAGTGCCCGGATGGCGGCCGGGAACACCAGTGGCACTTAGATTTCATAGGGAAGTTCAAGAGTGTGTACTTGAGAGACAGAGAGAGAGCACCACACGGGCATGCTTCAGACTGACCACACCCCACTCTGGGGAAGCTCAGCGAGCAGATTCTTGGCACTGCTTCCGGCCAGTGCGGTAAGGGCCGCCCACCATCTGGTCCAGCACGCTGAGCGTGTGGGGGTTTGGTCAGGCAGACGCTCACTCCGCCGTGCCTCAGTCAGGGCTCCGCACAGGGACTTCTGGCCTTCATGTGCATGGGAACTCTGAGCTTCTGAGAACAGCTAGGTGGTGAGACTGGTCCCCTTCCTGCCGGGGCTGTCATTGCAGAGTGCACGCAAGGTCACCGTGTGTCTCAACCCAGCCCCTCCTCCCAAGATAGTCAGTGAACCGAGCCTATAAGAAGAGGTCTAGCCGCAGAGAGTGACAACGGTGTGGAGTGAAAAGCTGCTTAGAAAAAAATCGTAATTCAAGGGCACACGATGGGCAGAACACGCATTCCTGGTGTACAACGTGCAGTAAACGTGCAGCTCACCTAGCGAGGACACCGCTGGGTTCGACCACAGTCCACCAAGGGGGAGAGGGGGAAAAAAAGGGAAGTGAGATGACTTTGCAGCTGCCTTTTCTCTCTTCGCTGGGGGCTGTCCACCCAAAGGCATTTCAACACCAGGGAACAGAAGCAGGGGTTCCAATGCCGGCCTGCCCGAGATCCTTCAAGCCTCCATCGACTTGAGAACCAAGCTTTGGAATCTGTTTCCAACCTCAGAAGTGGAGGCCACACAGCATGGGCTGCAAACTTCCGGCAGTCTCCAGTTTCCACAGCAACTCAGGGTTAGGGCCGGTCAAGGAGGAAATGGGCTGGCTCTCACCAGACCCACTCCCAGGATGGCCAGGACGCAGGCTCGAGTAAAGTGGGCCTGGCCTCTACTTCAGTCCCCCAAATGCCAGGCCATGGATCATTAAGTGCTCTTCCTTGGGGAAACCAGGCGCATCCGTGGGGAGGAAGGCCACACTCACCTGGTCCTTCTTGCTCTTGTGTGATGAGGCCACGTGAGCCAGGTACTGAATGACTTTCTTGGTGTTCTCCGTCTTGCCAGCTCCAGACTCACCCCTGCCAGGAGAGCCAGAGAAGTTCTCAGGGGAGAAGTGGCCAAATCCTTGGTGTCTCCCCTTTCCCACTGCAGGCTCTACTGTCTCCCATTCTGTGGGTGCCAATGTGGGACACCCCCCACCCCTGCAACAGCTCGTGGCAGGAAAGGGACAGGTTAAACTCTGGAATCCTCACTGGGGTCCTTTCCCATGGCCCTCCAGAGGCGTGACAAGAGTAAACTTCGGTCCACTGCCTGCCCTGGTCACTTGGCAGCCTTTGCTTCCAAAAGTCTCAGGAATCAGTTTTCGGCAGCTGTTGACTCAGGGGTCAAAGGCACTTATACATCTTCCCTTGAAACTTCACTTGAAGGAATGTTCTGTACCGTTAACTTCCTCGGCAGTGGGTTGATTTATCAGCTCCTCATTTAGGTTCAGAGGACGGAGGTGAGAAGCCCAGGTAAAGAAAGCTGAGGTTCAAAGCAGGAGAATGCATTCTGGGGGCCATCAGCTCCCAACCCTGCCTTGTTGAGAAAACGCATGCTTTTCTTCTTGGCTATAAACCCCAGCCCCGCCTCCTCCTTTGAGGAAGGACATTAAATCTTTGAAATAAAGCTCATTCATCCTGTGGGACCACTGAGTAGCAAACATTAAGCCTGTTCCTTGAGGAAGTGGGGGCTTCCCTGGTGACTCAGACAGTAAAGAATCTACCTGCAATGCAGGAGACCCGGGTTCAATCCCTGGGTCAGGAAGATCCCCTGGAGAAGGGAATGGCAACCCACTCCAGTATGCTTGCTTGGAGAATTCCATGGACAGAGGAGCCTGGCAGGCTATAGTCCATGAGGTCACAAAGAGTCAGACGTGACTGAGCAGCTCACACTTTCACTTTTGGGGGAAGGAGTAGGGGATTGACTTGGGAATGGATCTCGTGGACCTCAGTTTTGGTAGGAGTCCCAAAGAGTAAGAACAGAACAGAGTGACCCAGGCCCTGCCACCCGGACAGAAACACTTACGTGCACAAAATGGACTGGTCCTCTCGGTCTGAAACAAAAGAGACACGGGGTTAACCTCCAGGAGAGTAAAGCATCCCCCTCCGGTTTCTGAAGAGCTGCCCACTGCCCCCACCCCCACCTTCCAGGAGCAGAAAGCCTCAGACACTGGCCTTGCAGGGGGATTGGGGGTTCCACACCACCTTGCAGGGGGATTGGGGGTTCCACACCACCAACACATGCTGACCCCCTGCCTCACTGGGAGGAGGGACATTCCCCGGTGGCAGCTGCTCCCTCCTCCAGGGACTCAGACTGCCCGCCCTGGCTGCCTACCCAGCCCCAATTCCATCTGTCCACCTCTGAGGAAGCCAACCTCTGGAAAGCTCCCTGGAAATCTACTTTCCTGAGTGCTAAGGTGGGGCCTGCCCTGTGCACTTCGAACTTGGGGTTGTTGGAAACAAGGTCAACAGCAGATGTTTAAAAACACTATCCCCATCCAGGTAAGAGGTTCACAAGTAAGACACTGGGTGCGAGGTGGGGTCAAGGCTGGCTGTGCAGTGGGACAGTCCTGGGCTAAGGCGCTGCCTTGGCGTGGCCTTCCCAGAGCCTAGCCTCCTCCCGTGATGGGGGATAAGAGTGGACATGGAAATTACACGGGAGAAAGCACCAGTGTGGTGTCTGGCATGGGGAAAGTGCTCAGTAACGTGAGTTCGGAGGCAGGTCGGAAAGAACAGAAGCTCTTCATAATCAGCACCTGACCAGTTTCTGTGACAACTGGGGTCTCCCAGCCTGGGGGTCAGGAACTCTCAGCCACTCTCCTAACTCTGTGAGCCACTCAGCCAGCAAGGATGTAAACAGTGCTCTCCCCTTGGGGGCAGGCAGAACAGTACTGTTCAGCTCTGAAAGCAAAGTTTGACAGAAATGCTTTATTTAAGATATCAGGGTTGGCCTGGCTCAGTCCTGAGTGTGCAATTTTAAGCAACAGCTAAAAATAAAAACTATTTTTTTTCCCTTTTTATCCCATCGCATGGAACACCCCACCCACCTCCTTGAGGTCAAGTCAGCCTGAATCCAGGACCAGGCTACTAATGGACACTTGGCTGCAGTGAGGTCTGTGGTTCCCAAGTCCTGGTTTCCTTATCCATACGTAAACATGCTACTAACTCCCGGACAGGATTAGCTTGAAAACAGAAAGAATGTACAAAGGACCCAGCCTGGAAGCCTGTGCAAGGAATGGACTCCACAGGCAGCTGCTGTCCATCTACCTCCCTATCAAGAAGTTACCAAGATGGGTGGTGCTGACTCGGTCAGGGAGGTGGAAGAACTAGTTGAGAAGTAACCAGGGTTCCAGCAGTCGTCAGGAGCCTCAGTGCTGGAGAGAAACTGACATCGGCCATCTGGAAGAACACCCCCACAGGCTCGACTGCCCAGCCGGGACCCCGCAGGACAGGGCATCTCGAGGCAGACTCAGGGTGGCCTGTGTGTTTGGCCTCGAGAGATAGATTTAGCTGCTGGGCACCAGCAGACACTGAACAGCAAGGTCACGTGCCTCTCTGCGAGGGGACCCTCCTGCATGCTGATCCCAGCAGCCCACTCAGCTGCACATTTCTGATGATCTCCTGTCTCAGGAGGGAGAAAGGGAGTCCAGCCAGGGAGAAGCAACAAGAAAGCTCGCGTCCAACACAAGCGGCAGCTGCCCCTCCAGTCCTGAGAAACATCAACAGCGCGGGGGTGTGGAGGGAACCCGGCCACTCACACGGACATAGCCCGCGCCCTGCCCCCCACTGGGCAAGGGTTCAGAGCAGACCCGGAGGGTGACCTTGCTGCCTGCTCTCGACTTTCCCAAAGAACAGGGCCCTTCAAGGCTGCGCAGCAGGGCCTGAGACAGACCCAGAGGGGTTCCCGATAAGGCAGCAGGGAAAGGAAGGCAGGGGGAGGGGCAGGAGGGAGGTGCCAAAGGTGGGGGAAGCCAGGGCAGAATAAGAGAATAAGGGGACTGGGGGGTTGGGGGGCGGCACAGAACAGAAAGAACACAGCTATGATGGGGCCAGGCCTCCCTCCCCCACCTCCTGCTGCATCTCAGAGGCTGCCCAGCAGCTAGCGTGTTCAGTCCCGCTCCTTGGGAGCAGGCAAGAATGTACCTGCGCGGCGCGGCAAGTCTGCAGGCAGTGGCGGCTGAGGCTACCATAAAAGGAAACATTCCCATCCCTTCCAGAGGAACCGTTTTCCCAGGGCTGTCCGGGCCTGGTCCCTGGGACGGCTGGAATTCCTCTGATTGTGTGAGGGGGAGTCAGATGCTGAACGGCTGAACAACAGGAAGCAGAGGCCCCAAACACACACGTGTGGGCACGCACACACAGCAGCACTGTGCACACAGACCCCCCCCCACACACACATGGTTGTGGACAAGTTACATGTGGACATGCATACACATGAATGCAGAGCCCAGACGTGCCTGGGCGCACGTGCAGAGCCATGAGTGCACACACAGGCACATGCACACATAGACACGCACACCTGTGGGTGCACACACACAGATAGAGACACTTATACAGAGGCCTGCACACACTCCACATCCCACTTCCAGAACCAAATGCTTCATGTAAGCTTCACCCACTCCACCATCTCCAGCTCTCCCTGCTCTCTGACCTTCCACCTCCAACTCCTGAAGTCAAGGTACCACTGTCAACACAGCCTAAAAGGAAACCCTCCGACCCTTGAATTTTACACTTTAAAGAAAGCTTAATTTGCTTCGCCAGAACATTCGCTGAGGCAAATACTTTCGCAGAGGAAACCTGACAGGAGGCATTTCTGATTTCCTCAACTCTTGCCCCAACCACTTTTTTGAAAGTGAAATCGCTCAGTCGTGTCCAACTATTTTGAGACCCCAAGGACTGTAGCCTACCAGGCTCCTCTGTCCATGGGATTTTCCAGGCAATAGTACTGGAGTGGTTTGCCATTTCCTTCTCCAGGGGATCTTCCCGACCCAGGGATCGAACCCCGGTTTCCCGCATTGTAGACAGACGCTTTACAGTCTGAGCCACCAGGGAAGGCCCCAACCACTGGGCATCCCTAAATCCACCTGCCCACATCCCCCAGAACCTGTCGATTTCTCTTTTTATAGAAGGTTGCGTTGGCACCTCTTAGGAGGCACGTGCGGCAGGCACCACCCCTGGTCTGCACAAGCCTGTCTCACTGCATTTGGCTCTGTTCCTGCACTCAGAAGCATCTCTTCTGGGTAGGGTTATTGTTTTTGTTTAGTCGCTCAGTCGTGCCCAACTCTTTGCAACTCCATGGACCATAGCCCACCAGGCTCCTTTGTCCGTGGGATTTTCCAGGCAAGAATACTGGAGTGTGTTGCCATTTCCTTCTCCAGGGGATCTTCCTGAGCCAGGGATCAAACCCAGGGCTCCTGCATTGGCAGACAGGTTCTTTACTGCTGAGCCACCAGGGGTCAGGCAGGAGATGGGGGAGGGTGGAGGGAATTCTCAGCGACTCTCCCCTTGGCCTGGTTTACTGTGCTGGGGCCCCAGTGCATTCCGGCCAGAACCCTCCTTAACACACACTCCATAAGCTCTCCCCATACGGTCCTCTCTAGGGACGCGGACCCTTGAGAGTCCAGCCCACTCCATTGTTTGCTCAAGTCCTTATTTGAGCCTATGTGGAATGAAGGCTTATTTGAAAACACCCTTCCTTCCTCCACTATACAGGAGACAGACAGATAGGAATCCAACAGCCCAGAACCAGGGAAGTGCATCCACCAGAGAAAATCCAGTTCTGGGAAACAGGCTCCCACAGGATGAAGACAGTAGCCTGACTTAGGGCCCCTGAACCTCTCCTGCCCTGGTCCTGCCTCAGCAGGGACAGGGTAGAGACAGGAACACGAATCTCTGCAGTGATTTTCAACTCTTTTAAAAGCCACAGCAGGGACTTCCCTGGCGGTCAAGTGGTTGAGACTCTGCCTTCCAATGCAGGAGTTTCTGGTTCAATCCCTGGTCAGGGAGTTAGGATCTCACATAGCAAAAAACCAAAACATTGAAACAATATTGTAACAAATTCAATACAGACTTTAAAAGCAGCAGCAGCCTCTCCTCAGGAAAATCTTCCTGAGTCCCCCATATGAAGAGTAGGAGACATAAACCAGAGCTGCTTGGGAGGTGGAGACAGGGTTCCTGGGAACACACTTTACAACTACCGGTCCATGTGTCTGGAGCCACGAGGGAGAGAAGAAAGCCGCTGGCTGGGTGCCCTAGAGCCCGGGGCAGCACCCGCGTTCTGCACGTCCCCACAGGATGCCTGGCCCCTCGGCCTCTGGGCAGTGGGAGGGCAGGGTTCCCTGGCAGCGCCGCTCCAAGGATCAAATGAGGCGGGTGCCTAAAGCCGAGACACAGGGCAGGGTTTGGAGACTGACCGGAATGGCCCCAGCCCTCTGCACCTTCCAGCTCTCCCAAATGCATGGCCTCCTCACAACAACAATGAGAAAGGTTTTAAGTTACATATCCAGTATGAGGCCATTCCCTCCCCGGATTTTATTTTAAACCCTAAATGCCCTGAGGCCTTTTGGAGCCGATTCTGATGTCCACAAGGACAGGTGTTTCCAGCCAACTCAGGAGGCCCCGTCGCAGGTTGTGAAGGGGAGCAGAGGGGAGCCCCAACCACAGGTATTTCAGGCCAGGTACAGGCTTTACAGGCTTCTGTGAGGGGCCTTCTCACTCACTTCCTCTGAGAAAGGAGCTGCCGATTCTTGTCCATAAAAGGCCACGCGGCTCGCTCAGCCGTGATGTCACATCAGCCCCGACAGGAAGTACGGGAGGAAGGGAACAGGTCTGGTTCACCCACTGCGGTTGCCCAGGACTGACTCATCGGATGCTCACTCAGATAACGCCTGCTGGCCTTCCGCAGGGCTGCTCTCTGGGGGCACCTGGAACAGGGTTCTGCCTACAGAACCCGTTTTCAGATCAACCAGGTTTTTCTCTAGAATGGACTGAGATGTGGATACAGCCCAAGCAAAAATGAATTCACAGGGCAGTTGCAGCTTCGACAGCCCACCTGAATGGGTGAGAGATGGCACAACCAGTGGGCCTGCGACTGTCCACACCAAGGCGGCTGTTTTTTTGCTAAAATTGCACAACAGACCCCCGGGTCACCTGCTGACAGACCCCTGCTCGGTGTTGCCTGGGACAGAAGCCTCGAGCTGTGGGGACGAATTCCAGGGCTGCAGGTTACTTCTCCTGAGACCCTCTGAGAGACAGCATTTTGGTTCCAGTGGGCGAAAACACCAGGCACTTTGCCAGGTGTAAAATGTGGAGAGACTTGTGGGTTTAAGCTCAGACGTGGGGGCTGGGAAGGTTCTAGACAACAGGTGGTCTCATCAGCTGCATCTAGAAGTCAGGACACTAAGTCGTGAGAAACCCAATGACTTGGTCAAAGCATATAAGCTGGGCCAAGAAGCCAGGCCTCAGGCTCTTCCCCACACTGCTCCCATAGGCCAGGGCCTCAGGGCTGCACGTGACACGCTATTCCCACTCACGAAGGGTCACGCCAGCCTTGCAAGCAGTCTGCTGCTTTTTCCAAAGCCAGCCCAAGTCATGAGCTTGGGTTATTTAGGTGCATAGGAAGCAAACAGAGGTGAGGAAGAGAGGGGGCAAAATAATGCCTCCTGTTAGCGGGTTGCTGCCAAGCCTTGGCGGTCTTGTGTCATGGCACCCAGGGGAACCTACCAGCACCCCACTGCAGTCAGTGAGCGAGGAGAAAAACCCACTGGTGGCTCCCAGGCACATGGCGGTGTCACCAGCTGTGTTCTCTTCAGGAACAAAGGTGGGCCCAGACCAAGCAGACACTCGAACCAGAAGCCAGGGGACCCCACTCGGTGCCTCTGCCCACGCTCTCCCCCTGTAGGGTCGGGGTGTGAACTCTGCAGAGGCCCCAGTCCCCAGGCACAGGAGGCAGAGGTCTGGTAGGCCTCCCCCACCAGCACCCCTGACAATTAGGAAGAAACTCAAGGGACTGCTCTTTCATTCTGTTAGGAGGCCCCAGATAAGCCCCCTCTTGGTCAAAATGCATCTGGTGACTCACGCAGGTAAGCTCCTAGTGCACAGGTAAGCCTACCAAAACCACTGCTTCTGGCAGGCAGGGCTGGGAGCAAGAACTCAGAGTGGGGCTGCTGCTAAGGCAGCTCTCATGGGTCTGCCAGGATGGAGCGAGACTCAAAAGCCACAGGTGGGTATAGACGGCCCACAGCAAAGGTCATGAGGGCATCTGACGAGACCCAACAACCCCTGAGGCCAGTTTTACCCTGTGAAATAACCCCTCATGGAAAAGGAAAGACAGGCAGGAGTCCTGGACAGAGAGCACTAAGCCACGGGTCACAGCTCTGCAGCAGAGAGGACAGGCGGGAAAGACAAAGGGACACAGACAGGGAATGAGATGGACACCACCAGGCAAGCCCAGGACAAACCTGGCTTCAAGCTGGAGCACAAACAGCCCTCCCAGGAGGCAGCGGGCTTTGCGAACGTCCCATTGATGGGTTCGGTCCAAGTTAGAGAACCAGGAACACCAGTGCTAAGGAGACAAACCGCAGTGGCACGTGAAGACGCGCCCTGCAGAAGCCAGGGGGCGAAATGTCTCGAGAAGGACAAGCAAATGAAATAAAAGATGGGCTGGGGACTGTGGGGCCAGTATTTGCCCCCAGAACATGGCTTCTGTTCTTCGCTTTCAGCTTAGAGGTCTGCCCTATTGTGTCTGCAGTCCATCTTGGGTTGGAGAGACCAGCTCTTCAGTAAGAGTCAGGAAGTCCAGTCGGAATGACACCCCGAGCCCCAATCAGCACAACCTGTTTGCCCAAAGCACGGATTTATTACAAAGGTCGAAACTGGGCCATTAGCCTTGGTCAAGACTAGAGGAATTTTACAGAAGCCACTGATGTTATCCTGAGTTTCACGCCTGCAGACTCTCAGCTCCCTTATCTCTTTAGTTTGGAGGAATTTATCTTGTTCTCCTCTGATAGCTTAATTCCAGAAATCAGGCAAGCAAAGGAAAGCAATCCTTTCCTCCAAGCGCACCAGGGGCCAGCCCTGACATACCGGGACACACTCTCTTGGGGTCTCCAGCCAAGAACTTGAGAAAACAGGGAAAACGAGCCTGTAGGCAGCAGAGAGGTTAAAAGCACAGAGCAGCTTAGCCATTCGAGACGTTGCAGGTGAGTTTTTGTTGTTTGCATGTTGCAGGGGGGGAGATGTGAAGTAACAGAGACATGGGGCCAAGTTCTCGGCCACCCGCAAAGTTGCAGGTTCCGAGAGGTCACTTCTTTCTTCTCTCCCACTTCAGTCGGCCCAAAGCAAAGCAAAGCCGGCCTGCTGGGTTGAATCAAAAACAAAACAAAAAAGCAAGCCAAGAGCTGAATCCTTGAAAAGGACTCATTAACTACAGATTCCTCTTCTAGAAAGAACATTTTATAGAAATGAGACTGACAGGCGTGACCACATTGTAAGCAGGCAGCCTCATTTCAGGAGCTGACTTTCCTTCTGGGGGGCCTGACCAAGCACCTCTATGCGGGGGCTCTGGTGTTGGGGTGGCAAGCCCAGGGCTGCCTGTCACGATGCCCCTCTGGTAGCCCACCAGCACATAAACAGAGGACTGCTCCAGAGCCAGGGAGGAACTGTCTCTCGTGTGCACGACACCTTCCTGAAGACCCACCCTGGAGGCCTCATCAACCCCAGGCCCAAGGACCAGATCAGACAAGCTGGAGGCTGCATCTGCCAGCACACGCCTGGGTGTCACGTGGTGACTGCGGGGATGGCAGCTAGATGAGCCACTTCCTGTGCATGCCGGTACCCAGAGCCTGGCCTCTCGGAGGAGGCGCACCGAGGAGACTTTAAGAAGCCACCTGAGAAAGTGTTTGCTTATCACCTTCTTCAAGCAAGTGGGAGAGTGTGTGATGAGCAGTTCTCGCAGAAGGCAGCGACTGTTCATTCAAGACATGGCATCTCCAGGCCCCACTGCCACCTTCTATCGGACATTCGTCACAGGACACGGCCTCTCGTTCGATCCTTGGAGTAACCCTGCCAAGTCTGTTTATCCAGTCAAGAGGCAGACAAGAAAATGAAGGCCCAGAGTTGACCCTGGTCAGTCGGGACACAACAGGGCCAGACTCCAACTAGTCCAAACCTCGTGCTCTCTTCTGCACACACTTTCTGCTCACAAGGCAAGTCTCTCCTTCAAGCTAAGGCCCAGAGAGACCCAGCAGACTAGACTCCTCTGATGACCTGCTCCAGAAGCGCCGTGTCATCTGTCAAAGCTGGACTCCCGACCCTCCTGCTGTGGTCTATCTGCCTGCCTCTCAGACCCCAACCCCAGCAGGGCTGCATTCAGCACAGCCGGCTGGCAGGGGTGACCGTGGCACGGCAGGGGCGACGAGTGCGGCCCTAGGGTAAGCCGCTGCCTCCAGGCCTCCCTGCAGACAGCGGGGCCTTTGTGTGCAGCCGGCTGGCGGGGCTCCCTGGCAGGGCCTGAGCCTCCTGGCCGGCACATTCCTGGCTAAGTAGAATTGTCATATCTGCGGCTTCCTCGGCTGCCTGTCCTGTGAGTCTGCTTTATGCAGGGACCGTTGAAGCACTTCCGACACAGCACTTTCCTTCTGGAAGACCTTAGAGGGTAGACAGCTCCATGGGAACAACAGTCACCAAGGCCGGGTGAAGGTGGATAGAGGGCCCTAACCGGCCAAGCCAACAGGGAGCATCCCTCCAACTCCAGCCAGGGAGGAGGACAGCGGTGAGCCCTGGAGGATGGGTGCCAGGGTGGGAGTGGGAGAAGTGGTTTCTGGGGCTGGCTCTCTGGGGGCCTCTGGACAGTCAGTCAGCATTTCTGGGCCTGTCCTCCTACCTGAGAAGCAGGAGGACTGTCCTCAAATGTGAAGAGAATGATCAAATTCTACCCTTCTTTGCTCACCCAGAAAGGTTACTCAAGCACTGAGAGGCTGGTGGACACTGACCCAGCCCTTGGTGACCAACCACCCTAGGGCAGCTTCCACTGGGAGCAGAGGTGGGACTAGCGTGGAGTAAAGGGTTAAATAGTTCTCGGATTAGTTCAGGTCTGGAAAGAGAGCAGACCCTGCTGCCCCTCCCCCAGCAATGTTGGGAGCTCATTAAAATACCAGAGTCACCAAAAGTGAACCAAACCTGGTATTCTAACTAATTAACATAGAAGAGAGTCCTTTTCTTCTCCTCCTGGGGGAGATAACTGAGCTCCAATTCTTTAACTGGCTGGGTCTCCGGTGAAAACACAGGCAGTCTTTCCCACAGAGGGAGACTCCCAAATTCCCAGGGGCAGCCCCTGGTACCCTGCCCCCCAGAGCTGACGTATGCCTTCAGTCTTCTCATCCTTCCGGCCTCAGATCATTCAAAGCCTTCCAGTTTTTACAGAATCCTTAGGAAGGCATTAACCACAAGGTAGGAAGACCCAGTAATGCCCAGGACAACAAATTAACCCAACGGGAAAGCTAAGGTAGGGAGGGTGAACCTACCAAGTCACCACAACTTTAATTAAATCCAAGGCTGAGGATTAAAACAAACAAAACCGGCACGCCTGGGCCGTGCCATAACCATTTATTGACACATAACCTGCCAGCCTTTCCACAGGATCCAACCTCTGCGGAGTGTTCCGCGTTGACTTTCTGACCACCCCGGGCCCCGGCGGCAACATCTTCTAAACTCTCAAGACACCTGACACTTGCTGCAGTCGTGTTGACAGCAGGTATAGGTGGCACCTCATCCCGTTATACAGCTTCGGCCACAGATCTCTGTGTACAAGCATGTCTGTCTCTCCACCCAGACTGCCAGCGCCTCCAGTGCCAGAATAACGTACTCAAGTATTCTGGCACTTTCCATCTCCTACCTCCATAGCCTAATCTTGAATACCATGTGCCGCCATGCCTCATCTTGTACCCAAGGCAGACAGCAGTAATCCATCCCAGCATTCTCTGGCCCTGAGTCTCAGATCCTTGCCAATACTGGGCTAGGCAAGGCACTACTGATTGATCGGAGCTGACACTTAGAACAAAATCCATCTGCAATACTTAGTACAATAGTTCTGAAGTAAGTGGGGGCAATTTTGCCCCCCTAGGGAACATTCAATAGCTATGTCTGGGGGCATTTTTGATTGTCACAACTGGAGAGGGACGGTGCTATTGGCATCAAGTGGGCAGAAGCCAGGATGCTGCTAAGCAACCCATAATACTCAGGATAAGTCCCACCCCCACCCAGCCTGCAACAACAGAGTATCCAGCCCAAATGTCAGTGGTGCCAGTTTGAGAAACCCTGACTTAGTCTAACAAATAGATAGAGATATCATATAATTTATCATCCAAACTGAGGTGCTTCTGAAAGTAAGAGAGCAGTGTCAATACTAACTGCAAGACAGCAGGCATAAACCAGGACTTACAGGCAGACCAGAGCATTTAGAGATGAAAGGCAAGGGAGGTCCCTAGGAGAAGTCAAAGAGCTCCTCTCGTAAAAGTCCCCAGACAAAGCCACCAACTCCCCTATTTGGCAGAATAAATGCCAGTATGTCATAAGCCACAGCCAGCTAAGGGATGAAATCTTTTTCTAGTTCTCATTTAAAGAAAAAGCAGAAAAGGAACCGTCTGGCTGTGCCTTTTAGGATGTGTGTGTCAGAGAACAGACTTGTGTTTCTCAAAGCCAGGGGGGCTGCATGTATTAAGTAAAACACTCTCTCCAAAAGAGAGAAGCTGACTCTAACAACCTGAGGACCCCAATGCTCCACTGTTACTACCTGACGTAAGGCAAGAACCAAAGCCTCCTCCTGGGGACTTTCTTTACTGGTGAGCCATCTTGTCATAACAGGGCAACTCCTGTTAATTAACTTCCTCCCTGTTGTCTCAAGAACAAGAAATCTGTTGCCGATTGCTTTGCTGGTCAACTATGTGCAACAAGAAGGAACTGGAAATGTCCCTGGTCAGCATGGGGGCTGAAGAGCTGCACCAAGTCCAGTGTGAGGCAGAGAGTGGGTGAAAACTTCTCAGTCTGAAAAGTTCAGAAAATACGTGGACCCAGCACCTACACAGATCATTAAAGAGAAGCACTAAGACCCTAGGTTCCTCGTGCCTGCAGACATATTTCCTATCCCTGTTCTCCAAAAGATGAAAACACCCACACATTTGCCCTCATAATTTGAGGCAGCTCCTTGGCTCCTGTCAAGGACATTCCATTACAGCCAAGACTTCCTGCTCAACACAAAGGAAAGCTCCAGTCCTCTGCAAGTTCCCTTTTCCTTTTTCCCCTAACTGTTTCCAACCTGTAGAGCTGACTTTTGTCCCTCAAAATTATCACGGTTCAACACATATAACTTGGGCAAATCTCTTTGGGAAGAAGTCCCACAGGTTGTTAGAAAAAGGGCTAGCAGTCTAATTTTAGAAATTCCAATTCCTGGAGCCATGCTATAGTATATCACTATATGATATAGATATCATATCATATCAAGCTATCTTATCACAATAGCTTGACGAGAAGTGAAAAAGCCCACTTGCTAGAAAAAAACCTTTTGGGCTCAGAATCCAAGTGTGAGAACATGCTCTAACTCAGCAGTGCAGAGCTCAAGAAGACTCCAGTCTGCATGAGGCCAATTATAAGAGCCAGGAGAAAACTGACTCATAACCTCTGGAGACAGACTCAGGCTCTTCTGGAATCCCACAGAATATTCTCCCATCAGACTCTTCTAGTTAGCACTCTGAAACCAACATCCTACTTTAAAACTAAAACGCTGGCTTCCTCAAGGAATTTTGATAGACACGAACATGAGCCAAAGGGGAGGCCAAACTTGTACATTCTACATAATTCACCAAGTTTGGTGATGAAACACCTTCCACAGCACTGTGTGGCTGGTACAAGACAGACCCACATGTTGCCATTTTAAACCACTAAACCAGGGATAAAGTTAATGCAAGACTCATCACCACCACTGCCTAGATTGACTATTAAGATTAAAGAAAAAAAAAAGAAAAACAGGATGCCCATGTAATAAGTAAGACATGAAAAACCACTATCAGTATAAGATATAAGAACATAACCCTATGCTAAGCAGTTGGCTATTGGAGAAGGAAATGGCAACCCACTCCAGTGTTCTTGCCTGGAGAATCCCAGGGACAGAGGAGCCTAGTGGGCTGCCGTCTATGGGGTCGCACAGAGTCGGACACGACTGAAGCGACTTAGCAGCAGCGGCAGCAGCAAGCAGTTGGCTAAGCTCTGAGACTATAAAGGCAACATGGGCCTGGTCCACACCTAAGTCAAAGTATTACCAGGGTTAGCCCAGACATCCTCCCTAGCTGGCAGTAATACTTCAGTCATGTCTTTAACAAAAGAGTAGAGACTTGCCAGCTACTGCAAGGCAGATGGAACAGCCGTGGTGGTTTGAAGCAGAAAGGCCTATTGGAGACATATAAGGAGTTCCATGCAGCCAGGAAGTTGGAGAGGTAGGCAGCAGGCCAATTAAAAAAGGGACAGTGTAAGATAAATCAGCTTCCAGGCTTGGGTGATTGGGTGGATGGAGAAATGGCATCTGGGAGCAGTGGGCTGGCGGCAATCAACTAATAGAGCTGGTCCTCAGCTGGAAAGTGATGGCAAAGCCACTGAAGCGGGTGGGGCCATGGTCCAGAGGATGAGACCTTGAGGAGCAACAGGTGTTAATAGGGGAGAAGATGTGAATGGGGCCGTAGAGATTAAGGAACCATAAAATCACAGGAAGGAAGGGCTTTCAAAAGGAAGTGGTCAAGACTGTCCAATCCTAGGAGAGATTAAGTAAGATAAGAACCCAGAGCTCCACAGAAGGGAGGGTGGCCTTTACCAGACAGTCTGGGAGGGCAGTGGATGATGTGCAGGGGCAGGAGTATGGCTGAGAAGTGCTGAATGGAGGCAGTGAGTGTGGATACTTCCTCTAAAAAGCTTCACTGTGATGGAGGAGGGCAGAGACAACCTACAGAGGGCACAGAATCCAGGAGAGACTTTGTTTTTTAAAAAGACGTAAAAACACACACGTTTCCAGACTGTGGAGAAGAGAGGAAGAGGTTAAAATCAGGGAGGAAAGGGAGTAACAGGTAGAAAAGGCAGCCCGGAAGTTAGAGAACTGGCACAGGAGCTCTTGATCAGAATGAGAAATTGGGAAAATAATTAGGAAATGCACTTTCTTTTTTAAGCTTCTACAATCTTCTATCAACATATAAACATCTCCTTTGACAGCCACCAGCCTTGGCTCTCATGCAATGGCTTACAGACCTCGATGCACAGCGCCCTCACCAGTACCTGTGATAGCCAATCCACAGGATCACCATGGCTGTGAACATGAAGGAGTACCTGCAAAGTTGCCGACGAGGCTGCAGGTAAAGACAGACCCTTGGAAGGCTGAGGGACTCACCTTGCATCATACTCCTATAGGCGGTGTCTGTGATAGCGTAAATGTGGGGGGGCATCTCATGCCTCTTCTTGCCCTTGTACATTTCCACAATCTCTTCGGAATAGATAGGCAGGTTCTTATAAGGGTTGATGACCACACAGAACAGGCCTGAATAGGTCTGAAAAGAGTGACAAACAGGAATGGGTTAGGAAGTTTGACTCACAATGTCATGGAAATCCTGTAGCAAAATGTCTGCTGCCTCCAAGGATCCCAAGTCAGCCTGATGGGAAAGCAGCTCCTGGAGCCCCTGGTTTTCCAGGTCCTGCTCCAGCAGCCCTGCTGAGGCAGGGGGGAACCACCAGCATTTCTGCTTTTTCAGTGGGGGGCCTCCCTTGACTGCAAGACTGCTGCCAGCTGTGTGCGTCAACAAGCATGTGCTTTGGGCAAGATACGGGGCAAGCTTCATGAACAGTAGGAGTCCAGTTATGAAACTGAGATGTAAGGACAATAAGAGATGTGTTTGCCTTCGTGAGAGACGCACAAAGGGAAAAGGATCCAGCTGCAGCAAGCCAACTGTGTGAAGATACAAATTATTCTATCCTGAAGGACTTTCCAAGATATTCAAGTCAAAACTTTTCCATCATTGGGAAAGACTCATATGCTCCTCAATCATCTAGATCCTTTGTGGGAGAGTAGATCACTGACAGATACCCCTCCCTGGAATCTTCCAGAGCCAATAACATGAAGATCTCATAAAAAAAAAAAAAAAAACTTAAAAGACCACTGTCCTGTCCCCCATGAACTTTCTCCAAGACTCAGGTCTCCGCTGAAGGGGAACTCAATTCATCAGCACTCACAGTGAGACTCCTGGGAACACACCTGACACCCCAAGTCTGAGTTCACCAGGTTAAATCAGATCCCAGAGTCAAATCCCAACAAGGGCAAGTTTCTTAACTGCCCCCTCCATTTCTCAATCTGTAAAATGGGCACAGGCAGGCTAGTTGATCTTCATTGAGTGAGGGGCTTAGAGTGGTTCAGGAAAGCAGTTTCCAGCGGCAACAGTCTAGGCAGACCTGCCTTTCTTTGGTGTCTTCTTTTTCTAATAATTTCCCTGCTATTTTCTTTTTCTTCCAAGACCCCTCTCCCCCTCCCTGCAACACACAAAAAAAGACAGACTCCTAATACCTGGATAAGACGCCCAAGACCACCTAGGGGACATGGGTACTCACTGAGGGACACAACTCTCTTTAGGCAGCTGGAGCAACACAAGCACCTTCTCCCAAGAAAAACAGGCCAGAGGCCCCAGGGAAGCCAGGCGAAGCGAGACCCACAAGCCATGACTCACATGACTCACGCACACCTGCAGCCCCCGACTCTGCTGAGTGACAGCTGAAGACCGCGGGGCAGGTTCCTGGCAGAGTTGGGAGCAGACCCAGGTCCCATGACCCCCCTCCCCACCCCTAGCCAGGGCAGACCTCCTTGGCAGTGGAGGCCGACTCTCCAAGCTCCTCACATCTTTTTGTTTCCCTCGCTACAAGTGCGCTTGACTGTCACTGTCCACATTGTTGCCTCTGGATCCAACAGCAGCCCACATCTGAGGGGCTGTGGATGTATCAGTCCAGTCCCTTCCACCCCTGCCCTCTCCAGTCTCGCCAAAAATGAGGGTGTATCTTGTAGCCAAATCCAAACACAGGATCCACAAGGGAACTGGTCGTGAGGACAAAGTCCTTCCCAGCACCGGCCAAGGGCTACAGGTCTTGAACTTTCCAAGCAGCAGTTAGCCTGAAAGCAGAACTCCAGAGGGACCCACCAACCACGCACTGGCCCGCATGCAAAACAGCAGCTGAGCCTGGGACATGAACAAGTGTGTTTGGCTGCCTATTCTGCTTGGAGGAGGAGATGCAAGGCCCTTAATTTCCTTTCTTCCTGGGATAATCAGTCAATTGTTTTCCCTCCAACTACTCTTTTCAGGAGGGACCAGGAAAGCTCTAAAGCAAAGCCGTCTGCACATGGTATCAGCAAGCTCTGGCTCAGGTACTATGAGAAGACAGGAGTGCCTTGGGGAACCTCTGATTTTCCCTCCACTACTGTCGGGTGGAGACGAGATGGCAGACCAGGCAGCAGCAAAGTCATCCCAGGAGCTCAGAAACAAGTGCGCTTTGTTCCTGGGGTTTGAGAAAATCCACACTCTAGGAAATCCAGCCTGATGAAAGTGAAGGACACGTGGCCACACATTTAGGGCGCGCAGTGGGGCCAGATGTTTGGAAACAGCTGGTGGTGACAGCAGAAGGAGCCTGGGGTTTACTAGGACAAGTCGTTCTGACAGCTGGGTGGGCAGATGGTCCTGAGGGGGGTTCAAGAGGACCTCAAAATTCTCTGGGCTAATTCCATCAAATCAGTGGACTATCAAACTAAGCCCCGTGGAATGAGCACTGCGGCTCAGGTGGGAGGCAGGGGCTATACCTCGAGCCCATGGCGCTGGAAGCCCGTGGAGGCACAGACATTGAGCAAGTGGCTCTGTTCCCACCCAGCCATGCCAGGGAGCTGCTCCATTCATGGGCCACAGAGGCTCTTTGTGCCTGACCGCCCCCTGTCCCCAGGCCTCCCCCCACTGAAGAAACAGAGCAGCTGTGGCGCAGAATTACCCCACGCCGCCCACAACACCAGGCAAACACACCACACAAAGGCTCCCAGGGTCGCAATTTGGAACCTCGTGTGCAGGGGGTGGGGGGGGGGGGGGGTTGGGGCCTGTGAATGAGGTGGCGCCCCTTTGCCCAGGCAGCCCCAACAAGCAGCTTTGATCTTCCCGAAGCCCTACACCTGCTGGGGTCTCCATTAGGGCAAATGCACAGACAATCAGCTTCCTTCTGGTGAGGATGCTGAGGAGGAGGCCAGCCAGATGGAGGCAGGAGGGTCTGTGCCCGGGTAAGGCCAGCAAAGGTGCAAAAACAGGGGTTAATGCCTGATGCCTCCAGCTGAAGAGTTTCAGAAAAAAGACTCAGATTCTACCCCTGAGCTTATAGGCATAGGTCCATGCCTGCCTAGAGAGCAAAACCACACGCTCTGGGAGATGAAGCAACTAACACACTTTTATAACTACTATTCCCATTTGCAGTATGCTGATAGGCAAGTGCAGGCCATCAATTTGTTTCATACTCAGCGGTTCTCTAACAAGACCCAAGCTTAACTGCGACACATACAAAAAGCTGAGCAGAGGGTCAGAGTTACCTTCACCTACAACAAATGGCAGCGGCTACAGAGCCCAAGTCTGAATGAGCCCAGGATTGGCTGGTGCATTACAACGTCCTCACAACTCCTTGTAGATGGGGAAGTGAGGCCCCACGTAGCCATGTCAAATGCTCGGGGAGGGCCAAGATGCGAACCAGGTCCTGGAGGCTCCAACTCGCATGACCTGAGTCACTCTGCTTTACTGAGCAGGACCATTTCTTAGAGGCCAGCAGAGTGGCTCTAACATGAGTCATCAAGGATAGCCAGGGAAGAGTCCCCTGCCCAGACAACAGCTCTTCCTCCCATCTCCCCTCCACAGACAAGCAATGCTTCCTTAAGGCCGTTTGTTTTTCTGCAAGTCACTAATTCTGAATTTCAACATTAATACCCCAAGAGAAGGGGCTTTTAATTTGGTCCATACAATATTTTCATCAAGAACTCCTGACTTCCAACCTCAGGCCTGCCAACACCTGGCTGTGTGTGTAAATCCCTTGCCCTCTCTGGGCTTCAATCCTTCCCACTTGCCATATTACATATTAGAAAGCTGGGTGAAGCTGGTCCATTAAGGACTTTTCCACTTAGATAGGTCAATGTATCTCCTTATCCTACCAACTGCAAACACCACCCACTTATATAGATAAGTCCTGGAACCACCTACTCGTGTAGAGCCCCGCCTACTTATTTAGATGAATCCTGGGACCGCCCACCTGCGTAGAGCCCCGCCCGTTTATGTAGATGAGTCCTGGGACCACCCACCCACGCAGAGCCCCACCCACTTACATAGATGAGCCCTGAGTAGTAGCGCTCCTTGAGGTTGTGCAGCACCGAGGCTTCGTTGAGGCACGTGAGCTCCGCCATGTCTTCCACCTTAGAGAACTTGGGTGGATTCATCTTCTGGATATCATCTTTGTTCACCTTCACCTTCTTCCCGTTCTCCACCAGCTCCACAATGGCCTCCTCACCCATCTCTTCCTTGAGGCTGGCAGGCTCAAAGCCACTCTTGTCAGAAGGCACCCATACCAGCTTCTTGGCAGCCCAGTCGGCCTGGGCCAGGGGGTTATTGATGAAGTTTTTATCCACATAGAGATACTTATCGGCAGCTTGCTGCGCCATGGTGACTTACAGCCAGGACCTAAGGGAGAAAAAAGGATAAAAGGTTAGCTTTGCACCACACCAGCCACGTAAAGATCACGCATCTCATATCTTTGCAAATTGTACAGCACTATAATAAGTAAATTATAGATAACCAGGTTGTACAATTTGTCAAAATTTTCTCACTCTCTACTTGCAGGAGAAAGATGTACGTTGCTGAAGAAAAAAATGAACAAGGATTCTGTAAGGAATTAATGGTAAGATGTATCCTACAGTAAATGCACAATCAAATCTATAAACAATTGTGCCAAAGGATGAGCATAATAAGAATCTTGGACAGATGTAATTATAGTCACACTAGGCTACACCCACTAAGACCAGGAAAGTGACCACACAGTTTAAGAAGACTTCCAACAACAACAGATTTCTAGTTAGCCCAAAACAGGCAACTGACTACAAGTGCACAGGGTGGAAGTCTCCAGTTTAAAAAACTTTCTTATTTCATGAAGTCAACCAAGAGAAGAAAACACAACACCAGTATGTTGCCAACAGATTTTAATTCCACTGCCCAAAGAAATAAGGCGAAAAAGAAAGAAGTCGGGCTCCAGGAAACGCGGAGAGTAAGTAATGACTGCTTCCCTCTTGGGGCCTAATGTGAAAACGTAACCCTCACAATTCATAGCCCAGGAGAACTTAAGCCCATGTGTGTTTGCTTTTTCTGAAGCTCATTTGCAAAACAAAGATGATAAAATAAGAACCCCCGACATCTGAGTGGTTTTATAGTTTATGAAATACTATCACACACACTTCTCTATCTCAGAAGATCCTCATTCTAACAACTCTGTAAGGTGGGTAAGGTAAATGTTATTATCCCATTTTACAGATGAGGAAACAGAAGCTCTGGAGGTAAGGGGCTTTGTCCAAAGTTACCTAGGAAGGACTCATGCTCCCTGCTCTAACTCCTGCTTCCCACGGCCTAACCACAGTACTTATTTCTGCTCAGAGGCTCAGCTGGGATCAGCTGGGAGGACAGCTGTTTTGAGTGAATCAAAAGCAGGACTTAGACAGCCTGATCTAGAACAGAGCCAGCCAGAGCCACCAGAGGAACAGCCCAGAAGCTCACTGCCTAGCTTACGACACAGAAAGGTTTTTCCCTTGTGAGATCAAGGCCCCCCTCCCCAGGTCCAGGAAGGCAGGAGGACCCCAGATCCACATCTAGAGCCACACGGTCTTACATGCTTCCAGGTCCCAGCAGGAACTGGGATGCCAGGGAGGCTTGGAATGGAGAGAACAAAAGGAAAAGTCTGGGCCATCCAGGCCTTCTTATCTGGGCTCATTAAATGGTTTCCAGATCAAGGCTGAGGGGCTCCCTTGGACTCACTCCAGGAGAGGCTGTTTTCCAGGAAATCTGCTGGCTCCCCACCACCCCCACCCCCAACAAAGAGAAGGCAAGTCCAAGGAGCAGAGCCTGGCAGCTTCCCCAGCAAGCTCAGTCAGTGGCTTTGTTTACATTCCCAGCAAACCCTGGCAGCCCCTCTCAGGGGACCAAGGGGCACCATCCACCTGCAGGGACCACCCCCAGAAGAAGCAGGCAGAGCCCAGAGTTAGGCAGCAGCGAACAATGCAGGATGGGATGGCTGCAAACCACCTGGCTGGTGGGGCTGGAGGATGGGGGGCGGGACAGGCCCACTTCCAGCTGTCCTCACTTCCACACTGGCCAGTCCATTCAAGCAAATCAGAGGCTTCTCTCTGCCAGAGCAAATACCAATTGTCCTCTGCCTCTCTGCCATCCATCTGACCACAGGCCAGTCGTCCTCCGCAAAACCCTAGCCCTCGGGCTCCCCAAACCAACCTCCCCAGTCACGTCACCACCAAGCTCAAGAACGGTGAGCTTGAGATGGGGACACAGGGCACAGGCCTCACTGGCTGCTGGTTCTTCGCCTTTTCTCAGACCTCAAATAGGTAAGGAACGAGACAGACTCCCACCGGGATGCAAACAGGGATTCACTTCAACCCTTTCCCCCAGCCCTAAGCCCACTGTTTGTTAAGAGTTCTACCAGCCCAGTGAAGGGGGTCAACCATTAAGTACCTACCCACCAACATCAAGCTCAGTTTATTCACAACCTCACTTAACCATCAATCACCCTGGGGAAAAAACAACCTCTTTGTACCCCCAGTTTACAAATGAGGAAACAGCCCAGAAAGGGCAAGTCACTCACCCACAGTCGCCCAACCTCATCATGGGCTAACCCAGATCTGCCTGATCCCTAGGTTTGGGCTCTTCCCAACACACTTATGCCTGGGGTCTTGCAAAAGAAATCCGTCCAACATTTTAGTGGGGCTAAAACTGCCAGTAAATTGAGTAGAATACCGGGAGTACAGGGGGACCCCTTCCACAACATTCATCAGATACCTACTGGGCAATAGCAGGCAGGTGGGGAGGCTGAGAATGAGCCTTCCGGTGTGAACCGTATAGCCTGTCAAAAACAGAGCAGGCCGAAACAGCATTCTTGCTCCCTCGGCCTGTGACTCTCAACAGCCAGCAGCCCATCGGTGATGTCAGAATGACTCCTGGCTCTCATCAAACTCCAATTCACCCCAGCAACTCCAACCCTGGGGCAGCAACAAGCCGGCTACCTAGGCTGCAGGTATATGACCTTCCCTGGGAATGTGGGTAAACTGCCCTTCCTTCAGTGAGCCTGGAGGCCATGAACTTACAGTAGGCAGCAGAGGAAGACTCCACCCAACCCCTCCACCTGAGCTCCTGGTTCTGCCCTACCTTCAGGCCTCAGTGGGAGGGCAGGGGGCACTACAGGTCTGCACTGTCTACCTCTGACAGGCATCAGAGGCGTGCTGGCCAGGCATACACTTCCCGTAAGAGAGAGAGGCACACCCCGCACCCTCAGACCTCAGCCTCCGGGGGGGCCAAGCCCCGATGGATGGTGAGCTTGAGGAATTCCCACTGGCCTCAGCACCTCAGAAGTTTTCATTAAACACTCCCGCTTGGCCAGGCCAAGGACAGAGCTAGCTGTTTGGCTTCAGCAACTCTGCTGGAATGATAATGCATTACCAGCAATGCCAAGATCAATACACAGGCCTGACCGGTGGGGAGGGCCACAGAGGTCATGATAAACAACAGAGCTTCTGTTCAAGCCCTCCCACTTAGACCCGGAAGGGAACATCCACATTTGAGGGTCAAGGGGGCACAGGGCTGCAGCTGAGCTCCTGCTTTCACCTGTGTTAGGTAGAGGCCCTGGGCCCCAGTGCCCAGAGGGGAAGCCAGCGCTGCAGACAGGTTAACGCTCACCTCCAAGGATGCAGGTGGAGCAAGCCACCCCTGTCCAGAGCTATGAGCAGTGAAATAGGGACTGTTCCAGAAAGGACACTAGGGAGGGACTGCCTGATGGCAGCAGCCAGCACACTGCCACTTCTCCCTGCCCTGTCCTGGGACCATGCTAAATAGCCTCTGAAATTTTTTTAAAACTCCGTGTAACAGAACAATTTACAGAATGAAAGAAAAATATCCCCCCCCCCACTTAAATTCCTGACATTCTCCCCACAAAAATTACTTTTCTGTTTTAATGGTCCTCTCTACTCCTGGCTCACAGAAACACTTGATTTTTAATTATCACAGGCAGAGCAGGGAATTCCACATTTTGTGTTTTCCCTTCTGACTCTGACCACTTCCCCACAAGGCCCCACAGAGCCTGCCTGTCGATCACTTTTATCCAAATGCTGCATTGTTACAGGTGATGACACAGAAGCTCTGAGAGGGAAGTAACCACCCCTTCACACAGCTGGAGGAGTGAGGACTTGGACCTAGGACCTCTGACTCCTAAGCCTCACTGGCAATCAGTTTTAATGGCTGCATAATATTTCAAAGGGGGGGGTATTTTGTTTTGTTTAAAGGAAAAAAAACCACCACTTACTAGGTCTTTTCCGCTTATCTATTCGACCACCTTGAGATAAATTCTCAAGTGGAGTTATGGGAGTAAAGGAACATCCAAGTGTTTTTATGGTCGTCAGATGTTTTATCAACAGGTTTTCCTCAAGAGTAGACTGATGTGCTCGGCCGCTTAGGGTACCCACACACACATGCACCCCAGCGCTAAGAGGACTGCAGGAAAGAGTCAGATTAGGGAACCTCAGAAGTCCTGGGAAACAGCAGGACCAGGCCAGCAAGGGGTTAAGGAGAAAGGAGGCGGCTCTGGCGCACTGCAGATGGGACCAGGCCGAGGCCGGCCCTTCCCATGCCGGCTTCCTGTGGGTGCCAGTCCGACTCCAAGAAGCCCAGGGAGTTGCCTTTTTAGGCCATAATCGAGAGGACACAACCAGCGGCTAAATTAGGATTCTCAGGAAATGATGAAACTGAAAGTAAATAGGTTGACCAAAAACCTCTGCTTTCAACCCAAAATGTCATTCCTCGATTATTTGCCTTCTCCCCTTACCCCTACAGACCCATTTGGATCTATTACTCCTTCCTGTTTTCCCAAGGAACCCTTTCTCTCCCTCCCTTTGGTTGGTTCTCTGTTAGACTTGTTTGTGTGTTTGTCAGGAAAAGAAACTGCCAGCCCTTTGAAGATGGAATTTATTGTACTAGGACAAATCAGTGGTCCAAACACAGTGAACTTTTCCATTCCTAGACAGTAGGATTTATGTAAGCCTTCTGTGGACCAAGTTCTACGCTTGAACTTTCAAAGTCATCGCAATTCATCTGAAAGCTACTGTCTTAACTCACTGTAAAGTACTGCAGGCCTGCTACTAAGGTCTTCATTTTCTCAAGCCTCATAATCATTTCATAAGGGGTATGTTATCATAGGGCTTCCCAGGTGGTGCTAGTGGTAAAGAATCCATCTCCAATGCAGGAGATATGGGTTTGGTCCCTGGGTCGGAAAGATCCCCTGGAGGAGGCATGACAACCCACTCCAGTATTCCTGCCTGGAGAATTCCATGGACGGAGGAGCCTGGTGGGCTAAGGTCCACGGGGTCACAAAGAGTTGGACACGACTAAAGCAACTGAGCACGCACGCATGTCATCTTTAGTCATTTGATGGTGGGGGAAATGAGGTTGAGACAAGTCACAAAACCCAAGTTCAAACTCAGAGCCACTCAGCAGCAATGCCCTGCTCAGTTTCTACTCAGACTGCCCCCTCCCGGGAGCTCTCCAGGGAGAACATGACCTGAGAACCCACCCTGGGGAAGCAAACCAGTAAAACAGACATCATGCCAACTCGAGGCTGCAAACCCCATCTCCCCCACCTTAAATTGGCGGAGCTAAAAGTAAGGTGAGGGCCTTGGGGGAGCCATTCAAGATCTCTAAGCCAAGGTTCCAGTTCAGAGACCCAGGCAGCCTCAATCCAGACCAGAGCCCTGTTCCAGCTTAGTCACCGATGCCTGCAAGCAGCCCCCTTGAATTTCTTTCAATCCCCACCCGCATTCCAGAGAACACAGGTAAACAGGCCCCTTCTCTTTCTCCTCACAGCCACTGCTGAGTGAAAAGGTGCCCAAGGACCACTGTTAAGGAAGGGTCTGTGAAAGTAACTGCTGAAATAACATAGAAATTTTCCAACCCATGAGATTTAATTATTCAATCAACTAATACGTCGTACTGAGGCTCTACATGCAAAAATATTGTGACAAAGGTGCAAAGGACCCAAGGAGCTTTAATGTAGTGAGATGACAGGACAGACATGTACCACTCGGGACAGTGCCAGAGACTGTATATAGAGTACAGAGTGGACAGAGAGCAAGCTCCTTGGTTTTCTCTCCCTTTCACTGCTGTACCCACCATCAAATATGGTGAGCGTCTAAAAGACAGGTTGGTCATATGGATGAAGAGGATGTAGAGCCGGCCCTCCGAATCTGTGGATTCCACCAACCAGGGATCAAGACTCCATGAAGGAAGACAGAGGAACAGCAACTTGTTTATAGGAAAAGAGAAAGAGGTAATTCATTGGAAAACTTGGAAGCCCAAGGGAGTTTCACGGAGGAGATAACATTCAAGTTGGGTTGTGGAAGATGGGTAAAATATTGAAGCGGGAGGGGAGAGAAGGTCAGAAAGTATTCCAGGCCAAGGGAGAAGAAGGTATAGTTTCACATGAACTATGAAATTATGTGACCACATAAGGCAGGACTTCTCAGCCTCAGGACTGTGAACATGTAGGGCCCGGTAATTCTTTGCTGCGAGGGCTGTCCTGTGCATTGGAAGATGTTTAGTAGCATCTATGACCTGTACTCACTAGATGCCAGGGGCACTTGGTCCCCAGTTTTGACACCAAAGACATCTCCAGACATTGCCAAAGGTAGGGAGTGGCAGAGGGGGACTACACCCAGTTGAGAACTGCTGAGTTAAGGGATAAACATAAATAAATGTTGCACCCAGACCTCTCCTTAGTAAATTTTCTCCCAACTCTCAAGTGCACAAGCCAACTTTCCTTAAAACTGAAGTCCTCAGCAAAATGATTCCCAAGATCCAAACAATGACCATCATGGATGGCATCATCACCAAGGAAGGACGGTCCCTTTTAATACACTGTAAATTAAGGGATATGACCACTACTGGTCTGTGCTTTAAAGATTCCTAAATGCCCAATTAAAAAAAGAAAAAATTCAGGCAAAGGAGGCTGATGTATCGATACCCACCCTGGCAGGACACAAATCTCCCTTGGAGTCTCCAACATGGCAGCTCAGCCAGTGACTCATAAGCAAAGTTCACCAGCATCAAGAGGCCCAAGACAAGCAGCAGCCACATTGGGGAGCGCTCCCAGGGCTGGGCCAGATCACTCCATCGCATCCTAGGAAATCCACCAAATGCTATTTACTGGATGGTTCTGGCAAATCAGATCAGCCCCAGGGATGATACCCAAGGTGAATGTTTCCCACCTACCAGAGGGATCTCTCCACCTGGAGGAACCACAACCATCATCACACCTGAACTCTCCCCAAATCTGCACTCCCTTCTGGGTCTCCATCTCTGGCTAAGATGCTGGCCCTCTGGTCACCCAAAGCAGTCACTATAAACTCTTTCCTGGTGGATTAGCAGGCCCTCCGCCAACCTCATAGCCATCACCCCTTGCTTCCAGACCAGGCCTGCCTCCCCACCTTTCTGGGCTGTCATAGCCGCCTCCTTACTGGCTCTTCTTCCCCTGAGTCTTCTACCTCCTTCAAATCCAGCCTCCTCACTGCCTTCAGGATGACTCAGCAGCTCCATTTCTATGCATGCTCCTTTCTATTTTATTGATATTACTTGCCCGTTCAAAATAATTCAAGACTCCCCCAGAATACAACCTAATCATCTTTGCACAGTGAGCAGACCCCCTGTAATCCCCATTAATCTCCCTCATGCTCCCAGCCCTTCTCCCCCATCTGCCCTTTCTCGCTCAGCCTAAGCCATTCCCAGCTCCTCAGAAACAATTCCTACACATCCCACTTGGCTTACGCCTCCAGGCCTATGAAGAAGAGGTGCCCTCTGCACCAAGAACCCTCTCTCAAATAGCTGCACGCTCCATTCTCTGCTGAGAAAGACTTCCCTCGTGTCCCTCCCCTCTGGGCTCTGTCCCTGTCTCCACTGCAGTAATCCAGCAGCTGGACCATCAAGAGGACAGGGACCAGCTTTCGTTCATCTCAATTTCAAACAGCGCAAGGTTTGACTCCGGGCAGGTGCTCAATTAAAGTTTCCAGAATGAATGAACATGAAACAAGGTGAAGAGGAGGCAGGAGTAATGGGGAAGGTTTCAAGGAGGCTGGAGAATCCCGTTGAGCTTTGCAAAGAAGCCAGAGAGTAAGAGAGCTGAAGTGACAGGGAAAGTCAAGCTGAGAGTACACATCAGGATCACAGCCACCTAATTTGTTATAAAACCCAAGCCATTTGTGGACTAATTTTTATATTCTCCCCAAACAAAAAGGGAAAGAAAGCATATCAGGGCTTTCAGTCCACAAAGAGAAAGAGTACTAAAGCTAAGTTACTGGTCCCCAAGAAGCTCTGCATACGGCTGAATAAACCATCACAGTTTTCTGGAGCCACCTAGCACCCCCTGATTAACCAAGGTGGAGGTGCCTACCATCTACCACCAGATGTAGCAGAAAGGACCTCAGTTGAGGTAGCGTGGCCTCTACCCTCGTGGGGACCCAGGAAAAGGCCGGAGTCACCCTTCCTGCCTCTCTTGGCCCTCAGTCTGCATCTGCTGAGCAAGCGCTGTAGGCATGTTCTCTGGTACCAATTCAGAACAGATACAGGACTTGGAGAAACCACTACCACGCAGGGAACCAACTCTGCAGATCCTTAGAAAAGTGTTTGGAATGCACTGTGATAGAATGGAGTGGAATGAGTGCGAACTTGGAGCCAGAGAGCCCTGGGTCTGAATCCTCCACTTGTCACTCCTGTGATCTTGAAGCTGTGAACACCTCAATTTCCTTACTTTAGAAAGAGAAAAAAAAAACAAGGACCATGGACAACTGGAGGAACTGTAACTCAACTTCTCAGCAAAGAAAACACTCTGACACTTACTAGGAACTCCCCTCCTAACTCCTCTATCTTGTCCTCTTGATCTGATTAATCCTAATCCTTCCCGGAATGATATCCAGGGCTTACAAAAACCTTCCAGAAGCTTAGTGACTCTCTCTGGGTTACTAGTCCACAGAAAACAACATAGTACAATCTGGTGACCCCCAGACAGTGATTGCATGAGGGGACAAAGCCAGGTTGGAAATGCTCTGTCCCATGGCCCTCCTGCTGAGAGGCACTGGACACCGGATTCTGAGATGCCTGCAATAAAGAAGCCCACTGCATTTTGTCCCCTCGGGCTTTATTGTTATTGCTGTTGTTGTTTAGTCCCATATCCTTCAAGAAAAATGTCTCAGTGCTGGCCTGGGAAATACTGGTCTGGTGGGATGTGTGCACGAGGCAGGTGGCAGAAGAGCTGGCCTTTGAGTCTGGTGTGGCGCTGACCAGCTGGGTGTGACCCTGTAGACTTGCTGGGCAGCAGTGATCAGGTTCAAACAAGATAATGGACACAGAAGCCTCCCAATATAAACAAGGCCATTCAGCTTCTCTGCTGCCCAGGGCCACCCTCACAGCAGCCCCCCACCCTGAGGTGCTTGCTCATTCTCCCCAGGCTATGAAGGGGGGAGAGTACCCTCCCCTCCCCACCTCAGGAATGTTGTTTGCTTACAGAAGAAGCTGGGACTTGTTTCCATTAGCAGTATTCCAACCCAGGCCTGTGTTGATGCTCAACAGATAAGAAAACCAGACCAGAGACAGGCCAGAGAGGAATTTAGCACCAGAGCCCCAGAACCCTCCCCCTTTGACCTTCTCTCCTCAGAGGCCATCTGCAGGGGCTTCCCAGGACTCCTGAGTTCCCCAGGGAACACCAAGACCCAGGGCCTGCACCCAAGGGACCAAGACCCTCAAGAGTGACACCAGAAAGGAGTATGTGGATGCCCTCCTCCTGCGTGAGGAATAGGGGGTGGGGGCAGGGGGCATGGGAGGGAGTAGAGATTGGCAGTGGAGGCAGGGGGCAGAGGGGGGGATGCACAGCTGCTCACCAGTATCTTATCAGCCACTGAGGAATGTGGACTTTATTCTAGGGCAAGAGGAGGCGGGAGAGGGTGACATCATCAGATTTGTATTTTAAAGAGATCACCTTCCCTGACCTCCATTTAAGAGGGCAGCAAGAGAAGTCAGCAGTTGAAAAAACACCCTGGACCAGCCAGGAGGGGGGCTTCCAACCTGAGAGAAGAAATAGTTCCATGACAAGGCTGGGGAGAAAGGGATTCCAGGCCACATGAGGGGGACAAAGGGAGGTAGACCTCACCCTGTGAGCTACCACTTGGAACAGCCCGGCTTGGGGAGCGGCGGGCGGGAACCTTGGCAGCCCTGCCCAGCTCCATCAGTTCCTCCTAAGTGAGAAGTGGCCCAGCATCCCAGAACTCTGCGGTCAGTGTTACCAAAGTATCTTGGGCATAGATCTGTATCAGGTGTCATGGAGACCAATGCACCCAGGTGAGTCTCCTCCACTGAGATACCATCCTGTCCTCAGGGCCAAGAGGTACATTTTTAATGAATGAATCAAGCGGCTAATCAGGGCAGAAGCAGTTAGTGCTTAAAGACAACTCCACTGTTAAGAATTCCAGGGACTGCCCTGGTGGCCCACTGGCTAAGACTCCAAGCTTGCAATGCCAGGGGCCTGGGTTTGATTCCTGGTCAAGGAACCAGATCCCACATCAGTTCAGTTCAGTTGCTCATGCTGCAACTTAAATAAAAAGAATTTCCACCATTCAGAATAACAGCCCTTCTCACCTAAAGAGAAAGATCCCTGTGGCCTTTAGAGCTTAACCAACTCCCTCAACCAATGCGTCCATCTTTCCAGCCCCATCTGTCTTGTCCCCTGCCAGACACTCATTCTAACCATGGCTCCCCAGAGGACAGTCTTCGCACCATCACGACCCTCCACTCACCCAGGCAGCCTTTCCTAACACCCACACATTACTGCTCTTTCTCCTGTCCCCAGGCCTGCCCCAGCACAGCCTGCCTTATCCTGGAACTGCCAGAACCTCTCTCTGCCTGCCCCCGGCGTCCCCGGAACTCCTTCAGGTGCTGACTGAACCCAGGGTTCAGAGAGCGAGTCCTCTTCAGTCAGTCAACGCTTGTGGACGTGACCTTGACTGTTGAGAACGCTTGGGTTTACGTCCACATTGTGTCTTCCAGAACCTGGCTGTCCAGGAGAATTACCATTCCCTCCTAACCCCTTCTGTCTGGTGTCAAGGGAGGGGAGCAGACACATCAGCAATGTAGCTCTCACTCAAAGGTAAGAGGCCGGGTAAGTCATCAGCACTGGACCTTGACTCTGCTTTTAATTGGTTCAATATTTGTGTAGTGAGATCACACTTGAGCCTCTCCTGCTTGGTAATGAGCTTCTCTTTGGCTGCCCAGGAGAAACTGCAGAGAAGCCAGTTGTTCCAGACATGGGGGTGGGGTCGCCTCCCAAACAGCAAGGTGCACATGATACCCCTAGACATGCCCCTAGGTTTGACAAGGTTGACAGAATTGCCTGGCCTCCTTCCATCAGGAACTGTGCATGGAACATACCACCCTGCCCTGCAGACAGCATCTCTGAGCCTCGAGAGCTCCCCACTCACACGAGGGGCAACTCTGACCTTCACATTCCTGCAGTGAAGTTATTCCTTCCCTTTGGTTCTGCTGATGATAGCCTGGTTTTTCTTTCCCCAAGCCTGCGAGCACAGTTTGCTGAAACCCAACACAGAAAAATAATCATACTGAGAAGATGTAATTATACGGCCGCAGTCTCAATGGGAAAGTGCGGCAGGCTGGATTCTGGAGCCCACATCAGGAACAGCTGAGAAGCCCAACCGGAGATCAGAAGCAAAAGACAATTTTGAAGACCACTCAATCCAGGACCCACCAGGCCTTTGGCAGCTTGTTATTCTGATTGATGTTTAAATGGCACCAAAAACAAACAAAATCCCTGAATATCACAGCCTCTACTACCAACAGCCATCCTGATCCCATTGCTGCCAGGCTCAGAGCTCAAAGGCCACGATGGGGCCCAAGCACCCCTGGGTCCGATGACCGATCTGCATAGATGTTGAGTAACCCCTGATGAACTTTAGGAATGGGGAAGGCTCCAATCTCCCAAAAAGTCCAAACTCCAAGGACCAAGCCCACCTGACTCTCTGCCACCCATTCTTAAAGTGCCTAAGGATAACCCCAGTAATCGCACATCTTCTCCAAACCTCAGTGACTCTCTTTGGTAGATGAGGCAGGAAAGGCCCACAGTGAGCTGATCTGTGGCCACTGAGGATCATACCTATGTCCTCTTCTTCTCCATCGCCCTTCCAGCTAAATCTGACGTACACTAATCTCCATGCTGTTTCTAAGAGACACATGACTGGTCAACAGTTATCTTCCTGAATTGATCAGGCGGTCACTTAAGACTCCCAGAGAGACCTTCCAAATGGTTAATAGCTTACTCATGACCTTTATGAGGAAGGCATCTTAAGAATCAGACTCAGGAGGCAGCCAGACTGGCCAGGGAAATACAGACCCATCGCTTTACTAACAGGACAAACTGGGCCAGGCCGACAGGGCCCCTGGGCCTCGGTTTCTCCCATCTGTAAACTGGAGATGCCACGAGCTGCTCCAAAGGACAGGAGGGCTCCCCCAGCAGAACAAGCTGACAACCCACAGCCCCGACTCTGCGATGCGGTCAGAGCCCGGCTCGACTCACAGGACTATTGTGAGGACCCAAATGAACTAAGGCAGGAGTGGTGCTTGGAGGCGCCCCGGGCCTGTTGGCTCCCCGCCCACGGACTTGCCTCTTCTCTCAAGGAGTCGGTGTCGCTGAGCTCGCTCATAATGAGTCAGTCACAAGCACTGCCCTCACAGAGCCCACTTTGGAGGGGTTTGAAGTCACATCCTGCCTCGCCTCACTCGACATGATTTATTCCACCCCAGGAATGCAGCTCATTTCCCAGAATTTTGTAAAGAACTTTAGTTAAAGAGTTTGATCTTGCAGGGAGCTCCATTTACGGCTCAGCTGTGGGGGGGTGGGGACCTCAGCTCTGCTCAGACCTATGGGTGGGAACCACACAAGTCAGCGCTGCAAGACCGCTCCTCCACCAAAGGAGCATCCCATCCTGGGGGCGCCATTTTTATTTTTTTAATCTCAAGTCGCAATAGAAAAGAATTAATTTAAAAGCTTTATCATAAATATGCAAACGTGTCAAACAAAAGCTTCACAAAATGATGTATACACCCTAGGCACTCTGATATTTTCCATTCAAATCTATTTAATTTCTAAGACTACTGGTTGCCACCAATAAGCTCAGGACCCACCAGTGAGTCTCAGTTGATAGTCTGAAAAACACCCATCTGACTCAGCCTTCACTGGGTAGATGAGTCTCAGACTCAGCCAGCAGCTTGCCCAAGATCACACAGTGAAGTTCACAAGGAGAAGTTCAAGTCCAAAGCCAAGCAAGGTTCTCGGGCTGTCAAACCTTGGGCAGGTAAGATGGCAGCTGTAGCAGCCCAGTCACCTAACATGGGTTGGACGGTTGGTCCCCCGCTGCTCCCATCTTTTGATCCAGACAACCTCAGTAAAGCCATGGCAGGTATCCTAAGGCCTCTGCCGCATTCCCTGCTCCCCACCGTCTCCCTTAAAAAAGAAAGAGGCTGACACTCAGAGAGATGAAGTGACCTGACTGGATCTGGAGGTTTAGGAAATGTCCTTTGAGGACCTGGAGTCTGGCTGAAAGATCACAAGGACAGAAAGAAAGAGCCCAGTTTCCTCTGTATGCAGAGTCCACAACTGATCAAATCCACTACATTCAAAACCTCACCACTCAAACCTCAAGGCCTGGCCCCACAAGGAAGAGACGCCCAGAAGTGCTATGATATTAAAGGCTTAATACAGATCAGATGGGAGAGGAAGGCCACTGCCCCAGGAAAGTGCCCTGCACACAGTACATCTTAGGACAGTGTCACCTAATCCCACAGTGAGCAGACCCTCCTGCCTGAGCGTGTGTGTGTGTGTGTGTGTGTGTGTGTGTTTATATACAGATATGCAGAGACATATGTTTATACACATACACACATTCTATAAACAGGAAACCCAAAGTCCCCATCTCTCTAGATCAGTGGTTCTGAACACTTTCAGCCTTCAAAGACCCCTTTGAGAATTGCTTGAAGGCTGTGAACCCTTTGTGTACCATCTTAGAGGTACATCTACAGAGAGCCTCAAGCACAGTCCTGGGACTTTTAGGAGCCCCCTGGTTACCAGCTCAAAGGCAAAGGGGCATTGGAGTGGCTTCCTTCTCCACCAAGGCAATGTGAACTTATTTGGAAGGATTTTCTTCCTTCATTTTCCTCCAGAAGGTTAAAAAGAGGTCCAAGGAAACAAAGCTGTGGTCGGGACGACCCAAGAGGGAGAGTCCGCGTGGGAAGTGGAGGACCTGGCCCCGCTGCTGGGGTAGGAGGCCGCCTCCCTGGGGTGCTCTCATCACTGGACAGCAGAAACAAAAATCCAGACTGAACAGCAAACCATCTCTCTTCTCTGTTTGCATCCCTTGGGCCTGTTCTCCACTGATCCAGCCATGTGCCAGCCCTGGGCACACCGGCTGCTGGGCAGGCACAGTCACATTCTCCAGAGAAGCCAGGATGGACAGGCAGCAATCCAGGGCCTGTAGTCACCCCAGGGGAAACAACCCAAATAGGAGCCATGAACAGGATGAAGATAAAACCTGCATATTTCACACTTTAGACAAAAATTAACAGTTCCTAGAGCAGGTAGTGGTAGCATCTGCGTCTCAAAGTCTGGCAGCCTGGCCGCAGGGATGAGCCCACCACATCCGTCACTAGAAACCTAGGCGCTGCTTATTTGATAGCTTACCGAGGATCACTATTTTGCCTGGGCCACAAGCTGGGCCTAGGGGAGCCAACGCTGGTGAGAGAACTAGCTGCAGCCCCTACCTTAGGGAGAAGCCGGATTCAGCCACCTCAGCCGGCCCAGGGAGAAGCCTCCCCTCCCTCCATGCAGATGTGAGCGTGAGCGCGCGTGCGCGCACACACACACACAGTGCGGGATCAGCGCAGGGTTGGATGTGGCCACTGGAGTCTCCATATCCAGGGACCCTGGGAACGTAATTTCACCATTCTGCAGCTCCCTTTCTTCGTCTGTACAACGGGAATCACAAAGCCCATGGCATAGAACCGTGCTTCTCACGGTAGATCTCATGATCATACACGACAACCCAGACTTGGAGGCAGGTTCCATGAGTGCCCTGCTTTGCAAAGCCAAAGCCCAGGAGATTTCAGTGAGTTGCTCCAGGGCACAGGGAGTAGTAGCTGTTGGTGCCTAGGAGCAGCCAGCAAGGTTGGTAAGACCTGGTGACCAGCAGTGAGCGATGGGTCAGAAACAGGAGAAAGCCTGGCACGACCCACAGTCTTCCATGCCCTCCAGAACCTCCAGAAGCAAAGCGGCAGCTGCGGTTCTCCTGGCTGCCACTGACCCCCTGTGCCCAACCCCTTGCAAACTCCTTTAACCCAATTTCTCTATGATGAATGTGTTGGGAGGGGGGTTTCTCCCCCAGCCCCTCCCAGCTGTCCCCGTAGGATCCCACTGAGGAGGCAAGAATTTAACGCGCCTCCTGACCACCAAAACCAGTGTGAAATGTCCCGGGTCCAAGAGCACAAAGGCCACCCACTAAAGCCCCGGAAAGGCCTAGAATCCTGCCCCAGCCCCTGATCCCTGATCCTTGCTCAGGTCCAAAACGGAGTATCACATTCTTCAGATTCTTGTCTGAAAGCCAGAAAGGCAGGCGGGCGGGGGTGGGGGTGTAGGAGGGCTCTTTGCCATTTCAACCTAAGGATAATTAAAGCCTGCAACTTGCTTTAAAGGGGAAGAGAGTCACCATTTTTCAGCCTCTAACACACAGATCTGTCTCAGGTGTGCAGGGAAGAAGGTTGGAAGTGTGAAGCCACAACGAGGATAGGGCCTGATGAATTCCACCATGCTCGCGGCCAGTAATTAATCCCACGATGAGGCATTCTTCATGAGCACTTGGCAAGGCACAGCTACCTCCTCCTCACCCTGGCAAGCACAGGAGACGGTTGGTGGGTGGCAGGCCCAGCTCTGGGCAGAAGGCAGGCTGAGAATAGCAGGCTGCTGGGCTCGGAGGCAGCCAGGAGATGGCTAGGAGGTGGGAGCAGTGCTGGAAGGCTGAAGGGGAAGCAGCTATGGATCCATACAGAAGCCAGGCTGTGCCCAGGTCACACACTGGCCATCCACCCCAACCTGCTGCCCACTGCCCTGTCTTACTTAGAAGGAGCAGGGGTGGTGGTTCTTTACACCTGACACCAGAAGCCAAGGAGTCAGCAGGCCGACAGCCACTGTATACAAAAGCCTGAAAGTCTACAAGCCCCTAGCTTCACAAACACTTACAGGGTCAAGTAGGACGACAGGGCAGAAAAGGCAATGGAAGCAGATACAGAAAATGATTGGCCTGAAAATTAGAGGAGCAGGGAGAGGACTTGAGATCTCTCACCTGCTACCTGGGTCAAGGCACTTAGCTTCGCTGAGCCTCAATTTCCCCAGCTCTAAAATGGCAACAATAACCTCAGATATGCAGATGACAATACCCTTATGGCAGAAAGCAAAGAGGAACTAAGAGGAGAGTGAAAAAGTTGGCTTGAAACTCAACATTCAAAAACTAAGATCCTGGAGTCAGGTCCCATCACTTCATGGCAAATAGATGGGGAAATAATGGAAACAGTGACAGACTTTATTTTCTTGGGCTCCAAAAATCACTGCAGATGGTGACTGCAGCCATGAAATTAAAAGACACTTGCTCCTTGGAAGCTATGACAAAACCTAGACAGCAGATTAAAAAGCAAAGACATTGTCACCAAAGGTCCATCTAGTCAAAGCTATGGTTTTTCCAGTAGTCATGTATGGATGTGAGAGTTAGACCATAAAGAAGGCTGAACATCAAAGAATTGATGCTTTTGAACTGTGGTGCTGGAGAAGACTCTTGAGAGTCCCTTGGACTGCAAGGAGATCAAACCAGTCAATCCTAAAGGAAATCAATCCTGAATATTAATTGGGAGGACTGATGCTGAAGCTGAAGCTCCAATACTTTGGAAGAGGTGACTCATTAGCCAAGACCCTGATGCTGGGAAAGACTGAAGGCAAGAGGAGAAGGGGATGACAGGATGAGATGGTTGGATGGCATCATTGACTCAATGGACAGGAGTTTGAGCAAGCTCCGGGAGATGGTGAAGAACAGGGAAGCCTGGTGTGCTGCAGTCCATGGGCTCGCAAAGAGCTGGACACTCCTGAGCAACTGAACAACAACAAAATGGGAACATTAATACTATCACTTTGGTGGGACTGGGAGACTTCAAATGTAATAGCCTGAGTGTGACTGCAACCTTCATAGTGATTAAAAAAAAAAAAAAGATTTGGGGCTTCCCTGGTGGTCCAGTAGAAGTTGGTTCACATTCCCAACTCAGGGAGCCTGGGTCTGATCCCTAGTTGGGAAACTAGATCCAACATGCTGCCACTAAAACCCAGCACAACCAAACAAATAAATAATAAAATAAATACCTTTTTAAAAAATAGATGAAAACTGGTTTGTTAAAAATGGACAAAATGAAAGACATCCAGCAGTTTCTTGGGCAAGTACTAAGTGCTTATCATGGGCCACGTGCAGTGCTAAGGGTCCCAGTGGCAACTCCTCTAATAGAGGCAGGGACACCAGCAAGTATGGTCAAGAAGGGCTGAGATGGAGACCAGCGCGGGAAGGCAGGGGAACTGCCAGAGCAAGGGAAGCTCTCCTGGCAGCCATCCGACACTTCGGCCGGCAATTGGGACTCTAGATTTATAGTTCTGCACCAGTTTGCCACAAGCCTTTCCCCTTCCTCACATAAAAGCAGTGTTTATGGCTCATCGGAGGGGAAGCCATCTCCAAGAACACTTGGTCCACGAGAAGGGGCGGGGGTGGTGTGCCATCACTCTTATAAGGAAGGCAGAGAGACCTAGAAACTGGTCCATCCCCGGTCCATTCCGTGGGCCCAGTTACTGAAGCACTTTGAAGACAATGAGTGGAACTCAAGAGAAGAGAGGATGAAAGCAGACAGAAGGAAAAGGGAAGGCAGGGGAGGGTATGGGGACACATTTACTAGGGCCCCCCCAAATCAGGCATTGTACAGAGTGCCTGCCACACTTCAGCTGCCCAAAGGCACCAAGAGGTAGGATATCAATATTACCCAGATTTTACAGATGAGCAAACGGGGGTCCAAAGCAGTTAAGAAACAACTGAGTGTCCATCAGTGGGTCCCTGGTTAGAGAGGCCACCCCAACACACACACTCCCACTCCCTTCTCCCCTCTCATGGGCTGTTCCATGCCCTCCCCCCAAATTCACCTGCTGGACCTCAGAATGTGGCTGCATTTGGAGAGAGGGTCTTTAAAGACGTATTAGGTGAAAAGGAGACAGTAAGAGTGGGCCCTAATCCAATCTGACTAGTGTCCTAAGAGGAGGAGGAGGTTCAGACACAGGAACACAGCAGGGATGAGGGCAGCTGACTGAAAGCCAAGGAGAGAGACCTCAGTGAAAGCCAACCCTACGGGCACTTTGATCCTGAACTTCCAGCCTCGGGAACTGTGAGAAATAAATTTCTGTTGTTTATGTGGCCTGGTCTGTGATTCTTCCTAAATGCCTTCACCTGATCATCCTTCTCCATAGCATAATGACCTGCCACAGTGAGCCTGTCTGTCTGGCTGCCATCTGCTTTTCCCCACTGGAATGTCAAAGACAGGCTTTGGTTACTTCTATCCAATCATGTATCCACAGAACCGAAACAGTCTCCAGCACACAGCCAGCATCTGATACATATTTAATGAATAAATAAACTGAGTGAAAATGGGATTTAAACCCAGCTGCAATGGCACCCCACTCCAGTACTCTTGCCTGGAAAATCCCATGGACGGAGGAGCCTGGTAGGCTGCAGTCCATGGGGTTACGAAGAGTGGACACAACTGAGTGACTCCAAAAAAAAAAAAAAAAGATTTGGGGCTTCCCTGGTGGTCCAGTAGAAGTTGGTTCACATTCCCAACTCAGGGAGCCTGGGTCTGATCCCTAGTTGGGAAACTAGATCCAACATGCTGCCACTAAAACCCAGCACAACCAAACAAATAAATAATAAAATAAATACCTTTTTAAAAAATAGATGAAAACTGGTTTGTTAAAAATGGACAAAATGAAAGACATCCAGCAGTTTCTTGGGCAAGTACTAAGTGCTTATCATGGGCCACGTGCAGTGCTAAGGGTCCCAGTGGCAACTCCTCTAATAGAGGCAGGGACACCAGCAAGTATGGTCAAGAAGGGCTGAGATGGAGACCAGCGCGGGAAGGCAGGGGAACTGCCAGAGCAAGGGAAGCTCTCCTGGCAGCCATCCGACACTTCGGCCGGCAATTGGGACTCTAGATTTATAGTTCTGCACCAGTTTGCCACAAGCCTTTCCCCTTCCTCACATAAAAGCAGTGTTTATGGCTCATCGGAGGGGAAGCCATCTCCAAGAACACTTGGTCCACGAGAAGGGGCGGGGGTGGTGTGCCATCACTCTTATAAGGAAGGCAGAGAGACCTAGAAACTGGTCCATCCCCGGTCCATTCCGTGGGCCCAGTTACTGAAGCACTTTGAAGACAATGAGTGGAACTCAAGAGAAGAGAGGATGAAAGCAGACAGAAGGAAAAGGGAAGGCAGGGGAGGGTATGGGGACACATTTACTAGGGCCCCCCCAAATCAGGCATTGTACAGAGTGCCTGCCACACTTCAGCTGCCCAAAGGCACCAAGAGGTAGGATATCAATATTACCCAGATTTTACAGATGAGCAAACGGGGGTCCAAAGCAGTTAAGAAACAACTGAGTGTCCATCAGTGGGTCCCTGGTTAGAGAGGCCACCCCAACACACACACTCCCACTCCCTTCTCCCCTCTCATGGGCTGTTCCATGCCCTCCCCCCAAATTCACCTGCTGGACCTCAGAATGTGGCTGCATTTGGAGAGAGGGTCTTTAAAGACGTATTAGGTGAAAAGGAGACAGTAAGAGTGGGCCCTAATCCAATCTGACTAGTGTCCTAAGAGGAGGAGGAGGTTCAGACACAGGAACACAGCAGGGATGAGGGCAGCTGACTGAAAGCCAAGGAGAGAGACCTCAGTGAAAGCCAACCCTACGGGCACTTTGATCCTGAACTTCCAGCCTCGGGAACTGTGAGAAATAAATTTCTGTTGTTTATGTGGCCTGGTCTGTGATTCTTCCTAAATGCCTTCACCTGATCATCCTTCTCCATAGCATAATGACCTGCCACAGTGAGCCTGTCTGTCTGGCTGCCATCTGCTTTTCCCCACTGGAATGTCAAAGACAGGCTTTGGTTACTTCTATCCAATCATGTATCCACAGAACCGAAACAGTCTCCAGCACACAGCCAGCATCTGATACATATTTAATGAATAAATAAACTGAGTGAAAATGGGATTTAAACCCAGCTGCAATGGCACCCCACTCCAGTACTCTTGCCTGGAAAATCCCATGGATGGAGGAGCCTGGTAGGCTGCAGTCCATGGGGTTACGAAGAGTGGACACAACTGAGTGACTCCACTTTGACTTTTCACTTTCATGCACTGGAGAAGGAAATGGCAACCCACTCTAGTACTCTTGCCTGGAGAATCCCAGGGATGGGGGAGCCTGATGGGCTGCCGTCTATGGGGTCACACAGAGTCAGACACGACTAAAGCGACTTAGCAGCAGCAGCAGCCGCTTCTAGAGTCACCCACTCCCTTCCCCATGCCCCACTGCCACCTTCTGCTTTATCCAATTCTCTATTTCTGTACCCATCTCTGCTCCTCCAATATAAAAGCCAGTAAATAATTTTAAATAGTGTAAGTCCAAAGATAATCTCTAGCCTATAATCACTACCAAACTGTAGTATAAACAAGGTGACAGGAGATGTAAAAAAGATACACAACAGACTTCATCTCAACCACTAGGGAACATTATCATCTACTAAGTGCTGAAACCCCCAGCTAATGTGTTGTTCTTATTAGTAATTTTAAGTCAATATGTAAAAAATAAGGTTAGGTTAGGTTTAGAGTTTGTTTTTGGTTTTCTGAGTGTGTATTTAATGGCGGGGGCGGGGAGGGAGGGGATTGAGGACCACGACAGAGCTCTTCTACTCAAACTGATCCAAAACCCCACAACAGCCTGGAGTGGGGACCCGGTGAGGTTGGTAAAACCTGAAACAGGACCACAGAAGTGTCCAAGTGACCACATCCCACCCTGGCCTTCTCACTCTCCGAGCAGGAGGGTCTTTGCTGCTCTCTAAGAAGATAGCAGAATTCCTGCCAAGCAGCTCCCTTGAGCTGGGAGCTGGGGCTAGGGGGGACCAGTGCAGCAAAGAGATGGAAAGAGTGAAGAAACGGCAGCAAGGAAGTCATTTATCTGGAATGAAAGAGAATGCCAGAGCAAAGACACAGCATTCCAGATTCCAGGCCCTTGACCACCCATCTTCTCCGCTTGCACAGAGCCCCAGAGAGCTCCTTCACGGTTGTAAACATCTTCCTGCTCATAAGCAGCCACTGGGATTCTGAAACTTCCTCTTTACAACAAAACGACACTGCTGCAACTTGTTGCTGCAACTGGTTCCTTCCCCAGAGGCAGGAGCCGCAGCAGAGCCCAGGTGGCCTGCCTGGCTTTGGACAGTTCAGGGACATCCCCCCCTACCCTCACTGAGCCCACCCTCAGCTGCCTGCCACTCATGGTCACCAAGGGGCCTCCCTTCGGAAGGCCAGGGGCTAGTTCCCCAGCCTCTCCGTTGACAAGGTCCCTTGGAGGCTCTGTCCCTCACTCCTCCCCATCCCACCCCAACTCCCCATGTGTCTTCTGGCCCAGACCTGTATGAACCACTCAAGGAGATGGGGGGACACGAAGATATTCCTCCAGTGAGCCCAGAAAGCTCTCCCAAGTCCAAGTTCCTGTGCTTTCTCATCACTGATGACAAAGTGGTTTTACCTGTTTTTCATCAACTCAACCTGGGCGTGTAAGCAGCCACTTTCTCCCATGCTCACCCCCATCACAACCCATAACAGCCAAGTGAAGTGATTCTTCCCTGGGCATAGACTGTGAGCCCCTTGAGGGCAGGGCCTGGAATGTCTCATCCTAGGCACCCAGCAGTTTCTTTCCTAAAACAGATGCTCAGGATACACTTACTGAATGAATGAATTTCCAAAAGACTCAATAAAACCCATGGACCTTTCTGGCAAAGTCAGTAATGGTTCTTTCCCACAGTGGACCATAACGTAGCCATTAAAATAATAATTGTGGAGCCTGTTGCAACATAGGAAACTTTATATTACAGCACTGAGTAAGTTAGAACACACGACAATATCTAATTTAATATTTAATTTTAGTATTTAATTTTGCAAAGTATGCATGTCTATGGACAGGAAACCCAGAAAAATGCAAAGGGTGGATAGGGTGAGGGCAAATTTGTTTCTTGCTAGTTTTGCTGTTACATTATTTGAGCTATAAACAAACCTCCACCCCCTTTTCTTTTCCTTTAAAAAAGGAACTGATTCCAGTAACAATTATGTCTCTCTCAACACTCCATGAAAAAAATCTCATCCCAAGTCCTTCAGCTGGCTGACCACATAACCAGAGGGCACAGGCAGAATTCCCAGCAGGCATCCAGAGGTTAAGGCCCTGGGAGTGGAATCCTGCACCCCCACATTTCCCAGGAAATGGTACAGGGTAGCAAGCCTTATTGGGCCATTTAGGCTGCTTAAGGGGCTTCAAGATGGGGCTGGGGCCCAGGGCCACTTAGGAGGAAAGGAAATCTCTTACTAGCCCATAGTGACTCAGAGGGCCTTGGTGACCTGAATCACCCTTGTACAAAGCTCTGCTGAAGTCTGAGCAACTGAACAAGGTCCCAGCCCTGTTCCCTGGACATGCTGTGCCACGTCCCCACCGTGCAAACCAGCTCAGATGCTGCCTTCTCCAGGAAGCCTTCTCAGATCCCCCTGGGCCCACAGCATTCTAGTGGGACGCTAAGAGCTCTTGGACACAAGAGTCCCTGAGATCTTCCCCTCCTTATTTCCAGAGCCCAGTCAAGCACCCAGCACACACTGTAAAGCCCTGAGTGGTTACCAAATGAGCAGACAGACAGACACATGAGGCAGGAAGGAATGCACTCTGCAAGTGGACTTAAGAAGCGCCAACTGTGGAGATGGTGGCAGGCTCTCTGGCTGGCTGGCTCCCAGTGACCAGCCAGGGGCCCTTCAATGGCAGGCAGACACAGCAGCCGGGGCTCACCACACACACTTGAAAAATGGCCGGTTGAGGTTAAAGGTGAAGTCAGTAGCCAAGGCAACACTATCAACCTCGCTCCAAGCAGCCAACTGCACTACGAATGAGGAGCCCAGTTCTGCCGCAGCTCCAAAAGTTCTGCTCCTCTCATCAGTTCTTGGCCACAGGTGAGGGAGGAGGCTTGGGAACCAGTCCAACCCTTCACTGTCAAGTGACAACAGGCAAGCCCAGGAGTGAAGGGCATCAGCAAGGTCACACAGGGGTCAGAGCACACGAGTGTGAATCAGGCTCAGTCTCCTCATCTGTAAAGTGGGGGCAAACTTCCTACCTCCCAGAAATGAGGGAAGAATTAAATAAGAGAATCATGTAAAAACACTAACACAGTACCTGGTACATAGCAAGTGGTCAATAAAACTTAACTCTTATTATTATTACTATTATTGGTAGAGCTGGGACTTCAGCCCAGACATCCTGATTCCTAGCCAGCGCCCTCCCACCAGAGCTCCTTCCTTCCTTCCCCATCTTCCCTCCTCCCCACCAGGCAATTCTAGCCTCCAGGAAGCTCAAGCTGACACAAGCCGCCTCATGTCCCAAGTTTCTGTCCCCATGTCCCAACTCCCTAGTAGAGTCAGGCTCCTGAGCCAGAGGCAGGCTCTCTGCCCTTGTTCCCACTAAAGCCCAGCAGGTCCAGCACAGGGAAGGTCATGCAGCAGGAAGGAGTCCTTTGATGACTGACTTGGCCAAGAAATTTGGGATCAATACCCAACAGCTGACTCTTCAATATTAAAAAATAGACAAAAACTTTAAAAGAGCTCTCTGCAACAAGAAAAAAGGAAAAAGAGCTCCCTGCTAACAACTTTCCTATCCCAGGAATTTTCAGATAAGTACTAAGCACCCGCCTTTTGTGAGACAGAGAGATCACTAAGTGGCATTCTAGAGCTTCGGCTGCCCAGGCCTTCACATCCCAAGCTTACAGCTAAGTATAGTGAGACTTGAACTCCACTCACACAAGAAGGACGAGGGATCAAGGCCATGCAGGGTGCTGGTGAGGACTTGCTGATAAAGAGATGAAACAAGACCCTACTTCTGACCTCTCAGTTCAGCCTTCACCCCCATTTCAGCCCAATTAGATTAAGTCACCCAAATGGTTCCAAATGCCTCTTTATGTTTATCAGACAGGAAGCTGCCTTCTCCAGCCCAGGGCCTTATGCAAAACACAGGAAACTCGGTGGCTTTTGAACACCAGACAACTCGAAATAAAGGTGCCTTGGCAGCCTTGTAACAGTTTTTTTTTTAATCCTTAAACCGGTTCAGATCTGCGTCACCAGCCAAACTGTGTGATCTGGGAAAAAGAATGCAAAGGTCATAGGCTTAGAAAACCTCAGTCTCCAAGCTCAAGGAATCTTCCCACAGGTTCCTCAGTCATCTCACCATGCCTTATCATTAAGGGACAGGCTTAATTTAAAATCTTTAAAACCTGAACATAAAACCTCATACCACCCAAAGACAGAGGAAGTTGGTGACAACCTGAGAAGGGGAGGAAGAGGAGGACAAGAACTAAGCCACTTGGTGTGTGTTTCTATGCAAGTTACAACAAGCCTATAAAAGAAGCATCTCCATGTGGCCAATGAGGAAGCTGAGACTCCAGCCTAACAGTTAGCAGGAGCAAAGGCAGAGGTCTGGTCCCAGCTCTGCCAGAGCCAAAGCCCTGGTGTGGTTCCCTCTACATGGGTTTTGTATCGAAAATACAACTAATCAATCACTCAAGACCTTAAGTGACTTAAAATTACTAGAAACCAGGACTAGCTGCAGAGCAGTGGAAAGCCGATGTGGTTCTGCGTGGCCCACCTGCCGCCTGGCACTGCCCCATGTGAAATATTGATTTTTTGAGCCGCAGGAACTTCCAGCCCAAGTGGAACTGTCCAACTGGAAGAAGTTCAGAGAAACTCAAACCACTTCCCACCCCATTTCTTAACTCTTGGGCCCCTCCCCGCCCCCAACCCCCAAAAGAAAACGATTAAGGGTGTGGAAGAACAGACTTAAGCAAAGATGAAAGGAGCTAAGTACGTGTTGCTGGGCTGAACAGTGTGTTAAGGCGAGATTTCCGTACTATTGTCGAGTCTTTATGAAAATTTGCTCCGGTACACTAAGACTTTCCGTGACCCCAACTCCCTTTGGTCCCCGGTCTCGAAAGATGGTTGAGTCTCACTCAAACTCAACTGGGACAGTACCCGTCCCCCGCCACGTGTCGTCACTCTCCTCACTTTTAATATTCTAGGGAAGACTCGAAGGGTCGTCCGAGTCATCATTTCTTAAACGGACGGTTACGTCCTTTGTGTCCAAGCTAGGGACCGACCCCTTAAAGGGGACCTCTTCCTTTACCGTTCGGGGAGGACATAAGAACGGACCTTTTAGGGTACCTGTTTCCTCGGACCGTCCGATACCAGGTACCCCAGCGTCTCAGTCTGTGCTGATACGTTGACTCGTGTATGTGTGTCCTAGGAAAGGTAGAGTCTGTGAGATGCTAGGATTCATTTAAGTCATCTCTCCTGACATGACAACGACGACTGAAGAGAGAGAGAGAGACAAAAAAAAAAAAAAAAAATGGCGTATGGGATCTTAGTTGCTGGATCAGGGATAGAACCTGTGCCCCCTGCAGTGGCAGTCTGGACCACTGGACCGCCAAGGAAGTCCCTGTTGATTTTTCTTTTAAGCCGGGCATCATTCAGAATTAGAGTTAAATGAAAGAAAAAGGAAACATGAGATCGAAGTTTCCAAAATAACGTCCATGGAGGTAAGAGAGGGACTCGCCTCGCAGAGGCCCCCTGTTCCTCTGGGCACCAGCGTAAGAACCATAAGGACCAAGAGGCACCAAGGAAGTGAGAGGCACCCTGAGAGGCACCAAGGAAGTGACCTTCAAGAGGGAGGGGAGGGGAAGCTCAAGAGCACTTCAACTTCCCTGCAGGCTGCAGCCCCACCTGCCCAGGCAGGAAGCCACACCTTTCAGTGGCAACTTCCAGAAGACCCTGCAAGGGTCTCTCCAGCCACAGAGGAAGGCTTCCCCACCCAGGGCTGCAGATGAAGACAGCTGCTGAGGGCACTGTCGTGAGATCGCCCTAGATGGCCTGGCCCTCAGCCAACGGTTGGCCAGGGGCCTTTTCTGGGCCCATCCTGCCCAGGCCTGGGGGTGCTGTGTCCACCCTGGGTGCTGGAATCACCTCGGGCCACAGACACCAGTCAGCAGAATAGGGGCCTGAGGCTTTCTGACAGCAGCCTGCCTGCCTCGGTTACTTTTTAAAGAGAACTGCATCAGACACAAGGGGGCAGCTCCCCGCCTGCTCCCCAAATATCTGGTGCCATCAAAGCCTGAGGGGCAGGTGGGGGCAGACAGAAGGGGGCAGATACAGGCTGGCATCCCGCCTTCAAACCACCCGCCCATGGGGTGGCAGGCCCGTTTTAGACCCAGGCTCATTGTGCGTACTCATGTGTGACTCACATCACCTTTCAAGAGGCCTAGAGCTGCCTGGCAGGGACACGGGCCTGCCTGTGGCCCTAAAGGGGTCTTCCACCAGCTGTGCTACAGAAAAGAGCCAGCTCAGGAGTGAGCTGAGCCTGAGTCTTCTCTGGGGCCCACACTGTGCAAGGCTATGGCAGTTCTTCTTGAGGAGGCTAGCGGGGCTCTCCAATTCAAAACCCCCCTCTGATCACATTTTCTTGAGAATTTGGGCTTTTCCAATGTTATTAATGTTATTAATACATAAAAACCACAGGCCAGATCTCTGAGGGACAACTGGAGATGAGGTGGGTTGCAATGACCCCAAGTTTACAAATGAGGAAGACCCAAGAGAATTAAGGTCTGGTCTGGCCTCCTGGTCAGGATGGGTTCCCCAGGAAAGGACAAGTGGACAGCGTGGAGCCAGGGGGATTGTGGGAAAGCTGGCAAAAGGGCTTCCTAGAATACATTCCAGACACGTCCCGCAGGCTTCCTTTACTCATACAGCAGAGAAAAGGCAATCAAAGCATCTACCATTTTCCAGAAACCAAGGGAAAGGATCAGAGTACACATTTGTTTAAAGGGGTTAGTCTGGTGATAATATGACATCATGGAGAAGAAAACAGGCCCCAAAATGTTCCAACCACAGAGCAATTCAGTCCATTTTTAAGACCCTTCCTCCTCCCCTGCACGTGGCAGGCACTCAGTATGCAATCTGAGATCTCAAGCAATGCATTTTAAAAGCAGAGACCCCCAAGACTGGCCAGCCAACCACTTATTTTTGTTGTTAGTAAAACTAACAAAAATTTCAATTTCTGACTATTTAAGTAGTCAACACACGTAAAAAGGCATTTAGTGGAAAAAGCAATGCTCACCCCAGGCTCTGGCTTCCTGGGCCCTTTCTAGAGGCAACCACCACTGTTACTTGGGTTTCTGTAGCTTTCCATGCACAGAGCGGAGGCATCATACCATGATTCGCACAGGAGGCAGCAACATGTATCCCACTTTGTATCAAGTTTTATCCTCTTAAAATATATCTTGGAGAGCATGCCCAATCAGTACCTATAGGTACTCAGTCTCGATTTTTTAAGGGCTTCAAGGATTCCCACTATACAGCTGTACCATGATTTATTTGACTGTCTTAATGGGCAGTTAGCTTATTTCCTGTCTTTCTCTAGACAATGCTACAAAGAATATCCTTGGACATTTCCTTCTGCATGTTTGAGTTTATCTGCCCGTGGGTTCCTAGAAATCAGTCAGAAGGACCATGCTTTGACAGATACTGCTCAACTACCTTCTATAAAGAGAGTTGTTACAACTTAGACCCCATCAGTAGGGCATGAGGGCACCTAAGAAACTGGGGCATTATGGAAAAATTTAAATTCCTGCATGTCTCAATTTCCCAAGCTCTCTTGGGTATAACTGGCAGACACATAAACTGACATGGTGTCTCTGTGAAGCAGTATGCGCCTTCTAGCAAAATCAAATGTACCCCCGACCAAGGCCAGAGCCAGAAGCCGGGCCTCCAGACACTAGGTCCAGTGTACCTCCATGTCACCCCTAGCTCTCCCCTGGACCATGGAAGCTGTGCCTGAGAACTAAAACACAGTGAGTTCGTGTATCTTCTGCCTGAGTCGGGGCCCTGCAACAAGGCTAGTGAGCATAAGCTCATCACCAAGAACAACCAAGAGCATCAGCAGATCGGCCCCGGAACCACTTGTTTTTACCACTCAAGCTTTGTGGTCCATAAGCAAACACACACACATACACACACAGCACATCATTTTTAGAAGCAGAAAGAGCATTGAGCTAGGAGGCAGGAGAACCATCTACCCTTCCTATCCTGTCTCCTTACCTGACAACCCAGGGAATGAAGACTAATCACATACACTTTCTTAAAAATGTACACAGTCACTAGGTATCAGGCCCTTTACATACTTAATTTCTTTTAGTTCTCACATCTAACCCCGTAGGATGGGTATCATGACTCCTGTATTACAGATAAGGACACTGAGGCTTGGGGGGTTAAGTGACTTGCCTACAGTCATATAAGTGGCAGGGTCAGGATCTGAACACTGTCTAGTGCCAAAACTCAGGACTCCACTCTTCCCAGCTCTCATGAAGAACCGGATACCGTTAAGTCACAAGCCTACTGCTTCCCAGCGGGCAGTCGGGGTTCCATTCCGTTGTCACCAGCGGGCTTAAGCCCAGGGGCTCAGCACACCAAGGGTTAAAGCCGAGAGGCAGTGACTCTCTGGGGCTGCACAAAGGGAAAATGCACTTCCTGCCCCTGTGGGCAGAGATGCTGTTTTATGCTCAGCAAATTAGGAGGTTTGTTTAATTAAGACGACACACAGATTTTGTTATTCTAAATATTTTTGGAACATGATGCTTGGGAGGAAGCTGTCAAGGACTGGATTTTTTTTTTTTTCCTTTGCCTGGGGTTTCTCTACCCCCACCCCCACCAAGAGAAGGGTAGGGCCAGGCTCAGAGGAAAACAACAGCCAACCCCTCCTCTCCTTTTGAAATAAAGATGTCAAGCTGGTAAGGGCTGTCTAAAGTACTTTATGGAAGGATTAGCTAGAAGAGGAAGTGAAGAAAGCACAGTTAGCCTGGCTTCTAGCAATACCCTCCACCAGGCGACACAACAATGCAGCATTTTTTGAGTGTGCTTTTCTCCTTTTAAAAAGCTAACAGATCCGTGTTTTGTTTTTTTCTGGAGCAAGAACGGGCAAGAGGCAGGCTGTGATTAACATGCATCCTTCATCCAGTGAGAGGGAAGTTGTTCCATCTCCAACCCCTTAGGTTAAAAGTTTAAAAATAAAAAATAAAAGTCAGAAAGCCCTGCCCCTCTCTCTTCTTCTACCCTCACCTGCCCTTCAGACAAGGGGCCCCACAGAACGCACCTCTGGGGGTTGCCCTTCCCCAGACACTGCCTGCCAACCTGAGCGCCTGCATCTGCCATGGGCACTGCCGGGACTTGCTGAATCTGAAGAACAGAGCTTTCTCAGTGTCACCCTGCAGCCATCTGGGGGGCACAGTGGCTCTCAAATTACACTGAGCCATCTCTTGACGTTTTTAATTACACCTCAATTATCGTAAATGAGTCCTCACTTTCCAACACTGAATGCTTGCCTCGGTTTGGCAAACCTGCCAGGTCCTCCTTCCTCGAGGCAGCTTCTCTTCTCATCCCAGACAGAAGTGGCCCCTCTCAGAATTCCTCGAGTCCTTTGTCTGAGGACTGTTTGAGACGCTCATCACAGGCAGCTTCTGTATTTCAGTCACTGGGCCACTATTTCCCCCTGAGGACCGTAAACTCCCCCAAGGCAGAGGCCTCGGGGCTCCCCGTTGGCCGGGCTGGCTCCCTTCTCCCAATCCCATGACTCACAGCACCCTTCTAGGGTCTCTGTCATCTTCGCCTCACCTTAGAGTCATCTACGGATTTGTCTTGGCTCTCCCCTAAATGCCCCAGGGCACAGGCCAGGTCTTAGTCAACCTCACACCCCACCACCACCTGGCAGAGTCTCTGGCACAGAGGAGCCAGTTAAATATTTGCTCAATTACACATCTGTGTACCCTCCCCCCACTCCCAGCAGCCTTGTATATAAACTGACTAATATTAATCAAGTGACTGTCTAAATAGGCCTTCAACCAGCCTCCCTTCTTACCAATAAAGGGAATAAACCACCCGGTGAGGTTACAGGCTCAGACAGCACTCAGAAATGGCCACAGTGTTGCAGGAAGGCGCTAAGGTTCTTCCAGTTCAACAGTTACTCAACAGTTACTTTGCAATCCTGTTAAGCCTAGGAAAGGGTGCAGTGAACCCAGAAGCGGCTGGGTCTCTCAACTGCCCAGCGGAGAGAGATCCGCCGGTGCCTAAGACCTGGGACTTCCCGGGAACCTTTCCCCCACACCGGCTGGGTGGGGCCGCAGATAGCAGCCCGGGCGCTCACCCTGCCCCCACCTCAAGACAATCTGCAATCTGGTCCAGGAAGATACTCCGTCTCTGAGACACCTGGGCTCTTGGGGGCGCGGTGGGGGGATGGGGCTGTCTCTTATACACATCTGCCAAACTGTGTGATCTGGGAAAAAGAATGCAAAGGTCATAGGCTTAGAAAACCTCAGTCTCCAAGCTCAAGGAATCTTCCCACAGGTTCCTCAGTCATCTCACCATGCCTTATCATTAAGGGACAGGCTTAATTTAAAATCTTTAAAACCTGAACATAAAACCTCATACCACCCAAAGACAGAGGAAGTTGGTGACAACCTGAGAAGGGGAGGAAGAGGAGGACAAGAACTAAGCCACTTGGTGTGTGTTTCTATGCAAGTTACAACAAGCCTATAAAAGAAGCATCTCCATGTGGCCAATGAGGAAGCTGAGACTCCAGCCTAACAGTTAGCAGGAGCAAAGGCAGAGGTCTGGTCCCAGCTCTGCCAGAGCCAAAGCCCTGGTGTGGTTCCCTCTACATGGGTTTTGTATCGAAAATACAACTAATCAATCACTCAAGACCTTAAGTGACTTAAAATTACTAGAAACCAGGACTAGCTGCAGAGCAGTGGAAAGCCGATGTGGTTCTGCGTGGCCCACCCGCCGCCTGGCACTGCCCCATGTGAAATATTGATTTTTTGAGCCGCAGGAACTTCCAGCCCAAGTGGAACTGTCCAACTGGAAGGGATAGGCGCAGGGGGTTGAGGGGTGCAGTCCTGCCCTGGGCGTGGCCCCTGGACAGCAGGATATCAGGATCCTGAAGGGAGACATTTGGGGCGGGGGAGGTGGCGGGGTAAGCAGAAAACCCTGGATCTGGCCCAAACAGGCACGATGCAATAGCCCAGGGCGGATCCTCTAGGAGCAGAGCCCAGCTCTCCCCGCCTTCGCCCTGCTGGGGCGGTCCGCAGGTGCGCTGGAATCAGGTGCGCGCCGGGGTCGCGGAGGTTGGTGCGGGCCTTCCCGGGCCTTCCACTCCCAGGAAGCAGAGGCCAAAAGTCAAAGGATGTGGATCTGTGAGGGAGGGGGAAGTCTTTCCTGCCTCGCGCCGGGATCCCCGTCGAGTCCCCTTTCCCAAGTACCCGGCAGCACCTCTCCCGGTCCCCCTCCTCCGCCCAGCCGATCGCACCCGGGCGAATGAGGAAGTCGGGAGCCGAGGGCGGAAACCGGGCCAAGAGCAATGTCTGCTGCAGGTCGGTCCGATTCTGACTCAGGAGGACGCCCTGACAGCTGCCAAACGGTCCCCGCCTGCCCGCTACCTCCGTTTCGAAAACGCCCGGAAACTTTTCAAGGAACCGCCGCCCCGAGCCCCCCACCTGAACCTCGCCCAAGCGACCGTGTCCAAGGGACAGAGGCTGCCCGGAAGGGGTTAAAAAGTTTGCCCAACTTGGGCACTGGGCGAGGCGAGGGCGGGGCGCGTGCCCCGGCGGCAGGGGGAGGTCGAGGCTCCCGGGTGCCCGGGCTGCGGAGTGCGCCGGCGGGAGGAGGGGGTACGGAGGGTTTCCGGGAAGCGCCCGGCCCCAAGCCTTCCTCGGCTCCCCGGTCTGGCTTCCGTCGGCGTCTTCACCGAGCATCCGCGCGGGGGTCCCGGGGCCCTTCTATGAAGGGTGCCCAGCCCGCTCTCCCCCGCCCATGCCTGGTCGCCGGCCGCGCGGAGGCCGAGAACCACTCATCGGCCCGCTCGCCCATACTCCGCGCGTCCGGTCCCCGCCACCCCGCTCGCCCGCTCCGGGCGGGACCCGCCGGTGGGGCTCGCTCACCTGAACCTGGATCTGCCCCGGGGAACAGGCGCTGCTTCTCCCGAGAGGGCTTCCTCGAGCGCTTCGGGCGACGGCGGGGTGGGGCGAGCGCGCGAGGCGGGAGCTGCAGCAGGTCAGCCTCGCTCAGCCTTCAGTGCCCTGCCCAGGAACAGCTAGGATCTGCGCGCCTCACCGCACCCTGCGCGGCTCCTCGCCGCCCTGCCGCCCCGCCCCTCCCAGAGCGCGCCCACTCCGAGCCCAGCGCCGGCTGCGGGGCGGAGCCTGAAGGGACGAGCCCGCCCCCGAGCTGTCTCACCCACTCCGACCAGCTGCTGGTCATGATGAACAGACAGCTTGACCTGTGGAAAGGCAGTGGGTGGAACCTATAGGCCCAGAGGGGTGGGAATACGTTCTCCCCATCCGCCCCCATCTCCACCCTCTCCACCTTCCCCCGCTCTTCCTAGGCGGGAGCCCCGCCCCCTAAGGCGGGCGCAACGAACCGCCAGGTTCCAGGAGAAGGATTGACACAGAGAGAATCCAACCAGGAGGAGTAGAGTCTCGGCGGACTCCCGGCAGGGATTTTGGTGCATTGCCTGATTCCGGGCGAGGCCCGGCGGGAGCCGACTGAGAAAGTCCGGGCTGCTGACACTCCGCCCCGCGAGCTGTTTTCCCTGACCCATGTCATTCTGTTGATACCAGAACAGATATTAAGTACCATATATGGGAAAAGTGCTATTTTACAATGCAGATGGCCCGTGGGGGCGGACCTGGACTCAAGCCCCGGATCCGTTGTGGGCTCCCTGAGTTCCATTTTTGACCCTGTCTTTGGAGTGCGCACGCTGCAGTCTTTCAGCCTCCAGACCTCTGCTCCGGTGGGTTCCTTCAGCCTGGAGTGCCCTTCCGAGCCTCTCTTTACCTCCACGTGGTTAACTCGCACATTTCCTTTCAGATGTTTTTTCCAAAATGTTTTCTTGGGATTCTTCAGGCTGGCAAAGCGCACTGTGTGTGTGTTACTGCCCACAACAAGAGGATTACAGAATTTTTTTGTTTAATTTTTAAAAGATTTTGTTACATTTTTAATCCATCTGGAATTCATTTTAATTTTGGAGTGGGAAAGAAATCGAATATAATTTTTGTAATAGCCAGCTGTCCACACACCATCATCACCTACCAACTCATATATTCTTGGATCTGTTTCTGAGTTGTATCCATTCGTCTTCTGTGTGTTCCTGTGCCAGTTCCACAATACTTTAAGGATGGTAGCTCTATAATACATTTTATATCTAAGAGGGAAAATTTCTCATTACTCTCTCCTTTTGGAATGTTCTTCCTACTATGACTAAACTAGTCTTCCAAATGAGCTTCAAAAAAAGTATGATCCATAGGCAAGACAAAACCAGAAAAAAGATTTTGCAACTCTGTGACAAAGAATTACCAACAATATGTGAATATCAACAATATGCATCCATAAGGTAAACCCCAAATGCTTTAAAATAAAAATGGTCCAAAAAGGAACGGTCTATTTAAAAAGAAGGAATAAAAATGTCCATGGAATGCCATTTTTCACCTATGAAGTTTTTTAAAAAAGAATAAAAAATGTTCACCGTCAGCCAGGTTTAGAGATTACAGGTGAGAAAGTTGATCAGTTTTTCTGATAATTAATCATAAAGTAATAATTGGAAAAGCACACCAAGATGAGTTTAATAGTTCTTCTTTGCAGCATATATAACTTGCATTATTTTTCTAAAACTGGGAGAGACTCACCACAGCATCATCTTGCATTTATCTCTCATAGCACTTAACACACTAGATTTTTTAAAATATTTTTTACTTTATTTATTTTAATTGGATTACTTTACAATGTTGTGATGGTTTTTGCCATACATTAATATGAATTTGTCATAGGCATACATGTGTCCCCTCCATCCTGAAACCCCCTCCCACCTCTCTCTCCTCTATCCCTCTAGGTTGTTCCAGAGCACCGGCTTTGGGTGCCCTGTTTCAAGCATCAAACTCACACTGGTTATCTATTTTACATAAGGTAATGTATATGTTTCAATGCTGTTTTCTCAAATCATCCCACCCTCTCTTTCTACCACAATACTTTAAGGATGGTAGCTCTATAATACATTTTATATCTAAGAGGGAAAATTTCTCATTACTCTCTCCTTTTGGAATGTTCTTCCTACTATGACTAAACTAGTCTTCCAAATGAGCTTCAAAAAAAGTATGATCCATAGGCAAGACAAAACCAGAAAAAAGATTTTGCAACTCTGTGACAAAGAATTACCAACAATATGTGAATATCAACAATATGCATCCATAAGGTAAACCCCAAATGCTTTAAAATAAAAATGGTCCAAAAAGGAACGGTCTATTTAAAAAGAAGGAATAAAAATGTCCATGGAATGCCATTTTTCACCTATGAAGTTTTTTAAAAAAGAATAAAAAATGTTCACCGTCAGCCAGGTTTAGAGATTACAGGTGAGAAAGTTGATCAGTTTTTCTGATAATTAATCATAAAGTAATAATTGGAAAAGCACACCAAGATGAGTTTAATAGTTCTTCTTTGCAGCATATATAACTTGCATTATTTTTCTAAAACTGGGAGAGACTCACCACAGCATCATCTTGCATTTATCTCTCATAGCACTTAACACACTAGATTTTTTTAAATATTTTTTACTTTATTTATTTTAATTGGATTACTTTACAATGTTGTGATGGTTTTTGCCATACATTAATATGAATTTGTCATAGGCATACATGTGTCCCCTCCATCCTGAAACCCCCTCCCACCTCTCTCTCCTCTATCCCTCTAGGTTGTTCCAGAGCACCGGCTTTGGGTGCCCTGTTTCAAGCATCAAACTCACACTGGTTATCTATTTTACATAAGGTAATGTATATGTTTCAATGCTGTTTTCTCAAATCATCCCACCCTCTCTTTCTTCCAGAGTCCAAAAGTCTGTTCTTTACACCTGTGTCTCCTTTGCTGCCCTGTAAATAGGATCGTTAGTACCATCTTTAGATTCTATATATACGTGTTAATATACAGTATTTGTCTTTCTCTTTCTGACTTGCTTCACTCTGTATAATAGACTAAGGGTTTATCCACCTCATTAGAACTGACTCAAATGCATTCCTTTTTGCAGTTGAGTAATATTCTGTTGAGCACTAATACATTAGCTTTTAGTTGTCCATATACTTACTGTTTCCTCTACCTGAGCTAGGAGCTGCCAGAGAGCAGATAGGAAATATGCCCTAAATGTCTCTGTGAACCCAGAACTGACACAAGGCTTGACATAAAATGGTCTTAAGTGGATGCTTGAACAAGACTCAGAGAGCATCCATTTCCTTATCCATAAAATGAGCGTAATCACAGGGCCTTGCCTGCAGGACTGTTGGGGAGAACACAGGAGAAGTGGGCCTGTAAGTGTTTTATAAACTGCTAAGCAGTGTGTACTTAACAACAGAGCATTATCAATGATGATCGTATCTATTTTCCTCACCTTCAACCTCCTACACCACCTTCTCCAGAAAACTGAGGTCCCTAAGAAGATGGAAGGCCTGTCAGCTGAGCTCTGAATTCTCTCCTCATCATCTACTAGCCTGGATGCCTTCCTACTTCAGGAAACCCTCCTGCTTACTGTCAGACCTAACCCTTCCTCTGTCTCCTGGAACCTACACCCTGGTAGTATTTTAGAAAAATATTTTATCTATTTTGTCTGAGTATTAAAATAGTATTATGGTTGCTGTACATGCGTGCTAAGTTGCTTCAGTTGTGTCCAACTCTTTGCAACCCTATGTACGGACTGTAACCTGCCAGGCTCCTCTGTCCATGGGATTTCCCAGACAAGAATATTGGAGTGGATTGCCATTTCCTCCTCCAGGAGATCTTCCCAACCCAGGGATTGAACCCACGTCTCTTATATCTCCTGCAATGACAGGCAGGTTCATTACCACTAGCACCACCCAGGAAACCAGCCCATGGTTGGTAGAGAAAATACTAAAAAATAAATCAAAAATATCTACAACCTTACAAACTCACTATAGCACCTATTAACAAATCTTATTTCCTTCAAATCTTTCTCAGACTGAAGTCTGAAGTTGCTCAGTCGTGTCCGACTCTTTGCGACCCTATGGACTGTAGCCTATCAGGCTTCTCCGTCCATGGGATTTTCCAGACAAGAGTGCTGGAGTGGATTGCCATTTCCTTCTCCAGGGGATCTTCCCAACCCAAGAATCGAACCCTGGTCTCCCACATTGCAGGCAGACGCTTTACCGTCTGAGCCACCAGGGAAGCCCTTTCAAATCTTTCTACACATACATATTTAAAATAAAATTGACAGATCAACATGTATACGGTCATCTGATTTATTACAAAAGTGCCACTGTAAATAAGGGGAAAAGATGGTCTTTTTTTCATTTTATTTATTCTCTTTTTTTCTTTTGCACCTTACACAGCATGTGGAATCTTAGTTCTTCAACCAGAAATAGAACCCACACCCTCAGGATTGGAAGCACAGAGTTTCAACCACTGGATCACCAGGGCAGTCCCAGAGATGATCTTTTTAATAAATGGTGCTAGATCAACTGCCTATCTACACATTGAAATAGATTTTTTTTCTCCTTCTCTTATACCATTGAGAGGAATAGCTTAGGATGAATCTGAGACCTAAATGTAAAAAATTAAACGTGAAACTTCTAAAAGAAAGTTCTTCATGACTTTGAATTAGGCCAAAAAAATTTTAAGACACAAAAAGTATAAATGATAGGAAAAGATTGTTAAATTCAACTTTGTTAAAATAAAGAACTTCATTTAAGAGAGTGAAAAATCAGACCATAGACTGGGAGAAAATATTTACAATACATATATACAAAGCAAGGGTGTTATCCAGAATTTATCAAGAAAATCTATGTTAAGAAAAAGACAACCCAGCTTTTTTTTTTTTTTAATGGGCAGACTTGAATGAGTACTACATAAGAAAGGATAACTAGCCAGGAAGCAAATTGAAAAGGTGCTAACCCTCATTAGTTATCACAAAATGCAAGTTGAAACCACAATGAGTTAGCACTACTCCAGCTAGAATGGCTGAAATTAACATAACGTGTTGGCGAAGATGGGACTTCCTCAATCTCTCATAAATTGCTGATGGGAATGTAAGTTTCTATAACCACTTTGGGAAAGTGTTTGGCTCTATGTTCTAACATTGAATATACTTGTATAGGGGTTTACCTGGTGGCTCAGGTAAGATCTTTCCTGGGTTGGAAAGATCCCCCTGGAGAAGGGAATGGCAACCCATTCCAGTATTCTTTCCTGGAGAATTCCATGGACAGAGGAACCTTGTGGGCTACACTCTACGGGATCACAAAAAGTCGGACCCAACTGAGCGACTAACACACTATACTTATATAACCTGTGATCCACAATTCCACTCTTAACTACATACCAAACAGAAGTGAGTGCTCACACCTGACAAAGACATGTACAAAAATGTTCATAGCAGCTTAACATGGCCAAGAACAAGGAAGAGAAAGCCTACCAACAGTACAATGGATAAACTGAGAATGTTCACACAGTGGACTACTATACAGAAATAAAAAGGAAGAAATTAGTATTATGTGTGAAAAAACACAGTGACTCGGATATCCATGAACTGATCAGCGGATGAACAGAACTGTGGTATATTCCTACAGCGGCATATTACTCAGCAACAGAAAGGAATGACACAGTAACACATGCTACAAGATAGATAAACCTTAACAGCATTATGCTCAGTAAAAGAAGCCAGTCACAAAAGACCACATAGTGCATAATTTCATGGGTATAAAATGTCTAGAATAGGCAAATCTTTAGAGAGAGAAGATAGACGAATGGTTGCCACAGGTTGGGGAAAGGAAACAATAGGAATTTACTGCTAATGGGTATGATGAGTTTTTTTTTTTTTTTTTTTTTGAGACAATGAAAATACTCTGAAATAAGACAGTGGGGGTGGTTGCACAACTCTCTGATACACTAAATTGAGAAATTAGACAAACTGAGAAAGTAGCATGGAAACATGTATATTACCATATGTAAAATGGATAGCCAGTGGAAATTTGCCATATGATGCAGGGAGCTCAGTCAGGTGCTCTGTGACAAACTAGAGATGTGGGATGGGGTGGAAGGTGGGAGGGAGGTTCAAGAGGGAGGGGACATATGTATACCTATGATTGATTCATGTTGATGTATGGCAGAGACCAATACAGTATTGTAAAGCAATTATCCTCCAATTAAAAATAAATTTAAAAAAAAGAAAAAACAACTGAATTGTTTACTTTAAAAGGATGAACTTTATGGTATATAACTTGTATCTTAAGCTGTTATTATTTTTTTTAATGAATGACTTTCACAGACATACTGCTAAGTGAGAGTTTAGACACACACACACAAGTAGATATTGTATGATTCCATTTTTGTGAAGTTCTATAACAGGCAAAATCAAACTCAAGTAAAATAAGCCAGAATAGAGGTTTTCTTCGAAGACAATGAATGGGAGAGGAACCAAAGGAAACTTCTGGAGTACTGGAATGTTCTGTGTCTCAATCTGGTTGGTAGTTCCAACTGGGTCTCCACATGTAAAATTCATTGATTTGTACAGTTAAGACTTCTGTGCTGTACTGACACTAAATATGTATTTCAATAAAAAAGGAAGATAATAAAGTAAAACTGAAGCAAACTATAAACAATGGGCAAAGATGGATAGAAGGTTTATGGGAGTCCTTTGTCCTAGTACTACAAATTTCTTTAAGTTTGTGACTATATAAAATTAAAAGTTACCAAAAACATGAAAGTGAAAGGCACTCAGTCATCTCCAACTCTTTGTGACTCCATAGACCTTACAGTCCATGGAATTCTCCAGGCCAGAATATTGGAGTGGGTAGCCTTTCCTTCTCCAGGGGATCTTCCCAACCGAGGGATCGAACCCAGGTTTCCCACATTGCAAGTGGATTCTTTACCAGCTAAGACACAAGGGAAGCCCAAGAATACAGGAGTGGGTAGCCTATCCTTTCTCCAGTGGATCTTCCTGACCCAGGAATCGAATCAGGGTCTCCTGCATTGCAGGTGGATTCTTTACCAAATGAGCTATCAGGGAAGCCCTGATAACATATAACATAAATAACATGTATATGTTATTTGTATTAACAATAACAATTGATAACAAATAACATAAAGAAATACAATTCAAGTCATACTGTATACATAGTTTATGTTCCTGCTAATTCTTTTTCTCTTCAACATCTTGGCAGCTCATCTGCCTAACCATACTTGGGGATTTCTCTGTCTTAAAAACAAACCAGAAAAAGGATTACTATCCAAAATATTCAAAGAATTCTTAAAACTCAACAAGAAGAAAACAAACCACATGATTTAAAAAAAAAAAAAAGACAAAAAAGCCTTAACAGGAAAATGATATACGGAGGGCAAATAAGCATATGAAAAGATGTTCAACATCATATATCATGAGAAAAAAGCAAATGGAAACAATGAGCCTCCACTACACACCTTTAGAATGGCCAGAATCTGCAACATTGATAACACCGAATGCAGGTGAGGATCTGGAGCAACTGGAACTCTTATTGATTGCTGGTGGGCATGCAAAGCCACTTTGGAAGCCAGTGTTGTGGTTTCTAAGAAAACTCAACATACTCTTACCATATCATCCAGCAATTCTTCTCCTCAGTGTTTATCCAGAGGAGTTGAAAACATGTACACCTCCAAACCTGCACATAGATGTTTCCAGTTGCTTTATTCATAATTGCCCAACCTGGAAGCAACAAGATGTCCTTCTGTGGGCAAATGGATAAATAAACTGCTCCACATACTGACAATGAAATATTAGTGCTAAAAAAATATGAACTCTGGAGATATGAAAAGACATGGAGGAAGCTTAAACATATTATTAACTGAAAGACTCGATATGAAAAAAACTGCCTGTTAATATGATTCCAACTATACGACATTCTGAAAAAAGGCAAAACTATGGGGAAAAAAGATGAGTAGTTTTTGAGGGGTTGTAGAAGGGGAGGACCAAACAGGCAGAGCACAGAGAGTTTTTAGAGCAGTGAAAATATTCTAGCGACCTCCCTGGTGGTCCAGTGGTTGAGAATCCACCTTCCAATGCAGGGAACAGGGGTTCAAACCTGGTGAGGGAACTAAGATTTCATATGCCTCCAGGTAACTAAGTCCATGCACCATAATTAGAGAGACCCTCCTGCCACAACCAGTGAGCCCACATGCTCTAGAGTCCTTGCTCCACAATAAGAGAAGCCCACAGGCCACAACTAGAGAAAGTCTGTGAGCCACAAGGAAGATCCAACACAGCCAAAAAAATTTAAGTTTAAATTTAAAAAAAATTTAATTAAAAAAAATACTCTCATGAGTGATGTATTCCACGTTCTCCCCTAGATCTCATCAGCAGATTTATCCAGAAGGTGAGCCTTAACTCACAGCATCTGCATCAGGCCCTCAGATAGTACACCTTGCTCTCACTCACCCTCTCTCTGAATCTGCTCTTCAGATGTCCACAAGCCCAAAGCCTCACTGAGGTCTTGCCTTCCTAGATGCCATTTGAATCTGCTCAACATCCCTTCCTCCCAACACAGACTTTCTAGAAACTCCCGAGAAGGGCTGGTTGCTTTCCCTGTTCTCCCTTCCATGATTGCTTCCCGGTCCAGGGTGGACACACAGCTGGAATGGACCAGTTTAGGCTATAACTGTTTGTGGAAGGTGGTGTTTCTTTCAACTGGCTGGCACCTGGTTTATATTGATCCTTTAGTATTTTTAATAGCACCTCTGTCAGAGGCTCCCATTTACTGAGTGATTACCATGTGGCAGGCATGGTGCCAAGTGCTTTGGTTAAACATCATCTCATTTAATCTTCACAAGGACACTAGGAGGTTAGAGATGAATATTGTCCCCATTTTACAGATGAGGAAGCAGAGGCTCAGAGAACTTAGGTTGACTTGCTAAGTTCACACAGTGCTGGGGCCAGAGTCCGGCCCATGTTGGTGGAGCTTCAGAGCCTAGGTGCTACATAGTACTACACAGAGGTGCCCAGTGTTTTCAGCTCTCTTCTCCCTTCTTCTCCTCCCTCCTAGATCTGGCTTCTGACTTACTCCCCCACTTTCAAATATTATATTCACGTGTGGTGGTTTAGTTGCTAAATCATGCCTGACTATTGTGACCTCATGGACTGTAGCTTGCCAGGCTCCTCTGTCCAGGGGATTCTCCAGGTAAAAATATTGGAGTGTATTCATGTGAGTGACTTTCGAATCCATATCTCTAACCCCAGCCTTTTCCTATGGTCAGTCTTTTTTTTTCCAATTTGTTTTTATTGTGGTTAAAATACATACATAACATAATATGTGCCATCTTAATCATGCTTGAGTGTATGGTTCAGTGGCATAAAGGACATGCACTGTTGTGCAACCATCACCACTATCCCGCTCCAAAATCCTTTTCATCTTGCAAAGCTGAAACTCTATAGCCACTCAACAAACAGTACCGCCCCCATCCTCCTTTCCTGCTCCACCCCACTTCCTGGAAAACCACAGGGCCACTTTCTGTCTCTATGAGTTTGACTATTTTAGGTCCTTCTCAGGTGTAAGTGGACTCAAACAGCATTTGTCTGTTTTTCACTTAGCATAATGTCATCAACTTTCATCCATGTTGTAGCATGCATCAGAATTTCCTCCTTAATGCTGAATAATATTCTGCTGTATGTACATACCACATTTTGCTTATTCTTTCATCCATTGTTGAATACTTGGGTTGCTTCCACATTTTAGTTATTGTGTCTAATACTCCTATGAACATAGATGCACAAACATCTCTTCTGTTTTCAGTTTTGGGGAGTATATGCTCAGAGTATAATCACTGGATCATAAAAGGTAATTCTATTTTTAATTTTTTAAGAATATCATACTGTTTCACAGCAGCTATATTTCACCTTCTTACCAACCATGCGCAAGGTTTCCAGTTTTGTCCACATCCTTTCTTCTGTTTATTTATCATAATAAAAAATATTGTTAACAAAGAAGATATATACAACAGGAAAAATAGGTGAAAAGCTTTTGGTTTTGGATAGTAGCCATTTTAATGGATATAAAGTGATATCTTGCTGTGGTTTTGATTTGCATTTCCGTAATGATTAGTGGTGTCGAGAATCTTTTCATGTATGTATCGGCCATTTGTATGTCTTTGGAAAAATATCTATTCAAGTCCTTTGCCCATTTTGGAATCATATTGTTTGGGAACTTTTGTTGATGAACTTCAGGAGTTCTCTGTATATTCTGGATATTAATCCCTTATCAGATGTATGATTTGCAAGTACTTCCTTCTAGTCTCTGGGTTATTATTTTACCCTGTTGATATTGTTTTCTGATGCACAAATTTTTTTTTCATGAAGTGCAACTTGCCTATTTTTTTTCTTTTGTTGCATGTGCCCTTCAGTCTTTTTTAAAAAAAAACCATATAATATTTTATGCTAAAATAATACATCTTAGACTAAACAGAATATCTTTGGAAGGATATACAAGAAGTAAGTAACACTGGCTATTCTTAGAAGAACTGGGGGATGGGAAAATAAGAGTGGGAGAATTTTCACTGAAGGAAAAAAACCTTTCTCTCTCTTAAATTTATACTTATATAAATACATTACCTATTTAAATAAAAATAAAATTTAAATATAAAAAGATATGCTACAAATTAAAATATAGATATAAAATAATACATTCTCATTTTTTTAACCTAGAAAAAAAATTTAAGCACTTAAAAAAAAAAGTATAAATCACCTGCAGTTTTATTACCCAAGATTCTCAGTGCATTTCCCTATTGTTCAGTTGTCTAATGATTTGGTTCTTGCCAAACCTGTCTGCAAGCCTGACTCCCAACTCTGCTCACATTCCCAGCTTCTCAATGCCAACCAGACTCAACCCAGAGGCCCCTCCTTACTCCTCCGTCAGTTTTCTCCCCTGATTCCTAGAAGACTTCGCTGCTCACTTCCCTCACCCTCACAACCTCCTCACCCAGCCTTCCTTTCCTTTTCCTCAGCATCTCCTTACCTGGAAAATCCCATGGACAGAGGAGCCTGGTAGGCTGCAGTCCATGGGGTCACAAAGAGTCGGACATGACTGAGCGACTTCACTTTCACTTTTCACTGTCATGCATTGAAGAAGGAAATGGCAACCCACTCTAGTGTTCTTGCCTGGAGAATCCCAGGGACAGGGGAACCTGGTGGGCTGCCATCTACGGGGTCGCACAGAGTCGGACACGACTGAAGTGACTTAGCAGCAGCAGCAGCAGCATCTCCTTGCACTCTGGCACTTTCCCTCCCCTCCTCCTCTCCAGACCACGACCTGAGCTTCTCAGCAGGGCCCTCCCCCACTGCCTCTTCCCACTTCCACTGGTGATTTCCCCTATCCCAGGATCCGTGTCCTGAAGCCCAGCTTGTTGCTGTCATTTAGTTGGTAAGTCATGTCCAACTCTGAGACCCCATGGACTCTAGCTTACCAGGCTTCTCTGTCCGTGTGATTTCCCAGGCAAGAATACTGGAGTGGGTTGCCATTTCCTTCTCCAGGGGAATCTTCCCAACTCAGGGATTGAACCCACATCTGCTTAGCAGGCGAATTCTTTACCAATGCGCCATCAGTGAATCCCAGCTTAGCACAAACTTACTATCATGTTCCAGGCATGGAGTTATGCACTTGGCACCTTGCCTTATTAAATCCTCATCTTAGTCTTTTGATGTGGGTACTATTATTCTCCCCCATCTCACAGGTGAGGAAACTGAGGCTCAGGGGAGTTAAATAATTTTCCCAAGACTAGATCTCTCAGATCATGATAACAACATTATGATTATCATTTGTTCATTACTCTCAACAACCCAATTATCTTTACTTTTTCTGAAGCACGGAACATTAAGTAACTTGATTAAGGAAGGTTATTCAGCTAGTAGGTAGAAAGGCTGAGATTTGAACCTAGATATTGGGAAGATCCCCTGGAGAAAGAAATGGCAACCCAGTCCGGTATTCTTGCCTGGGAAATTCCATGGACAAGAGGAGCCTGGTGGGCTACACTCCATGGGGTCACAAAGAGTCGGACAGGACAAAGCACACACGCAGTTCTATCACTTATGCTCATTGCACAAAATCCAAAACCTCTCACCTTGATGCTCTGCCATTTGTAGACACTACCCTGGACCTCAAAGAGCCTGGGGTACATCTTGTTCTTCTCCTGCCAAAAATCATTTCAGCACTTTCCTTGTGAAGCCCAAACTCCTAGCCTGGTATCCTGAAAAGTAGAAGTGTTAGTCCATCAGTCATGTTCAACTCTTTGCAGCCCCATGGAATGTAGCCCACCAGGCTCCTCTGTCCATGGAATTTCCCAGGCGAGAATACTGGAGTGGGTAGCCACTCCCTTCTCCAGGAGATCTTCCCAACCCAAGGATCAAACTCGGGTATCCTGCATTGTAGGCAGATTCTTCACTGCCTCAGCCAATGGAGAAGCCTGGTATCCTGGGCTAAGGGCAATTATCTCTAATTACTTGATAAGACCTATCACCTCCTGGCCTTCTGCAGAGACTTACAACAGAAGCGGCAGCTCACTGAACCTGCCCATTCTCTGAATCCACCATGGTCACACCACTGCTTTCATACTTTCTCCAACAGTTCTACCCACTGACCGCTGCCCATCCGTCCAGACCCCAGCCCCACTCTAGAAAACAGCCTCTCCGTCTGCCTCACCTATAGCCTCCTCTGACGGCACTTCTCCCCCTCTGTCGTGTGCCTGTTTTTTGCTGCCTGGATCACAATTCAGACTCTGCCACCTACTGTGCTTCAGTATCTTTGTTTGGAAAATGAGGAGGGTGATAGTCCTTTCATCATCTTCAGGTTGTTGTGAGGATGAAATGACGTCATCTATGTCAAACTCTACCAAGAGTCGGCCCAGAGTAAGGGCCAAACAGTGTTTGCTGGGATTTGGGGTTGGACAATCTGCAGTCTCTGCTCTGATGATGTCTTCATGGGTGCTAACAGAATAACCTAGTGAGGGGTGCAAAGAATAAATGCTGTAGGGATGTTGTGGGTGCAGAAGGTGGGGGCGGGCATTTAGGGGAAAGGGGAGGAGAAGCTTATTCCAGACCAGACAATGGGGTACAAGGTCCAGTGAGGAGAAGAGAGACTGTGCAGGACTCAGCAGCTCGCTGTTCAGGTGGAAAGTATCAAGGAGGCAGGAGGGGTAGGAAGGGGCAAGGACCTGCTGCAGAAACTGGGTCCCTCAGACCAACAGCATGGTGGCACCAGCCTCACCTGGGAGCTGGTTAGAAATGCTGGGTCTTAGGATCCAGGCCAAACCCACAGAATCCAAATCTGCTTGTTAACAAGCCCCCCAAATAGTTTGCATTGTCTTTAAGTGGGGCAAACTCTGGCCTTAATCTGGTGTCCTGTGGTACTACTAAGGAGCTTTCACACCATTGCATGTTGGAATTCCTGGGGAGATTTTCCTTTAGTTAGTATCTCAGGCAGTGGGTCCTGAGTACCCTTATTTTATAAATGTGTTATTCATTCAACAAATGACTACTGGGCACAGGACCATGCCTTCTCTTTCCCTGGAATGGCACACAGGGCCTCTCTTTTAGCATGCACTCAACAAACATCATCCCTTGAAGAAGGAAATGACAACCCATTTCAGTATTCTTGCCTGGAAAGTCTCATGGACAGAGGATCCTGGCAGGCTACAGTTCATGGGGTCCCAAAGAGTTGGACGCGACTGAGCACAACACACATCATGCCAGTAATTTAGGCCTGGGCTCCCTTGCCCAATTCACACTTTCTGTCTAGGGCCACCCAGGTCTCCCTGTCATCAAAGATCTACAGCTTCCCCCACCTTCCTCTTGAGCCTTTGAGTGGGCTGACTCCTTCAGACCCTCCCACTCTGGTATGGAGACCCTCCTTGTGCTCCCATAGCACGCTGAGCTTGTTTCTGTCATAGCATCCCTGTGCTGTCAGCCTGCCTGCCTCCAGCCATGGGGCCAGGAGCTTCCCATGCACAGATCAGTGCTCTGTTTGTGCCTGTATCCCCAGGACCTGGCACGGTTAAATGTTTGTAGAGTGAATGAAGAAACAAATAATCTAATAAAAATTAAAATAGACACACTACTATATAAGCGTAAATAGCCAACAAGGACCTACTGTATAGCCCAGAGTACTTTATTCAATATCTTGTAATAACCTATAATGGAAAAGAATCTGAAAAAGAATATATATATATACATATGTGTATGTATAACTGAATCACTTTTCTGTATACCTGAAACTAACACAAATTGTAATTGACTATTTTTCAATAAAAAAAGAAAAGGAATAGATGTGAAAGCACAACACCAATCCAATGCTAGATAATACAATTATTTATTTGCGTTTGTCCCAGGGTGTTTTTCCACAGATGGGTGCTAGAGAAAAAATAACTATGCTTTCTGTTTTTCTTAAGAGCTTTCCTGAGATATAATTTCCATACCTTTCAGCCATGTAAAGTGTACAATTCAGTGGTTTTGAATCTAGTCACAGAGTTATGCAACCATCAACACTGTTTAATTGGAGAATATTTTCATCACTCCAAAGAAACCCCGTATCTGTTAGCAGTCACTCCCCATTTCCCCTCAACTTCCTCCTCTTGCCTGAGGCAACCACCAGTCTACTGCCTGTCTCTAGAAACGTGCCTTTTATGGACATTTCATGTAAACAGAATATATAATATGCAGTCCTCTGCATCTGGTTTCTTTCACCAAGCATGAGAATTCCAGGTCTATTTATGTGGTGCTTGTATTAGTACTTCATTCCTTTTATTGCTGAGTGACCTTCCCGTGTGTAGGCTTCCCTGGTGGCTCAGATGGTAAAGAATCCACCTGCAAGGCAGGAGACCTGGGTTCGATCCCTGGGTTGGGAAGACCCCCTGGAGGAGGGCATGGCAACCCACTCCAATACACTTGCCTGGAGAATCCCCATGGGCAGAGGAGTCTGGTGGGCTACAGCCCACGGGGCTGCAGAGAGTTGGACACAATAGCTGACACAGCACAGCACAGCATCCCCTTGCATGGATATACCATATTCTGTGTATCCACTCACCAGATGACAACAATCCACTTTCCTGTAGGTTTATAACATTTAGCTTTTGCAACTGCATTCTCATCCCACCTCACTTCATCTTGACATTTACTGTTTGAGGAAGGTTGTGTTTATCCCAGGTGGTTCAGTGGTAAAGAATCCACCTGCCAAAGCAGGAAACACAAGAGACTTGAGTTCAATCACTGGATTGGGAAGATCCTCTGGGGTAGGAAATAGCAGCTCACTCCAGTATTCTTGCTTGGAAATTTCCATGGACAGAGGAACCTGGTGGGCTATAGTCCATGGGGTCGCAGAGTTGGATATGACTGAGCATGCAAGCTAAGGCAAACTGAGGATCTTAAGAGCTTTCCTGAGATATAATTTCCATACCTTTCAGCCATGTAAAGTGTACAATTCAGTGGTTTTGAATCTAGTCACAGAGTTATGCAACCATCAACACTGTTTAATTGGAGAATATTTTCATCACTCCAAAGAAACCCCGTATCTGTTAGCAGTCACTCCCCATTTCCCCCCAACTTCCTCCTCTTGCCTGAGGCAACCACCAGTCTACTGCCTGTCTCTAGAAACGTGCCTTTTATGGACATTTCATGTAAACAGAATATATAATATGCAGTCTTCTGCATCTGGTTTCTTTCACCAAGCATGAGAATTCCAGGTCTATTTATGTGGTGCTTGTATTAGTACTTCATTCCTTTTATTGCTGAGTGACCTTCCCGTGTGTAGGCTTCCCTGGTGGCTCAGATGGTAAAGAATCCACCTGCAAGGCAGGAGACCTGGGTTCGATCCCTGGGTTGGGAAGACCCCCTGGAGGAGGGCATGGCAACCCACTCCAATACACTTGCCTGGAGAATCCCCATGGGCAGAGGAGTCTGGTGGGCTACAGCCCACGGGGCTGCAGAGAGTTGGACACAATAGCTGACACAGCACAGCACAGCATCCCCTTGCATGGATATACCATATTCTGTGTATCCACTCACCAGATGACAACAATCCACTTTCCTGTAGGTTTATAACATTTAGCTTTTGCAACTGCATTCTCATCCCACCTCACTTCATCTTGACATTTACTGTTTGAGGAAGGTTGTGTTTATCCCAGGTGGTTCAGTGGTAAAGAATCCACCTGCCAAAGCAGGAAACACAAGAGACTTGAGTTCAATCACTGGATTGGGAAGATCCTCTGGGGTAGGAAATAGCAGCTCACTCCAGTATTCTTGCTTGGAAATTTCCATGGACAGAGGAACCTGGTGGGCTATAGTCCATGGGGTCGCAGAGTCGGATATGACTGAGCATGCAAGCTAAGGCAAACTGAGGCTAGAACGAGCAGGTATGACTTGCCAGATATCACAGGCTATTAAAAGGCACAGTTATAATCTGAAGCCCTTTTCTCTGTGCTATTCTGCCTCCCTCCTCAGTCCATTTTCTGTCACAAGCCCCTTTTCCCTTTATATTAATGACTCTGCTCCTCATGACGTCCACAGTGCCCCAGGCTACTGTGCCTTGGATACACAGAGGTTTGGATGTGTGCTCAGAGACGGCATTAAGTCTGTATCTGATCTGGATTTATAAGCCAAATGTTTGCCGTCCTTCCCGCCTCGGTGTAGATGGGCTGCTTCTGGGTCCTGGGCATGGGGGCGGGGGTAGCCCAGAGGAGACAGTTTCAGGAGTACATGACCCCACCATCCACTCTGCAGAAAGAGGCCTCCCCCACCTGCTCCAGTGCCACCCAGATCTTCCTGTGGCCACTTCCTTCTGCCTGCCGTACCCCTTCCTCTCTAACCACAGAGAACATTAACACATCTCTTGATAACACTGGTCACATTGTCACACAATTCTTTATTTGTCTGCTCCTCCAAACCTGGGAGCATAGATCTGAAAATCACCTTAGTGTCACAGCAGCTGACACTTATTAGGATCTAGGTCAATGTTGGTGGAATGAATGGGTCTTCCCTTTTTTTTTCCTTTTTTGGCTGCTCTGGGTCTTCTTTGCTGCACAAGAGATTTCTCTAGTTGCAGTGAGAGGGGGCTACTTTTCATTGCTGTGTTCGGGCTTCTCATTGCACTGGCTTCTCCTGTTGTGGAGCAGGGCATTCGAGCTTCAGTAGTTGCAGCACGCAGTTTCCATAGTTGCAACTTGAGGGTTCTAGAGTGTGGGCTCAGTAATTGTGGCACATGGGCTTGGCTGCTCTACGGCATGGGGGTTCTTCTCGGACCAGGGACTGAACCTGTGTCCCCTGCCTCAGCAGGTGGATTCTTATCCACTGCGCCACCAGGGAAGTCCCACTCTTCCCTGTTTTAATAATGGTGCCTATTGGGAATTCTGGGCAGTTCAGTGGTTAGGACTCAGCACTTTCACTGCTGAGGGCCAAGTTTCAATCCCTGGTCAGGGAACTAAGATTCTGCAAGTCATGTGGCATAGCTAATAAAACATGAATTACTTAATTAAAAAAAAAAAGTATCTATCATCTATTGCATGCACCATAAGACATTTATCCTGACAACAACCCTCGGATATGGTGTCTTATCTCCTTTTCACAGAGGTAATGGGGACTCAGAAAGGTAAAGTTTATAAGCCCAAGGCCTCATAGACAATAAGAAACAAAGCAGAGATTTAAATCTACACCTATTTGTCTTGCAATATGCTGCTTTTACCACCAGTGGACCCCTCTTGCAGCAAGTGTGAATTTAGAATCAGCACTTTGGAAGTGGATAATATACAAATTTTTTTTAAAAAAAGACAAATTTCAACATGAATCAACTATGCTGCTGCTGATGCTAAGTCACTTCAGTTGTGTCCGACTCTGTGCGACCCCACAGATGGCAGCCCACCAGGCTCCCCCTTCCCTGGGATTCTCCAGGCAAGAACACTGGAGTGGGTTACCATTTCCTTCTCCAATGCATGGAAGTGAAAAGTGAAAGTGAAGTTGCTCAGTCGTGTCCGACTCCCAGCAACCCCATGGACTACAGCCCATCAGGCTCCTCCGTCCATGGGATTTTCCAGGCAAGAGTACTAGAGTGGGGTGCCATTGCCTTCTCCATGAATCAACTATACTTCAATTTAAAAATAAAATATGCATCACATTAAAAAATAAATAAGTAAATAAAGCACAAGGTTGCCCATAGCTTCGCAAACTCTTGCCTGTAACCTCTACTATTAGATCTCACTTCTGGTCTCGAGAGAAAAACAGCTCAGAGAGGTTAAGAGACTTCCAAAAACACATAGCTCGGTAGGAAGACCAGCCTTCAAGGCCAATCCTGCTTGTTTCCAAGGGCACACTTGCGTCAGCACAGCACAACTGCTGGGTGTTTATTCCACACTGCATTGCCCAAGCGAGTCTCAGTTTCCACTGAGAAGCTTTACAAGGAAATAAGTAAATGTAAATATTGGAGAAATTGGCACCCTGATGCCTCCCCAGTGGGACTGTAAAATGGTGCAGCCACTTTGGAAAACAATGTGGCAAGTGCCTCAAAGTACGAATCATGGAGTTACCAGCTGACCTAGAAATCCCACCACTAAGCAGATGACACCACCCTTATGGCAGAAAGTGAAGAGGAACTAAAAAGCCTCTTGATGAAAGTGAAAGAGGAGAGTGAAAAAGTTGGCTTAAAGCTCAACTTTCAGAAAACAAAGATTATGGCATCTGGTCCCATCATTTCATGGGAAATAGATGGGAAACAGTGGAAACAGTGTCAGACTTTATTTTGTTGGGCTCCAAAATCACTGCATATGGTGACTGCAGCCATGAAATTAAAAGACGCTTACTCCTTGGAAGAAAAGTTATGACCAACCTAGATAGCATATTCAAAAGCAGAGACATTACTTTGCCAACAAAGGTCCATCTAGTCAAGGCTATGGTTTTCCCTGTGGTCGTGTATGGATGTGAGAGTTGGACTGTGAAGAAAGCTGAGCGCCAAAGAATTGATGCTTTTGAACTGTGGTGTTGGAGAAGACTCTTGAGAGTCCCTTGGACTGCAAGGAGATCCAACCATTCTGAAGGAGATCCAACCATTCTGAAGGAGATCAGCCCTGGGATTTCTTTGGAGGGAATGATGCTAAAGCGGAAACTCCAGTACTCCGGCCACCTCATGCGAAGAGTCGACTCATCGGAAAAGACTCTGATGCTGGGAGGGATTGGGGGCAGGAGGAGAAGGGGACGACCGAGGATGAGATGGCTGGATGGCATCACTGACTCGATGGACGTGAGTCTGAGTGAACTCCGGGAGTTGGTGATGGACAGAGAGGCCTGGAGTGCTGCAATTCATGGGGTCGCAAAGAGTCAGACACGACTGAGTGACTGAACTGAACTGAAGAGAAATGAAACAACTGTACACAAAAATGTGTACAGGAAACGTGCATGTATGTTCATAGCAGCATGATACATAATAGCCAAGAAAAGGAAGCAATTCAAATGCCCATGAACTGATAAACAGATAAGCAAAATATGGCATTCTGTATAATGGCCTGTTATTTGACAATAAAAACAAATGAAGTTCTGATACGTGGTACAACGTTGATGAACCCTGGAAACCTAATGCTATGTGAAAGAAGCCAGACACAAAAGGTTACATATTGTATGATTCCATTTCTATGAAATGTCCAGAACAGGCAAATCTATGGAGTGGGAAAGTAGATTAGTGGTTGCCGGGGGCTGAGGGGAGGAGGGAAAGGGGTGTGACTGCTCATGGGTACGGGGTTTCTTTGGGGATGACGAAAATGTTCTGGAATTGGTGGTGGTTGCCCAATGCTGTGACTACACTAAAAACCACTGAATTGTACACTTTAAAAGGGCGAATTTTATGGTACATAAATTATATATCTATAAAGTTGCTATAAAAAGAGGAAAAAAAATGGTCTCTGCCTTTTCCAAGTTTCACAGAAACAGGTATTTGAAGGTGCCCTGGTCCCACACCCATGCTGTGCAGAGCATGGCCTCTGCTCCCTGGCCCAGGATGGTACCCGCTGCCAAGCGTGGCCTCTTTGACTCGGTGTGAGGGTATCTCTGAGCCTCTCTTCCCTTCAAAGGTGCAGTGTTAACACTGGGCCTTCTCTGTGTGGCAAAGGACTTTACAATCATAACAGATCCCTTGCTGGGAGGTCAGGCCACGTAGTGTGAAGTCCAAGATGAAAAAGCCATGGCAGCTGTCCAGCCCAGCCAGGTAGAGATGGAGTCAGGTGACATCATAGGATGTCAGCGATTTGGAGCCAATGATCTGACCTCCAGGGTGAAGCAGCTGGGATATGAAGGCCAGCATCCTGGATCTGGCACCTGAATGCCTGGGTTTGAATCTCAGCTCCATCACCTGCTAACTGGGTGGTCTACAGCTGTCTCTTAACTACCTGGAGCCAACATTCACTCACCTAAAAGGATGATCCCTAGCTCCGAGTATGCTGAGAGGACCCTGGCTACTCAAAGTGTCAGTCTACTGAAACCAGCAGCTTCAGTATCCCCTGGGAATTTATTAGAAATGCAGAAGTTCAGGTCCCACCCCGACCTACTGGATCAGAATCTGCATCCCACCTATGGGATTCAGATACATGGTAAAATCTGAGAAGCACTAGGGAGAATTAAGTGAGATTATGCAGGTAAAAACTTGCCACAGTGCCTGGCACACCACAGGTGCCACAGACATGAATTTTGGTGTTTTACTGTTACTTAGAAAGAGGGCTGGACTGGTCCCAGCTCTGCCACCACCTCACTGTGTGATCTTAAACTAGTCCCTTGACTATGCTGGGGGCTTGGGGTTTCCATCTCCGATTTATCTAACAAGATGTTATGTGGCTCATCTGATAAAAATGTGTGAGAAAGCGCTTTACAAATGCAAAAGGCCTAAGTGTGGACATGGTTCTCTTGGCCAAAGTGGAAAGACAGTGACTTGCAAGATTCTAGAGATAAGAGAGGGTTTGAAGTAGTGGAGGGGCATCGGGGTCTAAAGACCCTGGCAAGCAGAGAAGCGTGATTGAGGAAGCACTGCTCTTGCCCAAGAGAAGCCCCTGCACCTCAAAGGCATTTAACCAAAGGAAATAGAGAAAAAAACCACAAAGTGCTTGGGTAAGATAGGGAGGTGCCAGCGAAGGACCGTGCAGTGGAGGCTCACAGCTGGTGCCTCCTTGTAAACAGAGGGCAAAGGTTCGAGCTACGAGGAGCACCCGAGCAGGGGGCAGATGGCAGTGTCTGGATTTAAGGTGGCCTCCAGGGGGCTGGAAATTCCTCCTCTGCTTATAGTCCATAAGCGTCCCATGGCCTTTAGGAGGACAGTAACCACTGATGTTTATACATCCCAGACATCTTCTGAGAACATTTTGTATATTCCCTCCCATGATGCCCTCAAAGGCCCTCTGAGGTAGGTCTCTTTAGATTCCCCACATTACAAATGAGGCCATTGAAGAACAGAGACTGAATGACTTGCTCAGTATCACAGAGCTAACAGGTGATGGAGTCAGGCTTCCAGCCCAGGACATCTGACTCTAGGGTCCTAGTTCTTAGTAACCCTTCTCCTGCCCCTGTTTTAAAACTTGATTTTATTTTTTAGAGAATCACTAAGTTCATAGATGGAGACAGCAATGGCACCCCACTCCAGGACTCTTGCCTGGAAAATCCCATGGACGGTGGAGCCTGGTAGGCTGCAGTCCATGGGGTCGCTAAGAGTCAGACACACTGAGCGACTTCACTTTCACTTTTCACTTTCATGCATTGGAGAAGAAAATGGCAACCCATTCCAGTGTTCTTGCCTGGAGAATCCCAGGGATGGGGGAGCCTGGTGGGCTGCCGTCCATGGGGTCACACAGAGTTGGACACGACTGAAGTGACTGAGCAGCAGCAGCAGCAGCAGCAAGTTCATAGAAAAGCCAAGGGGAAGCTACAGAGATTTCCCATATACCTTTTGCCCCCATATATGCAGAGCCTCCGCATTATCGACATCCCCCATGAGATTTACTGAGATACTTTAGTTTATAAGAAACATGAATTTGGTCATTCAGATAATCAAAATATACTTTTCATGTATATATTTGGCCTTCATCCACAGCTCCTGGCTCACAGCTCTTAAAACCTTTGGAATTCCCTAACAGAGCAGAAAAGTTTTGTCATAACTTTTGGATTCCACTTAAGGATGGGACTGGTTGGAACTTCCCTGGTGTTCCAGTGGCTAAGACTCCACGCTCCCAATGCAAGGGGCCTGGGTTTGACTGCTGATCAGGGAGGTAGAGCCCATGTGCCACAACTAAAGATCAGAGATCATAAAAGGATGAGACCAGTTGTCAGTAGAGTGAACCTTGCAATTAGAGGGGAGGGAGAGGGACTAGAGGTGGAACAAGGCCAGTGAGCTAATCAAGCAGGCTTCTCCAAGAAAGCCTCCATAAAAACCCTGAAGAACAGGGTTCAGAGAGCTTCAGGTTGGGAAACACATGGAGGGTGATGTGCTCAGAGAAAGCATGGGAATGACACTCCCTTCCCCATATCCAGCCCTATGCATCTCTTCCATCTGGCTGTTCCTGACTTACATCCTTTTATAACAAATCAGTGATCTAGTGAATAAATGGGTTTCCTGAGTTTTAAATTAATTGAACCTAAGGAGGAGGTCATTGGAACCTCCAGTCTATAGCTAGTTGGTCAGAAGCACAGGCAGCAACCTGGAGTTGTGATTGGCGTCCCAAGCGAGGGAAGGGGATAGTTGTGTAAGACTGAACCCTTAACCTGTGGGATCTGACGGTATCTCCAGGTAGGTAGTGCCAGAATTGGGTTGAATTGTAGGGTACTCAGCTGGTATCCAAGGCAGTGCTTACTGATGTGGGGAAACACACACACACACAGAGGAATTGGTGACTTGAACCCTATTAGTGGTACATTGGTTACAACTGATGAACCCACACTGATACCTTCTAATCACCCAAAATCCATACTTAATTCTTGAACACTCGGGGTTCACCCTTGCTGTTGTACATTCTGTGAGTTTGGACAAATGTGTAATGACATGTATCCTTCATTATAGCATCATGCAGTTTTGTCACTGCCCCAAAACTCCCTGTGCTCCACCAATTCATCCCTCTCTCCCCCTGTTTTACCCAGGTCTCAGCAACCACTGATCTTTTTACTGTCTCCATAGTTTTGCCTTTTCCAGAATGTTATATAGCTGGAATCATTCAGAATGTAGCCTTTTCAGATTGGCTTCTTTTACTTAGTAATAATGCATTTAAGGTTCCTCCATGTCTTCCCATGGCTTGAGAGCTCATTTCATTCTGGCACTGAATAATATTCGATGGTCTGGAGGTAGCAGTTTATTTATCTGTTCACATGTTGAAGGACATCATGATTGCTTCCAAGTTCCAGAAATTATGAATAAAGCTGCAGTAAACATCTATGAGCAGGTTTTTCTGTAAAAATAATTTTCACTTATATTGCTTCTTAGTCTGGAGATGGGGACAGTGGTTAGAGGCTGGCCTAAGAGTCCTCAGCAGAGGGACCAGACTGGGTATGGTCTTCTAGGACTTTCATCATCATCACCATCATGAAGCTGTAATAAGAACTAGGAATCCAGGACTTTTCTGGTGGATAAGAATCTGCCCGTCAAGGCAGGGGACATGGGTCTGATCCCTGGTCCAGGAAGATTCCACATGCCACAGAGCAACTGAAGCCCAGGTGCCACAACTACTGAAGCCCACGTGCCTACAGCCTATGCTCTGCAATGAGAGAAGCCACCAACATGAGAGAAGCCCGCACTCTGCAGCAAAGACTAGTCCCCACTCACTGCACCTAGAAAAAGGCCATGCACAATAATGAAGACCCAGTGCAACCAATACATGGAAATATATATATACACACACATACACACACGTGTGTGTGTATAAAGAACTGTGAATCCTGTGACTCCAGCAGTGTTGTTGTTCGCATCTGTCCACCATGGAGTTCCTAGGATCCAGGGTCACTGAGCAGTTTCAGGTGTGCTGCTTAACTCATTACATTCCCATAGCAGCCCTGCAAGGAGCAAACCCTGCAGTTCAGATGCCGCTGATTTGCACAAGGTTGAGCTTTTATTTTTTACCCCCAGCCCACTATAAGAAATATATTTTATAATACAAACAGCCTCAAATAATGAAACAAGTGTCCCCCCAGTACTCTAATATCTTCTAATCTTTTTCATTTTTGAAAATACTAGTCATGACATTGACTTCATGATATATTTGTGGAATTCTATTTATGCTGCAGATTCTGGCAAATAACTGAACCTCTGTAGGCCACCTGACATACCTCAAAATGTTGCTGTGAGTAGTAAATGAGATAAGGTATGTGAACAGTTTAACACAGGACCTAGTTTATGGGTTAAGAAGGAAGAAATGGTCCCTATAATATGTCAGCAAGATGCATGTTATCACTTTATTGATAGGATAGAAAATGAGGCTTAAGGAGATTAAATGGTTCTTAAGGGCTCACAGACAAGGGCCAAAACCAGGATTGAACTCAGAATCAGGCTCTTTTTTCTGCAATTCTAAGCTGCCTTCCTAGAGAAGCTTAACTTGCTGGGTGTGGCTTCCAAAGGTTGTACTACTGGTTACAGCTCAGTCACCTGGGTAGAGGCCCAGTTCACCTCTCCTGGAGAATATAAGAAGCTGTTAATACTCTCTCCTGAGCTCGTGACTGTCTTCTCTCCCCCTGCTCCATTGTCTAGTTTAATATCCATTTGCTGGGCACTGACTGGCTAATAGAGTTCTGCCAAGAGAACGCACTGGTCATGGCAAACACCTTCTTCCAACAACACAAGAGAAGACTCTACACATGGACATCATGAGATGGTCAACACTGAAATCAGATTGATTATATTCTTTGCAGCCAAAGATGGAGAAGCTCTATACAGTCAACAAAAACAAGACCAGGAGCTGACTGTGGCTCGGATCATGAACTCCTTATTACCAAATTCAGACTGAAACTGAAGAAAGTGGAGAAAATCATTAGACCATTCAGGTATGACCTAAATCAAATCCCTTATAACTATACAGTGGAAGTGAAAAATAGATTTAAGGGACTAGATCTGATAGACAGAGTGCCTGATGAACTATGGACGGAGGTTCATGACACTGTACAGGAGACAGGAATCAAGACCATCCCCAAGAAAAAGAAATGCAAAAAGTAAAATGGCTGTCTGATGAGGCCTTACAAATAGTTGTGAAAAGAAGGGGAGCGAAAGGCAAAGGAGAAAAGGAAAGACATACCCATTTGAATGCAGAGTTCCACAGAATAGCAAGGAGAGATAAAAAAGCCTTCCTCAGCGATCAGTGCAAAGAAATAGAGGAAAACAACAGACTGGGAAAGACTAGAGATCTCTTCAAGAAAAATAGAGATACCAAGGGAACATTTCATGCAAAGATGGGCTCGATAAAGGACAGAAATGGTATGGACCTAACAGAAGCAGAAGATATTAAGAAGAGGTGGCAAGAATACACAGAAGAACTGTACAAAAAAGATCTTCAAGACCAAGATAATCATGACGATGTGATCACTCACCTAGAGCCAGACATCCTGGAATGTGAAGTCAAGTGGGCCTTAGGAAGCATCACTATGAACAAAGCTAGTGGCGGTGATTGAATTCCAGTTGAGCTATTTCAAATCCTGAAAGATGATGCTGTGAAAGTGCTGCACTCAATATGCCAGCACATTTGGAAAACTCAGCAGTGGCCATAGGACTGGAAAAGGTCCATTTTTATTCCAATACCAAAGAAGGCTCAAACTACCGCACAGTTGCACTCATCTCACGGAGAAGGCAGTGGCAACCCACTCCAGTACTCTTGCCTGGAAAATTCCATGGATGGAGGAGCCTGGTAGGCTGCAGTCCATAGGGTCGCTAAGAGTTGGACACGACTGAGCGACTTCCTTTTCACTTTTCGCTTTCATGCATTGGAGAAGGAAATGGCAACCCACTCCAGTGTTCTTGCCTGGAGAATCCCAGGGATGGGGGATCCTGGTGGGCTGCCGCCTATGGGGTCGCACAGAGTCGAGCACAACTGAAGCGACTTAGCAGCAGCAGCAGCAGCACACGCTAGTAAAGTAATGCTCAAAATTCTCCAAGCCAGGCTTCAGCAGTATGTGAACCGTGAACTTCCAGATATTCAAGCTGGTTTTAGAAAAGGCAGAGGAACCAGAGATCAAACTGCCAACATGCGCTGGATCATCAAAAAAGCAAGAGAGTTCCAGAAAAATATCTATTTCTGCTCTATTGACTATGCCAAAGCCTTTGACTGTGTGGATCACAACAGACTGTGGAAAATTCTGAAAGAGATGGGAATACCAGACCACCTAACCTGCCTCTTGAGAAACCTGTATGCAGGTCAGGAAGCAACAGTCAGAACGGGACATGGAAGAACAGACTGGTTCCAAATAGGAAAAGGAGTACGTCAAGGCTGTATATTGTCACCCTGCTTACTTAACTTATATGCAGAGTACATCATGAGAAATGCTGGGCTGGAGGAAGCACAAGCTGCAATCAAGATTGCCGGGAGAAATATCCATAGCCTCAGATATGCAGACACCACCCTTATGGCAGAAAGTGAAGAGGAATGAAAAAGCTTCTTGGTGAAAGTGAAAGTGGAGAGTGAAAAAGTTGACTTAAAGCTCAACATTCAGAAAACTAAGATCATGGCACCTGGTCCCATCACTTCATGGCAAATAGATGAGAAACAGTGGAAACAGTATCAGACTTTATTTTGGTGGGCTCCAAAATCACTGCAGATGGTGATTGCAGCCATGAAATTAAAAGACGCTTACTCCTTGGAAGGAAAGTTATGACCAACCTAGACAGCACATTAAAAAGCAGAGACATTACTTTGCCAACAAAGGTCCGTCTAGTCAAAGCTATGGTTTTTCCAGTGGTCATGTATGGTTGTGAGAGTTGGACTGTGAAGAAAGCCGAACACCGAAGAATTGATGCTTTTGAACTGTGGTGTTGGAAAAGACTCTTGAGAGTCCCTTGGACTGCAAGGAGATCCAACCAGTCCATCCTAAAGGAGATCAGTCCTGGGTGTTCATTGGAAGGTCTGATGTTGAAGCTGAAATCCAATACTTTGGCCACCTGATGCAGAGAGCTGACTCATTTGAAAAGACCCTGATGCTGGGAAAGATTGAGGGCAGGAGGAGAAGGGGACAACAGAGGATAAAATTGCTGGATGGCATCACCAACTCAACTGACATGAGCTTGGGTAAACTCCGGGAGTTGGTGATGGACAGGTAGGCCTGGCATGCTGCGATTCATGGGGTCGCAAAAAGTTGGACACAACTGAGCAACTGAACTGAACTGATTGGTCACGTGGCCATTCCCTCTCTTAGCCAGGAACACTACCAATACTGCCGTCTCTACCTCATTTAAGTCACCCCTAATATGTCAACTCCATACTATTATCCGTAGACCCCTAATCTGAATGAGAACAAACACCCCCTCTCCAGGACCGCCCCTTTCTCCTGCTTTAGCTTCTTTCATGTGTGTGTTTTGGCCTGACATGTTATACGCTATCTTGGTTTATCCATTAACTCTTGTCTTTGCTAAAACATAAACTCCAGGATAGTAGGAACTATTAGAGTTGGATCTCTGCTCTGTCTCTAGTGCTTAGAACAGTAACTGGCACAGAGGAGATACTTAATAAATGTCGAATCAGTCAATGACTTTGGACTCAGACTGCAGAGGTGGGCTTATAAACCAATGCAGACCATAGCGAGCCATTTTGGTGGACATTCTAACAAATGGACTCAGACAATTACAAAAGGAGCTCCCTGGAAGCACAAAGGAGGCAGGGATCAATTCTGCTTGTGGATCAGGGAGGAGGAGGTCTCTGAGTGGTCCCTGAAGCTAGGTGAAACTGCAAAGATGGAGACAGCATCCCACGTGGAGGAAAAGGCAAGAGGGAAGATGCAGGGGCAGAAAGGTGGGTTGGCATCTAGAACAATCCACAGGGCCTGTAGGTTTGGGTTCAGGATTGATGGGCAGATGGGAAGATGGCTAGGGTGGGTTGCTGAGGGAGTTGAATGCCAGGCTAAGGAGTTTGGAGTTTGCAAGTTTCTGACAGTGTCTTAAGGTGATCCATCCATTATCTTTATCTATATTCATGTAAATATATCTGACTCCTATCTATCTGCACACATATATGTGGAACGCATATGTGGAACACATGTTTACACATGCTGCTGCTGCTGCTGCTAAGTTGCTTCAGTCGTGTCCGACTCTGTGTGACCCCACAGATGACAGCCCACCAGGCTCCCCCGTCCCTGGGAGTCTCCAGGCAAGAACACTGGAGTGGGTTGCCATTTCCTTCTCCAGTGCAAGAAAGTGAAAAGCAAAAGTGAGCCGTTCAGTCGTGTCCAGCTCTTAGCGACCCCATGGACTGCAGCCTACCAGGCTCCTCCATCCCAGGCAAGAGTACTGGAGTGGGTTGCCATTGCCTTCTCCCTTACACATGCTATAGGAGCCTATTAAAATATACGTGTAAAATAAAAATTAAATATAAAATTAAAATTATATACATGCTGCTGCTACACATACAAAAAAATCACACATATACATACTTGCACACGTATATGTGTATGCATAATTTTTTATTTTATATTTAATTTTTATTAAATATATTATATGTGTTTTAACAGGCTCCAAAGATTCACAGTTTGGGCATAAAAGGTTTTGCGATGAAACTCTCCCTCCGGCTTCTGTCCTCCCCTAATGTTACTGTATTTTGTGTCTTGCCCCAGCAGATTCACATTCACTGTAAGGCCACACTTGCAGAGCGGCTGTAAATCGGGCGCAGGCATTCTCACCTCTGACCCACAAACAGGGCGTGGCCTCTCTCACCGCTGCCGGGTGGTCCTTCCACTTGCTCCTGACCGGAAATCCTGCGCGCTCCACCCTCTGCTAGGTGGATGGATTGAGTCCGCCCACTTCCGTCACCTGAACCAATCGAGCATGTTTATGCAAATTGAGATCCATTCCCTGCCCCCGCCCCGCTCAAGACAACCAACGGTTGCGGAGGTGCAACAGGTCCGCCAGGTTCCTGTTCTGACTGAGCTCAGAGAAGTCTGTAAAATTTCTGCCAAGGGCAAAAACAATTTGGAACCTTCGGGAACTGGAGACATGAGGACTGGGGCATGAATGGAATGCCGCAGTAAGACCGATGGCACTGAATCACAGAAACTGAGGCTTGAAGGGTTGCTGGAGGTCATTTTGTCTGACTTCTGGACTGACATTCTGCCTCACTCCGCATGATTCCTGTCAGGTGCTCACAGATGCTGGTGAAATCACTACCTGCAGACATGACCCAGCTGACGAGAAAGAGCACGTCCCAGATCTGCCTATTCAGTTCAGTTCAGTTGCTCAGTCGCGTCCGACTGCGACCCCATGGACTGCTGCACTCCAGGCTTCCCTGTCTATCACCAACTCCCAGAGCTTGCTCAAACTCACGTCCATCGTGTCAGTGATGCCATTCAACCATCTTTTCCTCTGTCATCCACTTCTCCTGACTTCAATCTTTCCCAGCATCAGGGTCTTTTCCAATGAGTCAGCTCTTCGCATCAGGTGACCAAAGTACTGGAGCTTCAGCTTCAGCATCAGTCCTTCCAATGAATATTCAGGACTGATTTCTTTCAGGATTGACTGAATCTCCTTACAGTCCAAGGGACTCTCAAGCGTCTTCTCCAAAACCACAGTTCAAAAACATCAATTCTTTGGCATTCAGCTTTCTTTATAGTCCAACTCCCACATCCATACAGGACTACTGGAAAAACCATAGCTTTGACTAGATGGACCTTTGTTGGCAAAGTAATGTGTTTGCTTTTTATGCTGTCTAGGTTGGTCATAGCTTTTCTTCCAAGGAGCAAGCATATTTTAATATCATGGCTGCAATCACCATCTGCAGTGATTTTGAACCCCCAAAATAAAGATACAGGGAAAAGCTCTGTGGAGAAATCAGAAGTGGTCTCAAATACTGCTGTTGTATCTTTGCTGTGTGACTGTGGCACTCCGCCTCAACTCTCTGAGCCTCAGTTTCCACACCTGGAAATTGGGAGTAATAACACTACCCTCCTGGCTACTAATAACACTACCTTCCTTGATGCGAGGATTGATGGGCTAGTCAAATGGACAATCTAGGCGTCTCCATCTCTGCAAGTCATAGTGCTTTATAATTGAAAAAGTATCACTTTGGGGTTAGACAGACCAGGGTTTAAATTCTGGTTGTCCCAGTTGCTTGTGATACCTGCTTTAGGAAAGTCAATTTCACCTCTCTGACTCTCACTTTATTCAGTTTTAAAGTTAAAAATTTCATGGGCTGTTGATAGGATTAACGAGTTAAGGTGTAGAAGGCACTTGGCACAGGGCTAAACCACTTGTGGTGGCTAGAACCAAGGCACCTCCTGGATCCTCTGTTTCATCATCTGTCTTCTGGGTACAACCATCATGCTCCCCGTATGCCTCAAAGGATTGTTCTGAAGCTGAAATATCTTGTGACACAGTTATAAATAGAAAAAATCACACCAATATTAATTAGTGATAATGCAAGGCAGTCAGCACGTTGGAAAAAAGCCTGGCCTTGATTGACCCTGGCTCTACCTTGCATTCTCTGTGTGTCCTTGGACAAATGACTTCCCCTGTTGAAGGGTCAGTTTCCTTGCCTGCAATAGACCATCTCTATGGGCCATCTTGGACATTGGTAAGATGAACTATGAAAGTGCCTACTATAAAACTTGCACACTACAAATGTTAATAAACAGTTCCTATTATTACTAGCAAGTTTTTTCTTTAAATTTCCCTAATTCTGCTTCTGGAACTGAGAGAAATAGAGTGAAAACAGAACTTGGTGCTCACAATACATTAGTCTGTATCTTTTGACTTGTATTATGGGAATGTATCTGTTTTTTAATAAATAAAATTTAAATTTAAAATGGAAATCAATATATTATGTCTATAATGTACAATAACAAAACATAATAAATTAAAATTTAAAACTAAATTTTAATCTCATAGGTAGAGGCCCTGTCTGGTGTAAGAAGATACCTAAATGCAAAGTATAACCTGGTACCCACACAGGCCAGAATGTACCATGGAAAGGCAGAGTCATGTTTTTTTCTAAGATCACAGGGAAAATTGCCAAATCCAACAAGGGGTCACCTCTGAAGGGACTGACCATACATTGGTGTAAACATTCTCCAAGCCACTTGAAGTCATGTTCTATGGAAGGAAATGACCTCCATTTGGAAACCCTCAGGATGGATTTCCCTCTGCATCAGAGGTATTCAGGACTTTGGGTGACTCACTCCTCCCTGCTGGGCTTGCCCTCCAACCCCAATAAGGTTGAACAGCTCATTTGGGAACAGTAGCTCTCCCCCAACCCTAAGGCCTTACATGGATATCAGCTAGCTCTGAGCCATCCACCCAATCCACAGCCAGACTTCTCCAATTTCTAGGATGCCGCTGGCCTTGGACACCCTCCCTGCCCCTTTCTCCCCTGGGGCCCCAGTCTGAACTGATCACACTGCTCTTCACTGGAGGCTCCCATGCAGCTCAGAATGAAGGGCAGATAGAACAGCACAAGCCCAAACCCACGTTTTCCCCTGTGTCTACCATCACGTCTTTGCTCTCTGTGTCAGTGACCTGGCAGTTAAGGTTCAGCTTCACGGATGATCAAGGCAGGCAGGAGAAAGACTGATGTTTAGGGCCTGAGCTTTAACTGCCTCATCCTGGATTTACATGTCACTTTCACACATCTCACTGGCCAGGACTAGTCACAGGTCCCGCCCTTTCACTTGGGGAGTGACTGGAGCATTGCTGTGTCTGCTACATTCTTCATTCTCAGTCTTCTGGCCAATATTAACTGACTCTAGACTCAGAGGACATTAGAATGGGAGAGACTCTGGGACTCCTTTCATCCAGAAGTGAATCAGAATCCTCTGAGGTCATTGTCCAAAATGCAGAGTCCTTGGTCCTACTCCAGACCTGCTGAATCAGAACGGTCTGGAGCCTGGGAACCCACACTGCTTTTCTCTTAAATTTATTTATTTTTGGCTGCGCTGGGTGTTCGTTGCTATGCACGGGCTTTTCTCTAGTTGTGAAGAGCAGGGACTACTTTCTAGTTGCGGTGCACCAGCTTCTCACTGCAGTGGCTATTCTTGTTGCAGAACACGGGCTCAGGAGTTGTGGCACGCGAGCTTAGTCACCCAGAAGCATGTGGAATCTTCCCAGATGAGAGATCCAACCCACGTCCCCTGCATTAGCAAGCAGATTCTTAACCACTAGACTACCAGGCAAGCCCAGAATCTACATTTTTAAAAGCTCACTGGGAGATTCCAGCAGAAATCAGGCTGGAGACCTACTGATGGAGTTAAACCCCCTTTTACAGATGAGGAAACTGAGGCTGGGAAGGACAGTGACTTTCTCCAGGCCACACAGGAAGTAAACGATCAATCTTAGATCAGAATCTAGGCTTCCTGGCCGTTGCTTTTAGCACCTGTATTTGTCACCTGTGGTCTCTGCCCTAGCTTCTGATAACAGCATTTTAATTCTATTTTGTGGAGACAGGGTTCACAGTTCAAGTTCCCAGAGTTCAAGTGGGGCTGACCCACCCAAGCTTGAAATGGGTACATGATACAGAATTAACCAATCAGAATCCCAGGATATGTTCTGAGACAGTGTGAGATTAAGTTCAGAAAGTGGGAGGCAGCCTCGGGATGTTTGCTGAAACTATTTAGGGAAAGAAACTTTTTCCACTGAGGTTGTTCCCTGGTCTGCTGTGAGCCTGGAGTAGCTGGTTGTCTTTGCTGTCATGAAGGTACAGCGCCCAGAAATAAGCCCTGAACAGAGAAAAGCAGAGATAAGGGAAGAAGAAGGGACCTGATAGCATCCTGAGATGCCTGCATCCAGCTCTGCCTGGATTTTTCCCTGAGCCAGTAAATTCCATTTCAGTTCCTGGAGGTTGAGGTTCTGCCCTTGTAGATCCAAATAAATGACTGGGGACAGAGCCCGGGGGGACAGAAGCACCACATCCAGTTAACAAGCATCTACTGAGGGACTTTGGGGAGCTTCGAGTGTGAGGTACTGACTGTGCCCCTCACAAACCAGGACACAGGACCAACACACGAGGCAGTTGGGGTGTCCAAGACAGTGAGATGGCTAGAGTGGCATCACAGACATCCAGGGTCTCATGTGATTTCCTCCCCAGGAGTTAATCATGGGAAGCATAATCATCTCGGAATGATGAGGAAACTGAGGCTCAGAGAGATAAAGTCACTTGCCCAGGTCACATCGGAAGTGGCAGAGCTGAGGCTTAGCCCAGGTGTTTCCACATTTAGCCCAAGTGCTTGGTGCTCCACTGGGCTTCACTCGGCCTGGAATTACTTGCCAGAGTCATCTGAATGCCTGCCACGAGCAAGACACTGCTGTGAGTACTTCCCATGTTTTGCTTATTTGGTCTGTACAACAAGATACTGGTGAATGTGACGATGGTGATGATGCCATTGCACAGTTGAACAGATAAGGGGGCTTGGGAATTTAGCCAAAGTCACAGGGCTGGGCAGCATCAAGGTTTGATTGTGGCCCAGGGAGTCTGGCTCCTGAGTCCTCTGTGGCTGGAAGTTCACTCACTGTCCTGCTACACCACATCTAAGCAGATGGCTCCCTAGCCTCTTCTCACCTTGATGAGAGTGGCTGATTAGAAACCAACCTGGGGAGGGGGGCGGAGGTGGGAGGGGATGGATGAGACCATCTTTTCTGACCACATTGACATTCCTGAAACGGCTCCAGCCAGAGTCACTTTTGGGAGGCCTCGAGCAAGATCCATGGGGATTCTGCTAAGAGGCAGGGGGTAAAGAGTTATCTCCAGACTCCTATATACACAAAATAATTGAAAGCAAAGTCTTAAAGAGACATTTGTAAACATGGACATCTATAGCAGCAATATTCACTGTAGCCAAAATGTAGAAGCAACCCAGTATCCATTAACAGATGAGTAGATAAACAAAATCTGATATACGTGTGTTTGTGTGTGTGCTAAGTTACTTCAGTCGTGTCTGGCAACTTGGCACCTCATGCACTGTAGACCACCAGGCTCCTCTGTCCATGGGATTCTCCAGGCAAGAATACTGGAGTGGATTGCCATGCCCTACTCCAGGGGATCTTCCTGACCCAGGGATTGAACCCACATCTCTTATGTCTCCTGCATTGGCAGGTGGGTTCTTTACCATTAACACCACCTGGGAAGCCATATATAGGAAATTCTGAGACAACATGGATAAAAGCATTGCTGCAAAATGGATGAAGGTATTCTACTTTGTGAAATAAGCCAGACACTAAAAGATAAAAACTGTATGATTATATCTATATGAGCTACCTGCAGCCATCAAACTCATAGAGGTAAAAACTAAAATGCTGCTTGCCAAACATTGAGGGGAAAGGCAAACGGGGAGATATTGCTGAATGAGGGCAGAGTTTCAGTTTTGTGGAAGAAAGTTCTGGAGATGGATGGTGACACAATGTAAATGTACTTAATGCCACAGAACTATACACTTTTTTTTCTTTTTTCTTTTTCTTTTTTTTTTAATATATATTTTTTCTTTTTTTGAGAACAAACACTTTAAAAAAACATATTCATTTATTTATTTTTGACTGGGCTGGGTCTTTGTTGCTACATGTGGGCTTTCTCTAGTTGTGGTGAGTGGGAGCTACTCTTTACTGCAGAGAGTGGGCTTCTCATTGCTGTGGCTTCTATTATTGTGGAGCACGGGCTCTAGGGTGCCCAGGCTTCAGTAGCTGCAGTGTGTGGGCTCGGGTAGTTGCGGTTCCTGGACTCCAGAGCACTGGTTCATTAGTTGTGGTCCATGGGCTTAGTGGCCGAGCGGCATATGGGATCTTCCCGGACCAGGGATTGAACCAGTGTCCCCTGCATTACAAGAAGGACTCTTAACAACTGGACCACCAGGGAAGCCCAGATCTATACACGTGAAGATGGTTTAAATGGCACATTTTATATTATATGCTTTTTACCACAATTAATAATTAATTAATTAAGCAGAAAAAAAGAGTAGTCTCCAAAGACAGCCCACTCTCAAATCCCAGTTCGGCCACTCATGTGCTGTGTGGCCTTGGGTAAGTTCCCTCTCTGTGCCTCAGTTTCCCCACCTATCAAATGAGGCTCATAATAGCTAGCTCAACAGAATCATAGTGAGGTTTTAAGCACTTCATACCAATGAAGTCCTCAGAGCTGTGCCTGGAACTCCGTAAGCATGCAGTAAGATTAGCTATTATTATTTTCATGCAGTTACTGAGGACTGAGACTAAATGAGAGAAGAAAAATGATGATTCTTCTTTACAATCCCTGTCTCTTTCCCCATTTTCCAACAGGCTAAAGACACTAGATTGGGAAATCACTGGTGGTCCAGTGTTTAGGACTTTGTGCTTTCACTGCCAAAAGCCTGAGTTCCATCCCTGGTCAGGGAACTAAAATCCCGCAAGCCTCAAGCAGTGACCAATTAAAAAAAAAAAAGACACTGGACTATGCTTTCAGCCACAGGGTGAACTAGTGGAAAAAATAAACGTCATAGTCAGTCAGCAGAAGATTTCAACCCAGCCCCTCCATGTGCTGCTGCACAACTTTGGGCCAGCTCATTGACCTCTCTGTGTCAGGTTTTTCTCTTCTATGAAATGGGTAAACTACTGCCTATCTCACAAATGAAGTGAGGATTAAGAGAAAGAATGGACCACTCCACACGTGTCCATCCCTCCTTCTTCCTGGATCCATAGCACGGGTGAGGGCTGGGGGGTGCAGCTCTGTGTTCCCTCACTTCGCAGGCTGCTCCTGGTTTGTAAAGAACCAGAGAAATGTTGTCTCCAATGACTGGTACTTCAGTCCACATGACCAGGACAAGCATCATCAACAAAAGGCCACCCACCCTTGAACATCTGCAAAAGAGCCTTCTTCCTCCTTTTAGGCCTTCAAATGTGGGCCAGGGAGATGCCCAGGGTGATAAATAAAGAAAAAGCAAAAATAAAACCCCCAAAGTGTTTATTTTGGGATAAGAGTACGTTGCTAAACACAAGCCGCAAAGACTTGTGTACAAAAACCACAAGCCCGGGTGCTGAGCAGTGTCCCAGTCTGCAGCGCTGTGAGGAGGGGCTGGGCCGGAGCAGCTGGGCTGGGCTTAGGAGGCAGGACCAGGCCCTTCCCCCGGCAGCCCTCCAGGGCACCCTGGCACCTTGACGTCTGGGAGCTCGGAATTTCTCACACTCCAGACCACACAGCCTGGCAACCTGCATGGACACTCATGGTGCCCCCTCGCCGCTGTTCCTGCTTCGGCCCCTCTCCTCTACAGGGCCCCCTCTGCCCACCCCACCCACCTCAGTCCCACTAACTCCAACTCATCTGCTGTGTTTAGATACCATCTCTGCTGGCAAACCATGACTGACCCCACCACCACCACCACCACCCAGACTCCGTAACCCCAGCGTTCATCTCTATCACAGGTACTCTATGACGTGTTGCAATTTTTGTGTACTTGTTTTTCTAAGCTGCAAGCACTTAAGGGTAGGAATAGTATAATGGTCAGGGACACGGACTTGAACCCAAATTGCCATGGCTTGAATTCTAGCTTTCCAGCCCTGTGACCGTGGATATTTGACTCAATCTCCTATGCCTCAGTATTTCCCTGTCTAAGTTAGAGATGATAATGACAGTGCCCGCCTTATGGAGATTCTGCTGATTGCTGAGTATGTCTGTTCCAGTTTTGCATTCCAAAACTGGAGAAATAACAACAGGATGGGTTTCTGGGACCCATTTAGCCAAGCATGGAACAAACCTGAACAAACCTCCATTGATCACCGGACTTCCATAACCCCTTACTTTAGCGGTGGACCATTGTGACATTTTGAGTCTCCTGGAATTAGGGTCAATTCAGAGCCAAAAAAGTCTGATTATTTCCCTCTCCTTAACACACTGTCACCCTGGTCAATGTCTGGAAGTCCCTTTGGGGGAAGGCTGGGAGAAAGACAAAGAGGGTAACTCTTCGATAGTGTAGTGGGGTCCCTCCTCAAGGTAAACTGGTACCCTCTTCATTCCAGCTGTCTGGGTCTGTAAACTGGTTCAAGTCCGGGAGTTGCTTGAGGGTGACGATGGTTTTGGTGACTCACATTAGGCTCTGTTCACTTGAGCTGGAATTCTGCCACTTATATAGATCAAGTAATGTTTAATAGACCACCCATCCATTATTTCTAGGGATGCAGTGATCAACTAGGCAAGGCCACAAGTCTCTGAGAGTTTAACTGGATTTGAATGGATTGATGTCAGTGAAGCACTAGGATAGTGCCTGCCATGCGGCATGCAAAAGAGAAGCCCTCCTTAGCACTGCCAGTCGTCTTTATGCTCCCTGTGCCTGGCAGCAAGCAGACACCTGGTCAATGACCACAGAATGGGGTGGGGAGTGGACGGTCCATGGTCCAGGTACAGCTGGAGTCTCCACTCGAGACATAAGCTGACCTCACCTGTGATTCAGGTAAGATTGGAGGTTCTGGGACATCCAACATGGTCCCACTTGCATGGGGCCCAGAGGAGTTCTGGGAAAGAACTTACTAGAAGGTAAAAGAGAGTCCAAGGGCTTCCCTGGACATCCAGTGGTTGAGACTTTGCCTTCCAGTGCAGGGGATGCAGGTTCGATACCTGGTCAGGGAACTAAGATCCCACAGGCCTCGGGCCAAAAAACCAAAAACATAAAATAGAAGCAGTATTGTAATAAATTCAATAAAGACTTTAAAAATGCTTCATATGTTTTTTAAAAATCTTTAGAAAAAAAAAAGAGTCCAAACATGGAAGACTGGTTTGAGGGCATCAGGCCAAGGTCAGAAGGGAGAATTAGGAACACAGAGCAGCCTCGGGCGTGACCCTCAGATGATCTCTACTAGACTTAGTTATTTGTTTTTATTTAGCTTCTAGGGACCAAAATCAGATTGATTATATTCTTTGCAGCCAAAGATGGAGAAGCTCTATACAGTCAACAAAAACAAGACCAGGAGCTCACTGTGGCTCAGATCATGGGCTCCTTATTACCAAATTCAGACTGAAATTGAAGAAAGTAAGGAAAACCACTAGACCATTCAGGTATGACCTAAATCAAATCCCTTATGATTATACAGTGGAAGTGAGAAATAGATTTAAGGGCCTAGATCTGATAGATAGAGTGCCTGATGAACTATGGAATGAGGTTCGTGACATTGTACAGGAGACAGGGATCAAGACCATCCCCATGGAAAAGAAATGCAAAAAAGCAAAATGGCTGTCTGGGGAGGCCTTACAAATAGCTGTGAAAAGAAGAGAGGCGAAAAACAAAGGAGAAAAGGAAAGATATAAGCATCTGAATGCAGAGTTCCAAAGAATAGCAAGAAGAGATAAGAAAGCCTTCTTCAG